>CP139509.1:160119336-160550974 GCA_021014915.2 Artemisia tridentata subsp. tridentata
ACCAGGGGAATCCTTAGAATCATACTATCACCGCTTCACTAATGTTGTCAATGATCTGGAACGTCATAACATACCTCTACCAAAGATTGCTATTAACTCCAAATTCTTAGGATGTCTTGGACCAGACTGGCAAAAGTATGTGACATTCGTGAGGCAAGCCAAAAAGATTAATCAAGTTTCTTATGGGCTTTTGTATGATTATCTCAAGCAACATCAAATTGAGGTAGACAAGGACATTGCAGCAAGAGGAGGTTACTCACCAGCACCAACTCCAAACTCTCTTGCTCTAATAGCTCAGTCACACTTTCCACCCTCAAGTCAAGAATTTGTTCCACCACCGTCTCAATCAAGTTTCCAACCACAACCAAACAATCAGATTGTTCCTTATGAAGAACCATCTCTGAATTCTGATAACCAACTGGTTCCATACAACAATACCGACTGCATGTTCTATTCAAATGCTGATTATGATGACGAAGATGATGTGTTTAACTCTCTCAATGAAGGATTTGCATTAATTGCAAGGGCATTCAACAAGTTCTCTAACAAGTCAAACAACCGCCTTCGTTCTTCATCAAACACCAGGAACCAAGCAGTCGTCAATGATGGTCGAGTTGAGATTCAGAATCGGTCTTCTGGTAGATTTGGGTCTGGAAACATGGGAAATTATGGTACAAGGTTTAACTCAGGGGGTCAGAGGTTCAACACAGCTGGGGGAAGTAGAAACAATATGGGGAATGCACAGAGGGGAATTCAGAATGTTGGTACTGAAAGAAGAGGAATTGCAAATACGTCAATCACTTGTTACAACTGTGGAGGCAGTGGTCATATGGCAAATGCTTGCCCTAAGCCTAGGACTCAGGAATGTTGACTCAGAACGAGCAAAGCTTTATGGCTAACGCTTATTCCGATGATGAGATGGAAGATTTGGAGGCAAATGCTGCAGTGATGCTCATGGCCAACATGCAGGAAATTAATGTCACCGAGACAGGCCCGGTATATGATACCGATGGCTTATCTCAGGTACTTGAATCAGAATGCCTTATTCATGAGATTGCTTCACCATCTGCATCTTCATCTTCACAAGAAAATCTTGTTCAAAATGATTCATCATTCTCGTCTCAAGAAGATGATCAAATAAACACTGTTGTTTCATTCGATGATGATAACACCAATGTCTCATTTGATGATCCTATTGATGATGATAATCATGATCACCTTGAACAAGATGATCTTATGCCTGATCAAGATCCAGAGCTTATGACCTTATTGCTGACCACCCAATCACAATTGAATGCACAAAAGTCATAAATTGACAAATGCAATGAGATTAACCAGAACTTAAAAGCTAAATTTGCATTGTTAACAAAGGACAATGAGTGCTATAAAACAACACTTTCAAGTTATGAAAAACAAGCACAACGTGAGAAAGGCTTTGAGGTTGCATTTCAAAAGACATACGTTCAGGTCAAGGATTTAGAGCATCAAGTTCGTGAGCTAACAGTTTCCAAAGCTGATTTGCTTTCTCAAAGAGAAAAGGAGCAATTTGAATTCAAAAAACAAATTGATACTTTAAATTCTGAGTTGTTAAAAGCTCAATCTGAGTTTTCAACATCTCAGAAGGATCTTCTTGAGGAAAAGCAAGCCACTAGGAAACGTGTTGACTCATATCTTGAGGAGATTGTGGACTTGGAATCCAAACTCAAAGAATTTCAGAATGTTGTATATAAAACGGGTAATTCAGTGACACAAATTCAAAGACTAACTGTGAAACCGATTCCTAAAGGATTTGGTTTTGCACTTGGAAGTGACAAACCACGTTTTTTACACAAAGCACTCAAAGATAATCCTAAGTTATACAATGCAGAATTTCTGTTTGATGATACTTTTCAACGTACTGTTGTGTATAGTAATGATGAAGAAACTGAATATCTTGAAAATAAGATTGAGAGTCGATCAAAGTCAGAAAACAAATTTTCAAGAGTTCCATATGATTATTCAAAAAGACCTCATATCAGTAAATATTTTGTTCCTCCAAAGGACAAACCAGAACAAATACTGTCTTTAACTGAAAAACATCCCTCTTCTGAAGTTGCTACTGTGACCACTCCTGTTACACAAATCAATGGTCCAAAAGATACTGTAGATCCACAAATGCCTCAACAATGTCAGATTCTTTGATATTTTAAGACATTTATGGATGACATTAAACTTTTGGAACAAGTGATAGAATTTAATTCTGAAATCAAAATCTCTTATTTATTTTCTCCTGCTGAGAAAGAAAAGAGAGAAATTTTTCAGAAACAATTTTTACCACATGTTAAACACCTGAGACTTTGTGCAACAATGTGGGAACAGGAACTACAGACTGAAGTTGGATCAATGATGAGTATTTTTAAAGCTAAAGATGACAAAATTGCAAAACAAAAGTGTCAAAAGAAAGCTTTAGAAAATGAGGTTGATCGACTCTTGAAACGTGTTTTGTGTGATGATGTGATTTCTGTGATCATGAATTCTATCTTTGAATCTTGTCATGCCTTTCTTGTGGATGATCATGCTGAGAATGTTGAAATGTTGCAAATTGAGATTGATAATTTAGTAAAAGAGAATGAGAGTCTTAGACAGATCAACTTTGATGTGGAAGATAAGTGTGAAAAAGAAATTTTCAAACTTAACAAACGAATGGAATGGTGTCAAACTCAAAGTGTTGAATTTGAGTTAAAATACAAAAATCTAAAAGAGTCTTTGTCTTTCCAAAACAGTCATGCCTCAGAAAGTCAAAATAACAATGAAATTGATGTTTTGCGAAATAAACTGCTTGAATATGAGAAAGACATAGATGAAGTTTCTCAAAACCGAAATGACACTGTCCGGTTAAACAGACTTTTGGATTCAAAAAATCAAGAACTCCAACACATCATTGTTGATTTGAAAAAGAAACTCAGAGTTTTAGAAAAAGGAAAAGCTGTGATTGCCCCAGGAATGTACTCAGTAGACAAGCCAACTAAGCAAGCACCATATCAAACCACTAATGTGAATACTTCCACTTCCACAGGACTAGGAAACACCTCTAAGGCTAGCAGATCAAGAAACACCAAGATACCAAGGAAGTTTAGTATCTGGCGCCCTAAGAGTGGACTATCTAAGACTGAAGAAGTAGTAGTTAATGTTAGCAGTTTGAATAAAAAGCATGATATGTCAGAAGTAGAATCAAACTTGTCTAAGTCTAGTTCTATAGATGATGTAATGAATGCTAAATTGTTGAATGTTATGAATGATATTATAGTTGATGCTAGTTGTGTATTTTGTCATGCTAGTATATTATCTGGAAATCATGAAAAATGTGTTGCTAAAACTCTGTTGAATCGCAAAAAGAAACGATCTAGTGGCATTTCCTCTAGGCCCACTACTGCTACTAAGTCCATATTAGGAAAACCACCACTAGTAGTTTCTAATGAATCAGTTGACAAACCCATAGCTGCATCTAGGACAAACAAATCACCAAGTGCATTTATTAGGAGAATGGCTGAGACTAGTTGGACGTGGCAGCGTTGGTTACATAAAACACATAGATTTAAATGGGTACCAAAAATGATTAACTCATGTGTTACTAACCAAACGGATTCCACCGTTACCAAACTTGCCTCTGTGTCAACTTCTGGTGATGCAGGTGATCCAAATTGTTCTATGGATTGTTGATAGCAGTTGTTCCCGACATATGACCGGCAATCTCAAGCTTTTTAAAAACTTTATTGCAAAGTTCATTTGAACGGTCAGATTCGGGAATGATCACTTCGCTGCTATTATGGGTTATGGAGACTATGTAAATGGGAACATCGAAATTAGCTGGGTTTATTATGTCGAGGGCCTCGGTCACAACCTCTTCTCAGTTGGACAATTCTGTGATGGTGATTTGGAGGTAGCATTCAGAGAGAAAACTGGTTTTATTTGGGATCTTCAAGGAAATGATTTGATGAAAGGGAAACGCGGCACCATCTTATACATAATTTCCTTCGAAGGCATGACAGCTCCCTCTCCCATATGCTTACTTTCAAAGGCACATCCCACAAAGGCCTGGCTTTTGCACAAACGATTGTCTCATTTGAACTTCAAGACAATGACTGATCTTGCTAGGAAAAAGTTGGTCGACGGTCTTCCCAAATTCAGATATGCCAAAGATCACTTGTGTCCTGCTTGCGAACAAGGAAAGAGTCATCGTGCCCACTTTCCTCCAAAAGCAGATCACAGATCATGTCCTACAACTGCTTCATATGGATTTATGTGGTCCTATGCGTGTTCAAACCATCAACGGGAAACGGTACATCTTGGTAATAGTGGATGATTACTCGAGGTGGACTTGTGTTGATCCCAGTTGAGCTTCACGATCTTATTAATTACTTTAGATATAAACCTAAAGCAATCGGTATAGAAACTGATCTTTAGTTGTTTATCAAATATTATGCGAAACTTAATATTTGATCTTAAGAAGAATTAAACACAAAACGAATTCTCAAACAACACTTCAATATATTAATACGATTGCTCAATAGCAATAGGGTTACAAGAAACCTTGAAGTGTAAACAATAATGATACGTATATCTAACCTAACCCTAGATCCTCCTTTTATAGCGTAAGGAGTCCTAGTCGGTTTACAAGACTTTCTATACAAGAAAAATATCTTTACGTATCTTTTCTATACTTATCCTTAACATACTATACATATCTAATAAGCAGCAGAGTAACTAGTCTAGCAGCAGAGTCTTCGTGGGCTAGCAGCAGAGTTACACTTTGCTTATTCTTCCAAACCAGCAGAGTTACAAACAGCAGAGTCACTAAGCTAATCAGCAGAGTTACTTAACTGATCAGCAGAGTTATACTTGTGCATTTCTCGAACAGCAGCATCTTTAGACCCAACAATCCTCCCCTAAACTTGATATTTTTCTTCAAAAATCATCAAGTTTCCTTCAAACCCAGCTAATCACTAGGAGGATGCTTCCAAACACTTTACTGTTTTGAAACCTTCTCTTGCAGAATCTTTCTATATTTCTCAATTAGCACACCTGCTTGATAATCTGATACAAATGGTCTTTGCAACATCAATTTTCCTGGTTGCATCATATCAGTGAGAACATCAACATTGTTGTAGAAAGGATAATCTTTTTCTATCAACATGTAAACACCAATTCCATTATCTCCAATTAGTTCATGTACTCCACATGACTGATATAAGTACCACTTAACAACTTTCTTTGACCTTCTTAATTTTTCCCATTCAGCATACATTGCATCAGGTTCAAACATGTTACTTAGCCAAAGATAATGTACTCTTTCAGGCACTGACTCTGGTTTCTTGTCACCATATCTTTCCTTGTAAAGTTCCCAGATTTTTAAAATATCCTCTCTATCCATATACTCCAGCATCTGATCAAATCTAACATATTTTTCACATTTCAAATCAGATCTCATCACCTCCCATTTAGCATCACAGACATCAAACACATCAGCAGTATAAGATATAATTGGATACTTTGTTGACAAGGGTACTGCATTGGTTATCTCAGGTTCTGGCTGTGGTTTAGGAACTGGTTGTGGTTTATGAACTGTGAAGTCCATAATAGCTTTCATAGCATCAGCTTCTTCTTGTTTGTTCTTATAGCAATCTTTAGTTTGAACTTTTCTTTTCTTTCTAGCACTCATCTTACTTCTTATACCAGTCCTCTTATAACCAATGACTTCCTTAACTTCTTCCCTCTCAACCTCCATGGTTTGCTTGTCATCTCGCTTTTCCAAACCACTTCCAGATGCTTTCACATTATCAAATTCCATAACCTCTGGTTTTCTCTTCTTTTCAAAACCTTTTCTTGAATTTAGCATAGCATAGGTTTCATAAAATTCCTTTTCAATTATGGCATCTGATTTTCCCTTGAAATCCTTCATCTGATAATTTCTTGCATTCTTCAAATAATACTTCATATCATTAACTAATGCTTTCCTTGTAGATGACTTTGGTTTGTATCCATGCTTCTGTCCTTCTTTAATTCTCAGAATCAGCTCTTCCCACTTAGCTACTCCATTCTTTCTGAGTATAAACTCCACAAGCTCTTCTGTCTTTTCACTGCCATCCAATTGCTCATCATTTGTTATCAAGAAAGCTTGACCTCTTACAATCATATCAGAATCTAAGAAATATTGCAATTGTTCATTGAACTCTTCTTGATTAACCTCTTTAGATTTGGAGCTTTCCATAAATTCAAACATATTTCTCTCCTCATCAGCTGCCACACTCCTTGCATATTCTTCATCATGAGCAATCTGAGCTTTTTCATCAGCTAAGGCCTTTTCTTGAAGTTGCCTTTCAAGTTCTTCAGCAGCTTCTTTATCATGATGTGTAGATTCAGCAGCAGGTTGTTGTTGTGATGGTGTGGGTGTTTTAGTTCCTTTGTTCATGTTCAGAAGTACTTGAGCTAAGGTCATCTTTTCATCATCTGATTCAACAGATTCCCTTTCTCCTGCACTCTTCTCTGTATCAACAGCAGAGTCCTTTAACCTATCAGCAGAGTGTTCTGCTCTAGCAGAGTCAATCTTTTCACTCTCATCACCAATAACAGCAACATTTTCACCTGATTTCTTGACAACCTCCCCTGAACCTATTGTAACCTCCTGATTCAGATCATTCCTCCCCTGTTTGGAAGCATCCTCTTCCAAACATGGTTTGGAACTCTTCTTCAGCCTCCCCTCAAGATGGGTAACCCTGAGCTTAAGTATTCTGATCTCAGCACCTTGAGAAGCTTTGACTGTTGTTAACTCCTTTCTAAGACCAAGAACCTCCTGTGACAATTTTGTACATGTATTCGTCAATTCCTGTAATTGTTTCATGATATCCTCACAACTTCGGTCTGTGTTACCTGACCCGAGAGGTTGATCACTGGAATTGGCATTTTGTACAGGGGTGTTAACCGTCAAATCATCTGTTTCAAGTTCAATGCTAGCCTCAACACTTCGACCTGTGTTACCTGGTCCGAGAGGTGTATCATGGGCAATGTCAATTTGTACATCAGTGTCCATCAATTCATATGTTTCATTTCTGTCCTCATCACTTCGAGATGTCTGACCTTCTCCGAGAGGTGAATCTTTGGACACAAACTCAGTCTCAACCCTAGATTGAACAGCTGAGTCCCCCACGTTAGCCATTTGGCTGGGGTTACCATCAGTTGTCATAGGTTCTTGAGAACCTTCTACAAAAGATGTTGCCATGGTCGAGGTCTTAATTATGTTAGCACTGTCCTGCTCAACTACTAAGTTGGAAACAGTAGTGCCAGCCTCTTCCATCATGGTACCTACATCACCTGTACCAGCCTCATCTGCATCCATACTGACATTGGCCTGAGGTCGCACAATGTCCTCTTGTTGTGAAGTCCTAGGTGATTGGGTATTTTGAGGTTCAGAGGATGATGATACATTCAAACTTGTAGATGAGGATGTGTGATGGGAAGCTGTGGGAGTTCCAGCCTCTTCATCCTCATTCACTGCAGCCACAATATTCAAGATGTGTTCAGTTAGGGGAGTTATAGCACCAGAAAAACCTTTCCCAGGCTTCTTCAGAAAAGCAAACATCTTGATAGCCATCCTGCTACTAGGCTCAATATGGGTATGTTCCAAAGGTTCTCTAAGTTGATTGTTGATAATTAGCTGCAAAAACCTTGGATACAAATAAAACTTCTTCTTAACAAACTTCTTCATACCCTGATACACAGGAAAATTCTTGAATGAAGCATATGCCAAAAATAGTCTGATAGCCTCAATTCTTGCAACTGGGGCAAATACCTCATCATAATCTATTCCTTCTTCCTGAGTGAATCCCTGAGCCACTAATCTAGCCTTGTTTCTGATAACAATTCCCCTCTCATCTCTTTTGCATCTGAACACCCATTTAGTACCAATTGCTCTTTTTCCATTAGGCAAATCCACCAATGTCCAGACTTCTTGAAGCTTGAACTGCAGCAACTCCTCTTGCATAGCTTCAACCCAACTTTCATCTTTCATAGCCTTGTGAATAGTTTTGGGTTCTTCCTGAGATAAGAAACAAGCAAACATACAATTTTGTAAATCCTTATGGCTATTCCTCTTCTTAAGTGTTTGAGCAAACAATCCCTGATCAAGCAAATCACTCAGTCCTTTTGATTTACTTCTGGTCTGAACAGCAGAGTGAACATCACCAATTATTTGCTCCTTTGGATGATTCCTGTGGATTCTGGTTGTTGGAGTGGGACTAACAGGTATATCAGTTTCCAAATTTGATAAATCAGCTTCAGCACCAAAAACATCAACAATTTCATCATCAGTATCCACATAAACTTGTTCTAATTCGGGCATCTCTTCAGAAGAATCATCATTAGAATCACCATCTTTATCAGCAGTAGAGTCCTTATGCATAGCAGCAGAGTCACCAAACCTAACAACAGAGTGTTTTGGCCTAACAACAGAGTGTTTTGGCTTATCAGCAGAGTGTTTTGGCCTGGCAGCAGAGTTGAGAGAACTGCTGCTATGTTTATTCCCTTGTTGCCCATCAACTTCTGACTCTTCATTCCTTTCCTTATCACCATTCTTGTCATCATGAGAGGGTTCATCAACACCTTCTACATTAATCTTTGGTACTTCCTTATGAACAGCATCGTCATCTGAACTCTTTCTCTCTTTATCTGTTGGAGAGAAGTACTGATCAAACTTCCACTTTTCAATCAAAACAAACTCCTCTGCAGATTCATCCTTCTTTGCTTGTGCACCTGCATTAGGGTTAGTATGTGTATCTGCAGACATGTTAGTAGTACCTGCAATGACTGGTTGATAATTCATACTTTTGGTTAAAGAATCAATATCAAACATCCATTCAGGACCTTTTCCATCAACATTAGGTGTGGTTTCTCTAATTTTAACATGCAAATTTTCCACCACATGCCCAGTCCTTTGATTGAAAACTCTAAAAGCCTTACTTTCAGTGGAGTATCCAACAAAGTAACCTATGTCTGCTTTCTCACTAAACTTGCCTAAGTGGTCAATGGTGTTTAAGATAGTGACAGGACACCCAAATGGTCTAAAGAAATCTATCAGTGGTTTCCTACCATGCAATAACTCATAAGGGGTCTTATTGTGAGGTTTAACTATCTTACTTCTATTTTGCACATAACAAGCAGTGTTGACTGCTTCAGCCCAAAAGATAGTGGGTAACTTAGACTCTGACAACATAGTCCTAGCAGCCTCAATTAATGTTCTATTTCTCCTCTCAGCAACACCATTTTGCTGAGGAGTTCTAGCCACACTAAATTGTCTAGTTATCCCCTTTTCCTCACAGAACTGATTCATCACTTGATTCTTAAATTCAGTTCCATTGTCACATCTGATGATCTTAACCTTGTGATTAAATAGGTTTTCTATCCTTGTAATAAAAGCCTTAAGAATGCCAGGTGTCTCATCCTTAGTAGCTAAGAAGAATACCCAAGTAAATCTACTAAAATCATCAGTGACCACTAAGCCATACATCTTTTTGTTCAAACTTTTCACATAAGTAGGTCCAAATAAGTCCATGTGTAACATAAACAAGGGTTCAGTTATAGAATTCACCAATTTGGACTTACAAGATGCTCTATGTTGCTTTCCCATTTGACAAGCAACACATACTTCAGGATTCTCAAAAACCTTTAAAGGTAATCCTCTGACCAAGTTCCCTTTCACCAACTTGTTGATAGCCTTGTAGTTCAAATGGCCAAGCCTTCTGTGCCATAGTTTGGATTCATCAATAGTGGCTTTGACAAACAGACAAGTTAAATCTCTTTTGGGAATAATGTTCTTTATGTCCACACTGTATATGTTGTCATTTCTAGGGACTTTAAGAAGTACTAATTTATCAACAGGTATCTTATAGTCGGGAGATAAGAAAAGACATTCAGTGTCTGTAAAAAGAACAAAATTCTTTCTGTCACACATTTGTGAGACACTAAAAAGATTGAACTTTAGTCCATTCACCAAATACACTTTCTCAAAATCCAATTTTCCAGTTCTGATAATGCCTTTCCAACAATTTTACCTCCTTTAGGATCATTCCCAAAGGCAACATATCCACCATCCAAAGCTTCAAAGTTTTCCAAATTGCTCTGGTCTCCAGTCATGTTTGAAGAGCATCCACTATCAAAAATGCATTTATCCTTTAGCTCCTTTTGTAGATTGCCCTGCACAAAAAGTAAGAGAATTAGTTTCTCTTTGGGACCCAAGCCATTACTGACTTGGATCTGCCTTGTGCATCAAAGTAGTCAAATTTCTTCAACTGCATTGGTGCACTGCTGTGTCTGAGAACATGATCTATAACTTTAACTTTAGGTTTCCAGACCCAGCAAGCTGAGGCCTTAACAACATAGAAATGGTTGCCCACAACAGTATCAGTAACAACTTTAGGCAAAACAGCAGAGTCTGCCTGAACAGCAGAGTTTTCCTTAACAACAGAATCAACTATGTCCTTCTTTATGGGCACTGTTGGTGCAATAGGAGAGATAAATCTAGAAGTACCATCTCTCATCAAAACTTCCTTGGGAACCATGTTTCTTTTGGGGTGAGGGTGAGTCTTTCTAGCAAAGTTTCTATGGTTCACCCTTGTGTACTGGTTCCAAACTGGTTTCTGATAGTAGTAGCACTCATCTTGCAGATGTTCAAAACTACCACAACCATAACATGCCTTTTTAAGTAATTGAAAATCAGTACCTAATCTTTGTGAAACTAGGTTATTCCAATTTCTCTGGTTTCCTCTAGGCAAGTTATTGGTTTTCTTAGGATATGCTCTAGGTGTGTTTTCATACTCAGCCATCTTCCTAGAGATACCTTTACCTAACTTAGGCTTAATAAACTCAACCTTTTTAGCCTTAGGTGCTTTTGATTCAACTACAGCAGGAATTTCTTCCTTTTTGTTCTTAGGGGTTGAATCAGATTCTACAACTTCATCATCACTGTCAGACTCCCAATCTTCAATAAGGGGTGCATCAGACCACTCTTTCTCAACCTTAGGTGACTCTATCTTTGTTTCACTAGTTTCACCTACAGATTTAGCCTCAGACTCAGGTATGAAAGACAATGTTCTAGTAGGAGGGGCATTAGCACTAAGTTTCTTAGGGTGTGCAACAACATTATATCCTAGACCACTTCCTGAGTCTGCAAAGTGTCTGCCTATCGGTTTACTGAGAATATCAATGGCAAATTGTTGTTTTTCCACCCTAACAATGTGTTTTTCAGTCTCACTTATAGCTGAATCTTTAGCCTTTTCAGCCTCTTCTACTTTATCCATAAGAACCTTAATCTCACAATCTTTCTTAATAAGCTCATTTTCTAGAATAGTGATCTTATCAAGATATTCAATTTCAGCCTTTTTATAAAATTCTAGCTTCTCTTCTAAATTCTTTAAACCATATTCATAACTAAGATTGTCTAACTTAAGTGTTTCATTCTCCATTTTAAGGTTTCCATTACTAGACTTAAGTATTTCAATTGTATCAGAACATGATTTAAAAGAACAAGATGATTCATTGGATACCTCAGAGTCTGATCCAGAGGAAGAGTAAGCCATGAGAGCAAAATGTTGTACTTGAGGTTCCTCTTCAGCTATCAATGCACAATTTGGACCATCTTCAGCATGATCACTCCAGTCATATTCTCCTAACCCATCACATGACACCATAGCAGTAGTAGGATTTGGCTCTTCATCAGTAGACTTCTTGACGTTCTCAATGATCCTTTTTGGTGCTCTGCACTCTCTTGCAAAGTGTCCCTTCTTTCTACAATTAAAACATTCAGCCTTTGATTTGTCAAATCCCATATTCTTGTTTCTTCTGAACTTCATCTCTTTACCAGTTCGTTTAAGAAACCTTCTTGCCCTCATAGTTAGCATTGCAAACTGCCATTGCATATCAATCTCTTCAACATCATCAGGATCAAGTTCATCCAAATCTTGAGGCATGACTGAAGTACTTGTAGTAAGTTCAGCCAAATAAGCACAAATAGCAGCATCACTGATGGTGTTGGTGTTGGCAGAGTCAGCAGCAGAGACATGTGAACCAGCAGCAGGAACAAAAGTACCAGCAGCAGAGTGCTGTTCTTGATGACTACCAGAATTCTTGTTGCTTGAGGAAACAAAAGCAAGATTGTTTGTAGTAGAAGATGAACTTGACAATCCTTTAACTTCAGATTCATACACTTTTAAGTTGTTATACAGATCATCCAATGTCATATTCTCAAAATCTTCCTTGTGCCTCCAAACCACTGTGTGAGTGTTCCATTCAGAAGAGAGACTTCTCAGAAACTTTAGATTGATATCTTCTTGAGATACCTCAATCTTCAAAAGAGCCATCTGACTGGACAGCTTATGAAGTCGATCATAAGTTCCCTCAATATTCTCAGAACTCAAAGCAGTGAAAGTTTCAAACTGATGCTTCAGTAGATTCTTTCTTGATTTCTTGGTAGCTTCATTCCCACCAAATCGAAGTTCAATTGCTTCCCATAACTCCTTAGCAGACTCAATATGATTAAAACTTAATTGATAATCATTAGGTATTCCCATCATGAGAATACTGTGAGCCTTGACCTCCAATCTTCTCTGTGCTTTTTCCTCACTTGTCTTGAGAGTCAAGACAGATCCAGTAGCAGTCTTGGCTGGTTGACTGTCGCCATGCAAAACAACATCCCATAGTGAGTAATCAACCATTCTTATGTATTGTTGAATTCTCATCTTCCAGATCTCGTACTCTCTAGTCTTGAGCATGGGGACTCTTGATGCAGTAACCATGTGTGTTGAATCGGATTCCATTGCTTACTTTGATGATGCACAGATCTTGTATTCAGTAATTCTTCTTGGTACCAGTTTCTAGATCATAAGCTCTGATACCACTTGTTGATCCCAGTTGAGCTTCACGATCTTATTAATTACTTTAGATATAAACCTAAAGCAATCGGTATAGAAACTGATCTTTAGTTGTTTATCAAATATTATGCGGAACTTAATATTTGATCTTAAGAAGAATTAAACACAAAACGAATTCTCAAACAACACTTCAATATATTAATACGATTGCTCAATAGCAATAGGGTTACAAGAAACCTTGAAGTGTAAACAATAATGATACGTATATCTAACCTAACCCTAGATCCTCCTTTTATAGCGTAAGGAGTCCTAGTCGGTTTACAAGACTTTCTATACAAGAAAAATATCTTTACGTATCTTTTCTATACTTATCCTTAACATACTATACATATCTAATAAGCAGCAGAGTAACTAATCTAGCAGCAGAGTCTTCGTGGGCTAGCAGCAGAGTTACACTTTGCTTATTCTTCCAAACCAGCAGAGTTACAAACAGCAGAGTCACTAAGCTAATCAGCAGAGTTACTTAACTGATCAGCAGAGTTATACTTGTGCATTTCTCGAACAGCAGCATCTTTAGACCCAACAACTTGGGTCTAATTTCTTCGCACCAAAGACCAAGCACCTTCGATGATCATTACTTTTCTCACGAAGATTCAAGTTCAGGTTCGTAACACCGTCATAATTATCAGAACAGACAATGGTACTGAATTCAAGAATCAAACTCGTCAGGAGTTCACTGAGAAAAATGGGATTGTTCATCAAACGTCAATTGCTCGCACCCCTGAACAAAATGGAGTAGTCGAAAGATGCAACCGTACGTTAGTGGAGGCAGCAAGAACTATGTTGATTAATGCCCAATTACCAGACTACCTATGGGCTGAAGCTGTCTCAACGGCTTGTTATACCCAGAACCGATGCATGATCACCAAACGCCATGACAAAACACCATATGAGCTTATTCACGGTCGTAAACCTAATATCAACTACTTTCATGTCTTTGGAGCTCTCTGCTATCCAAAGAATGATCGTGATGATTTGGGGAAACTAAAAGCCAAAGCAGACATAGGAGTATTTGTTGGCTATTGTGAGAATTCGAAAGGATTCAGAATTTGGAATCGTCGTACTCGGGAAATTCAAGAGACAATCCATGCTAATTTTGATGAGCTCACAGATATGGCTTCTGAGCAAAACCACTTAGAACCCGCACACAACCGTCTAAATTTTCCTGAATCTTCAGCTGAACCATTACCATTCAACAGAAAGGATATAGAAGATTTGTTTGCTCCTCTGTTCGATGATTCTCTAGTTAATCGTGCCTCTGCTGTATCCACCAATTCCGCTGCTCAAACCGTCAACAATCAAGCACCTGATACACCTGCAACCACTTCCACAGTAGTTGCTGATGACGCACCTCAACCAGAACCATCATCGTCAGTAGATCAAACACCTTCAACTTCTACACCTACAGCTGAAGATTCCCTCCACCACAATTCTGCTGAAGTACCCACACCATCAGGTTATGACGGAGATGCATTCTTTAATCCATTTGCACCTGCACCAACCATTCCTGATATTGCAGAATCTTCTTCACGCAATTTGGAACCGTCAAACCTGCACCACAGTTATCAACACTATCCATCCACTCATAAATGGACAAAGGATCATCCCTTAGTAAACATCATTGGTAATCCAGAAAAACCAGTCATGACAAGACAAAGACTCCACACAGACGGTGAAACCTGCATTTATGCACTCACCGTTTGTCAAGCCGAACCCAAAAACATCAAGGAAGCCCTCACTTATGACAACTGGATTGGATCCATGCAAGAGGAGTTGGAACAATTCAAGCGGTTAGAAGTTTGGGAACTGGTAGAGAGACCAGATGGGGTTTATGTCGTTGGATTGAAGTGGATCTGGAAAAACAAGATAGATGCAGATGGTACTGTGATTCGTAACAAGTCCCGCCTGGTCGCCAAAGGATTCAGTCAACAAGAGGGAATCGACTTTGAAGAATCGTTTGCTCCAGTCGCAAGGCTTGAGGTTGTTCGCATGTTCCTGGCTTACGCGGCTCACAAGAACATTACTGTCTACCAAATGGATGTGAAGACTGCATTTCTCAACGGCCAACTCCGGGAAGAGGTGTACGTTTCTCAACCAGAAGGCTTCGTGGACCAAGAACATCCGAATCACGTATATCGGCTAAAGAAAGCCCTTTACGGCCTTAAACAAGCCCCAAGGGCATGGTACGACAAGTTATCTGCTTTCTTACTTGCAAACCATTTTACTAAAGGAATTGTGGACCCGACTTTGTTTATACAAAAACACGGGGAGGACATTCTCATTGTTCAAATTTATGTCGATGATATAATTTTTGGATCAACACAGAAAAAATATTCAAATGCTTTTGCAAAACTGATGAAAAATAACTTTGAGATGTCCATGATAGGTGAACTGAAGTTCTTCTTAGGACTACAAGTTCATCAATCACCCCGTGGTATATTCCTTAGTCAGTCCAAGTATGCTCAAGAAATCCTGAAAAAGCATGGTATGACCAGCTGTGACACCTATAATACACCTATGTCCTCCTCATCCCCAAAGCTAGATGCTGACATAAATGGGACATCCATTGATCCTACAAAATATCGTAGCATCATTGGGTCAATCATGTATCTCACAGCTAGCAGACCGGATGTTGTATTTGCCACGTATCTATGCTCCCGATATCAGTTAAGACCAACTGAGCGGCATTTGTCAGCCGTTAAAAGAATCCATAGATACATAAAGGGAACCATTAATTTGGGGATCTGGTATCCAAAGGATTCTGGCTTTGAACTTGTAGCTTTTTCAGACGCTGACCATGCAGGGTGTTTAGACACGCGAAAAAGTACATCTGGAGGAGTACAGTTTTTGGGTGACAAGCTCGTCTCTTGGCAGTCAAAGAAACAAGATTGCACATCACTGTCGTCAACAGAATCTGAATATGTAGCCATGTCTGCCTGCTGTGCTCAAGTCATTTGGATGCGATCACAACTGATGGACTACGGATACGTACTCAACAAGATTCCTATGTATTGCGACTCCAAGAGTGCCATTTCCATTTCATGCAACTCCGTGCAACATTCCAAGTCCAAGCATATTGATCTCCGATACCATTTCATCAAGGAGCACGTGGAGAAGGGTACTGTTGAACTGTATTTTGTAGGTACTGAACACCCAATGGCGGATCTGTTCACAAAAGCCTTGCCTCATGGAAGATTTGTGGATTCGGTTCACCGGATTGGTATGAGATGTTTGACTCCGAGTGATTTGGAAAATTTTCTCAAAAACAATTAAATGAGTCAAACATCTAAACTATCTATGTAAATATCTTCTTCTCTTAAAAAAAAAAAAAAAAAAAAAAAAAAAAGAAAAAAAGAAAAAAAGTTGCAAGTACAATCCTTATCAACACTTTGTTCATTTTTCTTAACCATCATGAATTATTTTTCAAACGAGTGTTGAGGGGGAGACATAAATTTTTTTTTCATAATTTTTCAACTCTGTACTTGCATGGCTTTTTTGTAAATTGTTGCTTCTATAATAATATGATGGTGATAATCTAGGATTTTGTGTAATGTGCCAAATGTGTTCAGTAAAAATACTTAAGTGGTTAGGACCTTAATTGCAAAAACATAAGGTTTAGGGACTATTGGTGTTAAAGTTACAAAAGATTAAATTCTAATAAAAGAAGAAAATATCACCGCAGTTAATACACGCTCAACTACTTCTCTGACATAATCTCATACGCAGTAAATACTATCACCAAACCAATCAACGGCCCACATTAAATCTGCAAATCGATTCAAGATTCATCAAAAGTGTGAGTGTTTTTACGATTATAACATGATCTTAAGCAATGGTTTTAAAGGATTTTACAATCCAACGGTTGAATCAGTCAGAAATAATTGTTTTAGATCTAGGGTTTGCGTAAAATTGGGGAAACTCAATTTTATGTGTTTGTGATGTGTTTATTGGTACGATTATGCTTAGAATATGATTATAATCCATGTATGCATGTTTAATTAAACCCAGAAACTTGCAATTTGAATGTTCTTGATTTAGGGTTTTAGCGTACGAATTGGGGAAAATCATGTGCAAGTGTTGTAATGTAATTAATGTGTTCTAGTGTTGTTGTTATGCATTGAATTGTGTAAATGTTGCCTTGGATTAAACCCAGATACATCAGATAGGCTTAATTGATTTTAAGGGTTTATGAAGAACACGAGTGCACGTTCAGGTTGATTCTTAGGATTGCGTGGTTAAAAGTTGTTATAAATTGGTCAAAATGCTTAGCAACATCATAGGATTCAATTGTATCAAGCGTAATAGCAAAATCTCAAGTGAATATGAAATGCGAAAAATATGTTGTGTCATACGTCTTCATTGGGTATCGAAATTTCTTGTATGAGAAGTTTTTCGAAATTGAAAAGTTTTTTCGCAATTGGAAAAGTTTTTCGCAATTGGGAACATTTTTCGCAGTTGGAAACATTTTTCGCAATTGGAAACATTTTTTCTCAATTGGAAACATTTTTCGCTATTGGAAACATTTTTCGCAATTGTCAAATGTTTTTCGCAATTGTCAAAAGTTTTCGCAATTGTCAAAAGTTTTTCCCAATTGTCAAAAGCTTTCGCAATTGTAAATTTTTCCAAAATCATGTTTCAATTTGTGTTATAAATTTGAAATATCATGCTAAGTTAAGGATCTCATGTGAATCATTAAGTTTTAACTAATGCTAACCCACATGTATCTTGCAAATTGGTGTCAAATGATGTTTCAGATTTTACACAATGTCTGCACCAGCACAACAACCACTACCCATGATCTCTAAGGAAGAACTGTTTCCTCAAGGTTACAAGGCTAAGTATGGAAACAACAATGCAAGAGTGGTGTTTGACAACATCAAATGTGCTGAGCCAAGTTGCCAAATAGCCATTGAAATTCTCAGGAGACATGAATGCAACAACATCTTGGAGAATTCAGATAATGTCCCAGAATTGTACATTCATCAAATGTGGAGTACCATTGACCTCGATGACTACAACAGATATTTCACATGTACTCTGGACAGAAAACAAGTCAAAGTCACACCAATACACCTTCGAAAAGCCTTATCCCTACCAGATCCACCTGAAACATCAAACAAATTTTGGCCTGTACCATCTGAACAAGATATCCTCGAGTTTCTTCTCAACATTGGTTATGATGAGAATCCCGATCTTCCACTCACAACAATTTCAAGCATCAATGCTAAATCAATTCCACAACCATGGAGAGCCATTTACTACATTTTGGTTCGCTCGGTTTTAGGAAGAGATAGCGGGCATAAGCACCCAAGACTTTCACATGTTCAACTCTTCTGGGGAATTGTTAACAAGAAAAATCTGGACTATGTTGCACTCATATGGGAAGATCTTGTGTTTCAGATAAGAGGCTGTAAGAAACCTGTAACAAGAATTCCATTCGTCCGATACACAAAGATGCTGATCAGCTATCTCATTGACAAGAACTCCATTCGACGAGAAGTTTTTCACCCATCTGCAGATATTCGTCTAAAGCATCAGGAACCGCGCCGTATGCCAATTGACGAATTGCGGAGGTGCACTTCATCAACGCTGAAATGCCTTCTTTTCCGGTACAATCAACATTACTACTAAAAAATGGATTATGAATAGTCACCTCTCGAACTATCCAGTTGAAAAGAGTTCATCTCATTCAGAACCTCTTTCGGAAACTACGTTCATCGTAGAACGGGTTCTCAGAAAAATAGGCGTCGACTAAACGTTCATGAGCACCATAATGATCTCGATGAAGGCGTTTTATCGCCGGGCGATTTGCTTTTCGTGTATTTTTAATAAACGACAACGATCTTGCAATAAATTTCAATCTCCGACTTGTAACTTCTCGTTCTTCTTCTGAGTCGGTGAACATAATCGTATCGGAATTCATTTGAAAAATAAAAAGAATGAGATATATGTTGTTTGAATGATATATTGAGAAGATATGTATAAATATTGTGTAGTTTTGATGTATTTATAGAGAAAAAAAGGGTAGTGGGGATTTTTTTTTATTTTATTTTTTTTTTTTATTTTTTTATTATAATTGCAACGGATATAAAACACATGGCCTCATTTTTTTTTTCTTTTTCGCTTAGGTGATCTGACCACCACTTCTATTCTTGGTTTTTGCGTTTGCCGCGTGAAGTTGGGATGTGAGCAAGGAACATAGCGCGTGAATTTGGGATGGTTGGTGAAGCTTTAACCACCTTGCCGACTAGTCTTAAGACTATGCTGAATAACAACTGAGTAATTTTGAAGTGCACTTTGGCTGTCCATGATTTAGCAGAAGTTGATATGTTACTGTACAAAAACTATGATCCTGGCATGTTTTTATAGTGGCATATTGTTAATGACATGTTAGGATTTTGCATTATGTAAGGCTTGATTTTAGAAGTCTAATTCCTGAATTGTAGCCTTTTTATTATGTAGCATTAGCAATATTGGAGGGCTGGATGTTTTTTTGTAGCTGTTACTTTTATATTGGCCATTTTTGTATTAGTCATAAAGTTAATCATAAAGTCTATCATAAAGTCTGTTAACATCTATCTATTAAACGTATTGACTAATATTATTGTAAACAACCTTTACTAAATGGCTTGTTATTTCTTATTTGGAAAATGTTTTTGGTCTTAAAATTTACTTCCACATTTAGAAGTCCTAAATGCATTAGTATGTAGTATAGATTTTAGATTTTTAATAAATAAGAAAATACTTTAATCTTTTATATAATAAAAGAATGACATTGTTTTAGAAGTATTTTGTTAAAACAATTTTATCATTATCAAAAAAAAAAAAATTGGGCAATCAGATTGCTCTATTTTGACATGTGCTTAAATTGAGGATTCTTTTTGCCCAATTGAAAGTCAAAACTAAAAAAAAAATTGATAAACATTGATAAATTTGATGAGAAAAAAATATAAAAATATATATGTTAAATTTGTGAAAATAAAAGCTTAAAAGAAAATTATAATTAATAAACTTTAGGGGTTAAAATTTAAATTAATTATATGGAGTTAAGTGACTGTAAACTTATAAGTTTTCATGTTTTATTATCATCTTAAAATAAAAACAAATATTCTTTAGGTGGCGTTTGGTTCAAGAATTCTAAATTCGAAAATATTTCAATTCTTGAAGATTTAAAATTTCGGTATGTTTGGTTGATAGAAATTCATAGTATTTTGAAATTTGTCCTTATGTTTATTATTGCAATTTTATTAGTGAGTGACGGATAGGGGTGTCAAAAAAACCCGGCCCCGAACCCGAATAAGCCTATTCGGGTCGGGTTACTCGGGTTAAAAATTATATTCGGGTTATTCGGGTCAACCAGATTAACCTGGATACGAAAAAGGGTCAGGTATCGGGTTTAAATTTTTTGGCTAACACCGGTTCGGGTCGACCCATTGACCCGAGTAAAGATTCTTTTTTATTTTTTTAATATAAATTTTCTATTTAAACGAGCATAAAATGGGCAATTTTATTACATTTTACTCATATTCGGGTTGACCCAATCCCGAATAGATCCGACCCGAACCTGGCTAAGCCGAATTCAAATTGGGTCGAGTTCGGGTACGTAATTTTTAGCTTTGACCCGACCTGAATTGACTTGAACCCGAACAACCCGATCGGACTATCACATCAAACAAGAAAAGATACAACAAAAACAACAAGAAAAAAAGTAAAAATAGTATTTTTTGGCCATTTTAAAAAAAAAATGTTTCCAAGTAAATTCAATTTCTCACTTTCGGGAGGCATTTTAATTCTCCTAATTTTGGCAATTTTTGGAATTTTAAATTGCCTCATTTGAGATACCAAACACAATATTTGGAGGAATTTAAAATGTAAATGCCATGAAGTCCCTCCAATTTACCTAACCAAACTCACCCTTAGACTTTATACCCCGTATACTTTATATTTTAAAAATACAACATATATGTTGTTTTAAAAATATAACATCTATCTATTCAAAAAATAATACTCCCTCTGTCCCATATTAAATGTCCTATTTGACTTTTTGAAGTGATGAAGTCAATCTTTTTCTAATTTAACCTTAACTATTTTATTTTGTATTATATAATACTTGATGCAAAATATATGAATAGATTGAGTTTTAAATGTATTTTCTTTTGTATAATTTTCATCAAGTATTATATAACACAAACAAAAATATTTATAGTCAAAGTTGAAAAAAAAAAGATTGTAAAAGTCAAAACAGGACATTTAATGTGGGACGGAAGGAGTAATCAATATGCACAGGATTATAAATATCAAAATGAAAGCACGAGTTATTGTGTATATAAATAAATACACAAGGTTGTGCGTATACGAACAACTCATGTTATTCATCTTTATGAGTTTAAGTAAAGATATCCGGATGATTTTTTTTTTTTTTTTTTACTATCTACGTTCAATAAGGACTCATGTTATTACCTTTTACAAGTATAACCCATGCGTATACGAGTTTGAAAATTAAATACGGCTAAATTATTATTAACGGGAATATAAATGTCAAGTATAAGCACGGGTTACTGTGATATAAAAATAAATACGCGATTGTACTTATATCAACAGTCATTGTGTGCTATTAAACTCGCATATTGTGTACAACATGATATGAGTAGTTAAATTTAAACAACAACATATTAATCGATAATAATGCATAATGAAAAAGTCTACAAAATAAATCTTTCATCCAACAAAAAACTTTACAAAATATTAATCTGTATTAATACACAATGAAAAAGTTTATGTTGAAACTCGTGCATAATTATTAGTTGTACTTATATCACAATTATAAAACATTAAACACAGGTAAATTCTTTTATGTCCATGTATTAAACTAAAATTTTAAAATAAATTTGATTAATGTATAAACTCCATGCATGCACAGGACTTATACCTAGCTGGTATAAATGATATTACTCGTCCAAATTTTATTGTTCATCTTTCCTGATTAATATGTTCTAAAATAATTCTTCACTACTAAAAATAATAATTGAGCTTGTTTAAATTTATCATATTACCCTTAATCTAAATTGATATTTACTAAATAAAAGAAAACATTAATTAGTTGTCAAAGGGTAAAATCGTTATTTTTTGTCTTTCGTAAAAACTAAAGTAGTAATTAACGCGTCCTAAACCGTGTATTTTTTGTCTGTTTTAGAACTGGAGGAGTATTTGATTAGTACAAAGTGTAGTTAGGCTGAACACAACCGAACGTAAAATGTCGATCGGTCATGTTATGCGACCGATTTGGAGATCGGCCGTGTCGATTGTGGAGGATTGGTCGCTTGCAATTGAAAACCAAAGTCGGTCTATTATTCAACCGACTTTTAAACCTTATTTGTAAGCGTTTGTGTGTAAAAAAAAAAAAAAAAAAAAAAAAAAAAAAAAAAAAAAAAAAAAAAAACTTATTCGACTGTGGCACTTTGGTCATGTTTGGTCGCCGAAGAGAGAAATCTGACGTGGTAGCCGGTGACCCAGGTCACTTGGGTCATCGACTGCGTCCAGCCTTAAGGGAAATTTTTAAAACATTGTAGAGTTCATAATGAACACTTATTTTGACTTGGAGAGATTATTTTGATAACTTTTGAAACAAATGAAAATACAAATTAGAGTAAAGTTCATTAATGGTTTTGTGTTTTGCATGGTGCCACGGGTTCAATTCGTTTTTCTTTTTTGTCTTGCATCCCGTTACAGTGGACTTAAAGGGTGATTATGTTCGAGGTTAGTATCTTTTTCATAGTCAACAAAACAATTCCTACAGTACCAAATACCAAATTATGATCAAAGTTAAACTAAAAATTTCATTCAATAGAATTTTGTACAATCGATAAAGTAAATTACTTTTCTATAAAAAAAAAAGAAAAAAGAAAAAAGAAAAGAGTAAACTGCAAATTATGTCCCTTATGTTTGCCATTTTTGCGAGAAGTGTCACTAATTTTGAAATTATGCTAGCTGTGTACCTAATGTTCGGACTTTTTGTGATGAATGCCCCTGAGGCTGCACTGTAGTTGCAAAATCGCGTTTTTTGCTAACGAGCGTTACAAAATCCCGTTAGCGAGTCCACACGTGTGTTTCACGTGAGGGTATTTTCGTCATTTAACTGTTTCCGCCATAAAATCCACCTGACACCCCACTTTCACACCTACCTTTGTATTGAGGGACATTATTTTCAACCAAGTTTTCATTCGATCGAATATACATACCAATGCATACAATTATACCGATCAACTTGTTCCCTCACTCATTCCTTCCCAACCACACCATTACCTACCTTTCTCTCTCACAAGATATGTGTTAAATTACACAAATCTTTTACCTAATAAAACGGCCCAAAAAGACCAAAAACTAACCAAAATGCCAAAAGATATTGTGTTTTTGTGTTTTTAATTGTGCAGGGAAGGATATTTCAAAAATAGGACAAAATTGAGGAAAAATCGGGAAAACGAGCACGAGAAATGAAAAAAGAGCATTTAAAAGTCGAAGCACACATGAAGCCCCGAGCATACCGATGAAAAGATCACGGGAAAACGAGTCCATCGGTATTTTATTGAGGCAAAAGTCGGATTGGTGAAAGAACAAATGTGGCCCGAACGAAGATTGTTATTTAGTAAAATCGGATCTGAAAAGAAGAGGGTTAAAAGGAAATGATTGCATGGTCTAGCACAAAACCTTGCATAGCTTAGATGGGAGGAGCGTTTGTATCCAAGCTGAAGGTCGTGGGTTCGAGCCCCACTTCCATCCTATTCTTTTTAATTATGTTAGCAAGAAATTGGCCCAGCCCAGTAAGGTGTTAAGAAGATTAGAGTGCAAGGTTTGACAAAAGTAAACAAGTGGTCTAGTGGTGGGGTCGCTCATTCTCTATACAAGAGGTCGGGTGTTCGATTCCCTCTTATGGCACTTTTTACGTTATTTAATGCAGGCCACGCGAGATTACCAATTTGCCCCTAGTTTGCTGCGTGAAAAGACCAAAATACCCCCGAGGGGGCCCACTTTTCTTGGGGAGAAAGAATTAAAATTGTGCTTTATATTCACGCATGAGATGATCCAGTAGCATCGTATCTCTCACTTTTTTTTTTTCTTCTTTCTTTTTTTTCTTTTTAGTTATTTTTAGTTTAGATTTAATTTTATTTAAAATAGTTAGTGTTTGTATTAAACTTTGATATTTTAAGGTATTAGTCACTTTTATGTTTCTTACATCTTATAATTTTTACAAGTTCTTATTTCAATCTTTTTAGTTATTGTGTTATACCCACTTAATCTCTTATTAGATCTTTTTAATCACTCTTTTTATAAGCTTTCTTTTATAAAATCTCTACTTTTAGTCATTTAATTAATAAAGTTTGAATCTTTTTGTTTTAAAAGTTGGTTTAATCTTATCTTTTAACTAAAGTTTTAATCTTTTTACATTTTTAGTGTTAAGTTAGTTTTAAAAAATCAAGTTTTTATTATTTTTAAGAGTTTTAGTTATAAAAGTTGCAAACTTTATTATCCACATCCACTTAAACTTACATAAAGTCTCAAGCTTTTGAAGATTAGAAGATGATTATGGGTAAATAAGGAGTATTTTGGGTTAATTATGAGCTTTGGAGGGGTTTTTAGTTTAGTATGGTTATCGTCATCATTCTTGATCCATTCCGGGTGCTCTCTCTCCCTTTTCTTTACTTTCTTTTTATTATGTTTATTGTCATGTTTAGCTTTTTAAATGCTTTAGTTTAGATTATTAGTTTAGATAATTATGATTATGTTTGTTGGAGTTATTGTTGATTATAGCTTAGTTATTATGATTAGTGAGTAGATATATTATATGCTTGTTAAGTGTTGGTGGATTGTGAATAAAAGTGTGGAAACTTAGAAATTATTGACTTTTAACCTTTGGTTTACTTGGATTCATTTTTAGTAATTTTAACGGGCAAAAGCCGTTAAGGTAACTAATTATCAAACCAAGTAATTAAGAAGGTTGAAAATTAGTAATTTCCGGATTATTTGTAGATTTGACTAGTTGGTTATTTTAACGGGCAAAAGCCGTTGGGATAATTAATTATTTAAATCTACTAATTTTTACCTTGAAAAAGAATTGTTTTCAATATAAGCCAACGTTGTGAGAAAATAATTTATTTTGACGGGTATTAATTAAAAAGGGCTTAAAATGAATATTCACAATTAATGAGCTTTTCACCACTCTTGACAAGCATATCTTTTAATATCATATTCTTAGCTTAACTTTATAGTCATTAGTTGTAGTCTAATTTTAAAATAGTTTAAAATAATTGTTTTAAAATAGTGTTTAATTTTTCTCTAAAAACCAAAACCAAAAATATTTGACAATCAAGCATTAAACAAAAGACCTAACGTGATTTTCAATTCAAATCTCGCCGTGGATTACGACTCCGGAAGATCGAATTGTCATTTATCCTCAAGTGACTATTTTATCTAATGGGAATACAAATTTAAAACTGCCCGCGTACTTACAACCGTACCAGTTTTTGGCGCCGCTGCCGGGGAGGTTTGACCGATTGTTACGTTGTGTTTGGCGTTCGTGCCTTGAAGATCCTTTCTTTTGAAAGTTTATTTTCTTAAAATTCAAAAATCCAAAAAATAAATAAATAAATAAATAATAATAATAAATAAATAAATAATTCAAAAAAAAAATTCACAAAAACCAAAAATATTTTCCTTTTCTAAAAAATCTTTCAAAAATCCAAAAATATTGTGATTAATTTTCTTTAATATAAAAACCCAAAAAGATTTTCTTTTCAAAAATCTATTTTCCTTTTTCTTTTATGTTTCTCAATTATAAAAAATTCAAAAATATTCTTCTTATTCCTCTTATTTGTTTGATTCTTTATCTCTTACCCTCTCATACCGTTTAATTCTTATCTTCTTATCCTCTTAACCGTTTAATTCTTATCCTCTTATCCCTCATATTGTTTAATTCTCCAACATGTTCGATTCTTTCCCATCTCATCCCCATGATCCAAGGACCATGGAGGATTTCTATCATCCGACGCTCATCGGTAGAGGAGGACCGATCGCTCCGACAAACGATTTTGTTTTGAAAGATCATATGATTGAGTTTATTCAACAAATCTGCCAATACCATGGATTTGAAGATGAAGATGCGAACCATCATTTAGACAAATTTCTATCGATCACTCAATTCTTCAAGCAAAACGGAGTTTCTCAAGATAACGTCCGTTTGAATCTCTTCCCATTCTCGTTAACCCATGAAGCCGAATCTTGGTTTTACACTCTTAAAACCAATTCTATTCATACATGGGAAGAGATGTGCATCAAGTTTCTTTCAAAATACTTTCCATACTAAAAAACGATGCAGTTTAGAAGAGACATTCTAAATTTCCGACAACTGCACAGGGAATCAGTATTTGAAGCTTGGGAGAGATTCAAATATTTGCTGCAAAGATGTCCGGATCATAGAATTTTGCTCCTTGATCAAATTTTAACCTTCTATCATGGCATAAATATGATTGATCGAGACAAAATCATGTTGGCTGCCGGAGGCAATCTCATGCGGAAGACTCCTCAAGAAGCTTATGATTTGATCGAGAATATGACACAACATCACTATCAGTGGGATACTAGAGCCCTTTATGACTCTACCACTGTTTTGAGTGATCATTATTCCGATTATATTCCCGCTGAGATTGCACAAATTGGGGTCCTTGGCAATCACAAAAGTTGTATAAATCAATATTGCCAGCAAGGACCAGGTCATCCTAACACTATCCACTTTTCATACTCCGATGAAAGTGATGAGGATGCTCCTTATGATGAAGAGAAATCAGATGAGGACCCTTCAGATACCTTTTTAATGGGGGACAAGGAAGTCGAAATCAATCCTCTTAATGAAATTGATGACCTTGTTCCAATCCCAAGGGTATCCGAAGAACCTTTCGATCTTCCTGATTCTACTTCCCATACATTCAAAATGACTATCACAAATCCTTTGTTTGATTTCGATTCTGAATTTACTCTAATTTCAGACAATCAAATTTTTGATATTCATAACAAGGAGAGTGATGAGTCAGATACGGAGACAATAATGGACGAGGTGCAAACTTCTAGCATACAAAGTACAGCACATGTCCCACCTCCGTATATCATTCCTGAGCCCAAGCTCAAAGACATACTTCATAAGAATGAAATCATATCTCCACCAGAGTATGATTTCTATAATTTTGAAGAAGATCCTGACCCGGGGGGAGAGGTACTCTATCATGAGAGTTTACTTGTCGATGATATCCTCCCGACCCTCCCACCCGAGGTCTTTGTTGATTATAACCATAAGAGCTTCAATGTTGATATTCAAGATAAGAAAAATGGTAATCTTGAGGATGAAGAATGGATTTTCATTGTGATTAAGATCCTTCTCCCTTTCTTCACCTACCCGGTGACTTCTCCTCTCTTTCACTCCTTCGGGAGTGAAGACACCATCTTTGACCCCGGCATCTCTCCTTCTTTTAAGCCGCGGGTATCTCATCGGAGTGGAACTTTCGTATGCTTCAATGTTTTTCCAAACATCTTGAACGAAAGTCCGATTGAGAGTATCTTTTCCACATGCTCCCCCAAGAACAAATGAATTTGGGGCGAGTCTAAGCTTCCCGACTCGATAAAAAAACAAGCGCTTCGTGGGAGGCACCCCATGCTTATCCATATATCTTCTTTCTATTTTCTCTCTAATAAGTGACGAGAGGAGGGCTTCCTCTTTCATTTCTTGTGTTTCGTGGTTTTCTGTGATATGTCCAGGAATGCCCGATGATGAAGACTCTTGTGCTCGTAGTTTCCTTCACGCTACTCGAGTTTCATCATTCGCTGCTTATCGATATCCTTAATCTTATCGTTTTACATCTATCTTTTGGCATAATTAATAAACGGCCTTAGATTTATGTAGGAGAACCCTTTAAGACATTGAGGACAATGTCTCGTTTTAGTCTGGGGGGTAATCTTGCGATTTGATTTTTGCCTTGCATTTTTGCCGTTTTCTCATGCAACCCCGTTTTTCCTCCAAAATTGAAAAAATCCAAAAAAATGAGAAAAATTTTAAAATTTTTTGCAAAAATATAATAAATTTTGACATTTTTGTTGATTTTCCGCTGGAGAGAGTAGGAATAAAATTCTGACTTGACCGGGCGTGTTGAGCCCTAGCTTGTCTCCTTAACCATTTATAATCTATAAGCTCGTGCTAGTCTTTTACACAAGGAGCTAGAAAACGCGAATTCTTTTTAAGAATTTGCAAGTTCCCGTATTCGACTTTTATATGCATGGCTTGATTATTTGGCTAAGCATTCGCGGATCTTATTATTTAAGATTTTAAATTTGCGAAGAACGAGAAATGATAGAGTTGTTTATAAGTTAGACTGCTGAACGTGGAGTAGTTGGATCTCTTTAAAGCTCATCGAAGTTATTTGTGGCTTTTTGTTCCCATAAGCTTGTTTCACTCAAAAATAGAAATCTAGGAATAATTAAAGCTATTTTAGTTTTGACGATAATTAGTTTTTATCTCTTCCTTAGAAAATCCTTGCTTATGAAAGTTGGGTACACATCAAGGTACTGCCAGTGTTACGGTGTAATAGACTATTCCATCTTGCCGGCTCACAACCGATGTTGGGATTGTTATAAAAGCCGTAGGACTTGGGGTTTGGCAAATAATTAATTAATGAATAACGAATAATAATAATAATCCAAAGCCATAAAAAGTTTTCTACATCTTGCCGGTTCGCAGCCGATGTTGTAGACTTCTAATAAAGGCAGAGGAAAAATTACAAGGTCATAATAGACTATCACATCTTGCCGGTTCGCAGCCGATGTTGTGATTGTTATAAAGGGCCAAGGATTAAATACGTTAATGTGCTTAATAATGTTTAAAAATGCCAAACTTCGACTTCGGGGGTGTCCTAATAAAGGCTTCCGTCTCTGGACTCGTAGATGAGTTGTTTCGGTCGCAAATAAAAGGGATATCCTCAAAATCGTGTTAAATCAGAGACCTTGATGTGGACCTCATTTTTGTATGCAACGGTTTTTGAGGGAAGGTTTGTAAACTACTTAGCGTTTAAACTAGGTATCTTTATCGGCTTAAAAACTATCGAAACGAGAATTTGAAGAAATTCATTTCTCACCAAAAATAAAATAAATAGAGGAAAATAGGAATTTGGGAACAAGGTGTCCACAATTAGCTTTCTGAGTAGTGTTGGCAGTCTAACTTGTACATGACAATGATTTCGTTTTTAAGCTTAGTTTGGGGACTCGTGAAAAATCAGGAACGACGAATTTTATCCTTATGGTCACTTCTTTATGAGTCGTGTTTCCTGCTCGAAGACCCAAAAAGTTATCGTCAGATAATGATTGTCAACAAAGCCGTCACATGAATAATGAGAAAAATACAAAAATAGAATAAAAGGAAAATCGGGGAGTTTTTAGAACTTAAGATTTCTTAATCTCTTTTGAAAATTTTGCTACTTCTCAAAGTTAGTAAAAAGAGATTGGAAATTTTCGGTTTCAAAAATGTGTTTTTATAACATTGCATGAGGACATTGCAATATCTTAGTCTGAGGGGATTTTGATATGTGTTAAATTACACAAATCTTTTACCTAATAAAACGGCCCAAAAAGACCAAAAACTAACCAAAATGCCAAAAGATATTGTGTTTTTGTGTTTTTAATTGTGCAGGGAAGGATATTTCAAAAATAGGACAAAATTGAGGAAAAATCGGGAAAACGAGCACGAGAAATGAAAAAAGAGCATTTAAAAGTCGAAGCACACATGAAGCCCCGAGCATACCGATGAAAAGATCACGGCATCGGTATTTTATTGAGGCAAAAGTCGGATTGGTGAAAGAACAAATGTGGCCCGAACGAAGATTGTTATTTAGTAAAATCGGATCTGAAAAGAAGAGGGTTAAAAGGAAATGATTGCATGGTCTAGCACAAAACCTTGCATAGCTTAGATGGGAGGAGCGTTTGTATCCAAGCTGAAGGTCATGGGTTCGAGCCCCACTTCCATCCTATTCTTTTTAATTATGTTAGCAAGAAATTGGCCCAGCCCAGTAAGGTGTTAAGAAGATTAGAGTGCAAGGTTTGACAAAAGTAAACAAGTGGTCTAGTGGTGGGGTCGCTCATTCTCTATACAAGAGGTCGGGTGTTCGATTCCCTCTTATGGCACTTTTTACGTTATTTAATGCAGGCCACGCGAGATTACCAATTTGCCCCTAGTTTGCTGCGTGAAAAGACCAAAATACCCCCGAGGGGGCCCACTTTTCTTGGGGAGAAAGAATTAAAATTGTGCTTTATATTCATGCATGAGATGATCCAGTAGCATCGTATCTCTCACTTTTTTTTTTTTCTTCTTTCTTTTTTTTCTTTTTAGTTATTTTTAGTTTAGATTTAATTTTATTTAAAATAGTTAGTGTTTGTATTAAACTTTGATATTTTAAGGTATTAGTCACTTTTATGTTTCTTACATCTTATAATTTTTACAAGTTCTTATTTCAATCTTTTTAGTTATTGTGTTATACCCACTTAATCTCTTATTAGATCTTTTTAATCACTCTTTTTATAAGCTTTCTTTTATAAAATCTCTACTTTTAGTCATTTAATTAATAAAGTTTGAATCTTTTTGTTTTAAAAGTTGGTTTAATCTTATCTTTTAACTAAAGTTTTAATCTTTTTACATTTTTAGTGTTAAGTTAGTTTTAAAAAATCAAGTTTTTATTATTTTTAAGAGTTTTAGTTATAAAAGTTGCAAACTTTATTATCCACATCCACTTAAACTTACATAAAGTCTCAAGCTTTTGAAGATTAGAAGATGATTATGGGTAAATAAGGAGTATTTTGGGTTAATTATGAGCTTTGGAGGGGTTTTTAGTTTAGTATGGTTATCGTCATCATTCTTGATCCATTCCGGGTGCTCTCTCTCCCTTTTCTTTACTTTCTTTTTATTATGTTTATTGTCATGTTTAGCTTTTTAAATGCTTTAGTTTAGATTATTAGTTTAGATAATTATGATTATGTTTGTTGGAGTTATTGTTGATTATAGCTTAGTTATTATGATTAGTGAGTAGATATATTATATGCTTGTTAAGTGTTGGTGGATTGTGAATAAAAGTGTGGAAACTTAGAAATTATTGACTTTTAACCTTTGGTTTACTTGGATTCATTTTTAGTAATTTTAACGGGCAAAAGCCGTTAAGGTAACTAATTATCAAACCAAGTAATTAAGAAGGTTGAAAATTAGTAATTTCCGGATTATTTGTAGATTTGACTAGTTGGTTATTTTAACGGGCAAAAGCCGTTGGGATAATTAATTATTTAAATCTACTAATTTTTACCTTGAAAAAGAATTGTTTTCAATATAAGCCAACGTTGTGAGAAAATAATTTATTTTGACGGGTATTAATTAAAAAGGGCTTAAAATGAATATTCACAATTAATGAGCTTTTCACCACTCTTGACAAGCATATCTTTTAATATCATATTCTTAGCTTAACTTTATAGTCATTAGTTGTAGTCTAATTTTAAAATAGTTTAAAATAATTGTTTTAAAATAGTGTTTAATTTTTCTCTAAAAACCAAAACCAAAAATATTTGACAATCAAGCATTAAACAAAAGACCTAACGTGATTTTCAATTCAAATCTCGCCGTGGATTACGACTCCGGAAGATCGAATTGTCATTTATCCTCAAGTGACTATTTTATCTAATGGGAATACAAATTTAAAACTGCCCGCGTACTTACAACCGTACCATTACCTACCTTTCTCTCTCACAAGCTATTGTCACTGTTCATCATCTTATTCATCTGAAAATGTTTCTTTGTGCCTGTGGTACGAACATCGTGGACCAACAGGAATCTTGGGCGTCGATTCTATGCATGCCCAACCTACGTAAGTTTTACTCTTGATCAAAACAAAATAATGTTACATTTTACAAGTTGCCTCTGTTTTCTTCATTTTATTTACATTTCTTTCATTTAACAAAACTCGAGCTATCCGTTCATCGGTTGGGTAGATCACTGATGTGTGACAGATCTCTTGACATCATCCCTGGTTTACTTAGGACCATGGATGCTTTGGAAGATGTGCTTGCATTAGAGCAAGAGCGGGCAGACTATGAGGAGCACATAGCAAACGAGGAGGAGACAAGGGCAAACAAGGAGGAGCTTCGGGCAAACATGGAGGAGCAGTGGGCAAACAAGTTGAGGAAATACCTTATCATCAGTTGGGTGTTCTTCGTTTCTTATGTTTACTTGCAAAGTTGACCGGTTTGGTTTGGTCAATGTAGGTTGGTTTTTTGGGTTTCTGGTAGTTGACGGTGTTTATGTTAGGTGTATATGAACAGTATCTTTTGTTGATGGTTGGTTATGTAGTTTATGTGCATTATGGTTTCACAAAAATGGTTCAAGTATCTTTAATTATCTACTTTGATTTGTGTTATGTCTTTGTTAAGTAGGATTATGAATGTTTATGAATTATGATCCAAATTTAAGTAGATTGCTTGATGTTTATGATCCAAATATCTTGTAGAGTATGATTTAGTTACAGTAAAAGGTTAACCACATAACAAATATATTCATGACATTCTGCAAGTCCATAAATGTGCTTTAAAAGTCAAACAAAAACCTTTGGCTGGTGGTGGGTTGGATGGCTAACATGAGTAGAAGTTGTGATCTGCGTGTTCTGTAGTAGTTGGTGGAGTAGAAGCATTGTTTGGGGTATATGTTGAAGATGAAGAATTGTCAGTGTGGTATGTATGTTCAGTAACAATTGGTGGAGTAGAAGCAATGTTTGAGGAGTGTCTGGGACAGAGGGAGTAGGACTGGTGGTGGGTTGGATGGCTATCATGAGTAGAAGTTATGATCTATTGTGTTCAGTAAGACTTTAGGTAAATTGGTGAAGTAGAAGCAGTGAATCTTTAATCATCTGTTAAAGATTCAGTTTTGATGATTTAGTTTTTGTTTTGGATTTTTGAATGCCCTGTTTGTTGTAATACTCATGCTGTCAAAATGGGTAACTATGGTATTGTCACAGTACCTGATGACTGCATTGGTATGTATATATTGGTTTGAAGTTCACTAAAAAAATTATTGGTGGAATAGAAGGAGTGTATCGGGAATGTATTGAAGATGAAGAATTGTCATTGTTAGGAGTGATTCAGATTGTGTTGTATGAGATTGTTATTGAGTTCAAGGGCTGCTATTTGAGCGCAGTTGACTAAAAAAGTCAAAGCCGACCCACATCAATTTTGACGTATGTAAGTCAACATAAGTAAATTGTTACTTATATGACCCACATTATTGTTACAATAAATATGAAACCAGACCCCCAAACCACCTCACCTAACTTATTTACTTAACGCTTGATATATCCCCAACTAGGGATGGTACCTCATAACTTAATTCGACTTTGAAAACCATGGTGAAAAAATGTTAGTTGCTTATACACATTTATTTAATTGTTATCTACACTATGAAAACCATGCCTATCTTTTTTTTTAATGTTTGCAGAAATCATTTTCATTTATTCTTCTGATATAAGCACTGACATTGTATCATCAAGCAGTGATGATATTAGTTGTGATGAACTCAATGTGCATGCTGTCAAAGGTTCAAGGCCAATCTGTTCATGGTTATTCTCAAGCAGTGGTGATTATGATACAAGCACTCACATTGTTTCATCAAGCAGTGATGAACTCGATGTTCAAGCTGTTAAAGCTCTAAAAAGTTCCACCATTTGGCCATCAGAAAATGTTCTTGTTAAAAAAGTTCCAGCTCAAACATGTTCAAGCTAAAAAAATGTTCCACATCAAAAAGTGTCTGCTAAATGGCTTCCTCCAACATTAGATTATTGCATACTAGGCCTTCCAGCACATCATACTTGGGACTGTATAGGTAATAAGACATTTGGAATAAGAAGATCCACAAATGGTTTAGGACCAATTGCAGATAATGACAGTAAAGGAAAAAAGGAAGCTTGCCAGTAAAGGAAAATGATGAAATGACATCTTTGTTAACTCTTTTGTGTTGCGCCAGTAAAGGATGAAATAGTTGATGTAAAAACTTTGTGGTAGTTGAAAAAACTTTGGTTGCATTTTGGTAATATTATGTAATGTATTTGGTTAATGGATTTAGATGACAGTTAATGGTCATATGGTGTCCTAGATTGTTTACCAATTTTGACAAATGTAAATCAACATTGCAAATATTTTAGTATGCAAAGAATTACAAGTAACAGTCCTTGTTGGAACCCTTCAACCTGTAACAGTCCTTGTTGGAACCATTTCATTGTCATCGTTGTCCACGACCGTCATTCCTCCCTTCTTTGGTACAACGTGAATTGGGCTAACCCATGGGCTGTTGGATATAGCGTAGATCAAACCTGCGTCTAAAAGTTTAACAATTTCATCCTTCACCACATCTTCCACCTTGGGATTCAATCTTCTTTGAGGTTATACAACCGGTTTGAAACCATCTTCCATCAGGATTTTATGCGAGCAGAATGATGGGCTGATTCCTTTTATGTCTGACACCTTACAAGCCAAGTCGCCCTTGTGTTTGCTTAATACCTGTAACAACAATGTCTTTTCTTGGTTAGATAACAGTGATGAGATAATAATAGGAAATTCAGATTTTCCATCTAAGAAGGCATATTCCAAATGAGATGGAAGCTCTTTGAGCTTTGGAGCTTGTGTTTTCTCTTCAACCGTGCTTGCAGCGAATAAGGTCGGGTTTTCGAGGCTTGTCATCCCTACGTTACCCGTATCATTTGAAAGATACGGCGTAACCGGTTCGTCAAGGTTACACCGTAGATCTTTCTTAGGTGAACCTTTTCTACACTCTTCGCACATGTTGACTGGATCGAGCTCGCTACTGCTTGGTTTGTATTCTTCAATAGATTCCACCAGAAATGAATCTAACTGGTCTTGTGGAAGAGTTTCCTGCACATGATCATGAACAGTTAGATCTATCCAATCAAAGTAATGACAAGTTTCATCAGTAAAGGTAGCATATTTCATCGATTTCTCGATGTCAAATGTAATCTTCTCGTTTCCAACTTCAAGGGAGATTTTTTTGTTGAACACGTCAATCATAGCATGTGCAGTTGCTAAGAATGGTCTCCCTAGGAGGATTGGAACTTCCAAATCTTCTTCCATGTCAAGGATGATGAAATCCATCGAAAATACAAATTTATCGATTCTAACAAGGACATTTTCCGCAATTCCTCTAGGGAACTGAGTAGACTTGTTGGCTAGCTCGATGCACATTCTAGTAGGTTTTAATTCCTCTAATGCTAACCTCGTATATAATGAATATGACATAATACTGATGCTTGCTCCTAAATCTACCAAAGCTTTATTAAAGGTTAAACCTCCTATAGTACATGGTATGGTGAAACTCCCCAGGTCCCTTTCCTTGGGGGGCATTTGGTTAAGGAGGACAGTAGAGCATCTCTCGTTTAATGTAACCCGTGACGTATCCACTAGTCACCTATAGGTTAGAAGGTATTTCATGAATTTTGCATACTTAGGCATTTTCTCTAACGCTTCCACAAAAGGAATGTTGATGCTAAGCTGCTGTAGATTCTCCAAAAATTGCTTAAACTGCTCTTGTTCTTTTTCCTTCTTAAGCCTCCCTGGCAACGGTGCCAAAAACTTGATGCTATTTTTCTAGATCACGTTTTAAATTTATAAGTCTCGTTTACCTATGATCTACGTGAGCACTAACAGCCAGTGTACCCGGTCACAAGTAGTCTAGAATTTGGTAAAACCGAGGTCATCCTAAGAGCTATGAGCGGATTCTAACTTCAGTCTTAATTGTCACTAAAAAGGGTTTTGAGTTGAATTTTTATTAACTACTTAACTTAAAGAAAATGAAATTGAATTAATCAGTGGGAGAAAGATGTGCTGGCCTAGTTACTAATATTATCATGCCATGATCTAGTTTTCATAAAAGTGTCTACTATCGCCTTATGAAGTGGTTATATGTCATTAGGCTCAGATGGTCAAAGCTACCTAACCTATAATCCTAGACCCCAACTCCTATGGTCAATTCGCCAGAAGTCTAGTCTTAGTCATTACGCGCCAACTATCTTCTAGACCTATTCTTAGTGATTGAAACACTAAACCAAGGCTTGGTCCACTCAATGTTCCCGCACTTCTTAAGCATTTCTACTAGTGCATGTAGTCCTATGTTCAATTCCTACATAAGGGCGATGGTCACGAACCTCGCAACCTAGTAAGCTAGCTTTCTATGGTCAATACTAACTAGCATAATAGGTACTACCTAGCTTCAATGCTACCAAAACACAGGGATCAATGATAGGCTAGAAAGATATCTACATAAAGCGATAAATAAACGGAAAACATAAATCACGACATAGATAAATTCATAACTAGGCTAACACATAAAGTGTTTAGCCTATCATATTAAATAATGCATAAAAAACAATGTTAATAATCAAATTAAGAGTAGCCATTGGATTCGATACAAATACTTGATACGAAGCTAAAGCTATTGAATTAATGGAATGATTTCTCCCTTGAAAAGTAATGTAGAGCTGCTGAATTTCGTCCTCTCTGAAGCCCTAATTCGTCCTTCTTCTGATATGGTGAGTGAATGATACTATAATGTAGAATTAGGGCTTGTATTTATAGCCTTGAGAACAAGTTACACCCGTAGAACTGTCGTAACATTAAGTAAAGGGTTAAGCCGTAACCCCCATATAACTGGACGATCTTCATAATTTAATAATCTCTATGGCGTAACCTTGAGAACAGGTTACACCCGTAGAACTCTTGTAAAACTTTTCTTCATTTCTGCATTGTAACTATGTGATGAGGTTACGGCGTAGCCTTTTAAATCACTGAATTTGGCTAAGTCTTTGGTTTTCTACGGCGTAACCTTGTCGAGGGAGTTACGTCGTTACCTTGAGCAACATTGACTTTAGTCTATGTAACACCCCCAATTTCGTGATATGCAGCGGAATTCAAACTGGGTGTTACTCGACGACACAAGAGTTATAATAATAGAAAACAATCTCTAATTAAGTCGTTTTAAAAGTTTTATCATTCGAATATCAGAGTTTACAAAAAGAGGTCCTAATAGTTTTACAGTTTGTTAAATAAGTTTCGAATGATAATTACATTTTAGCCTTCTATCAATATCCGTGCCCTTCCGCGCCATCCTCGTTCAATATGGACTTGAGATAAACATACTAAAAGTGTCAACACAAAGGTTGGTGAATTATAGAGTTTATAAATAAAACAGTTGATTTTTTGTAGTTTCGAGTTTGAGTGATAATTGCAATAAATACAAATATCGATAAAATGAATAGTGGGCTACGTTGTTTTACACCCTTAGTTATCAGTAGAACACAAGTTTCAAGTTTAGTAGACAGTGGGCCCCGTTGTTGCACCCATAAATTCAATAGTGGCAGTACCGTATCATTACAGTACCATAATATTGTTCTAAGCCTCATGACACGCAAATGTTAACAGTAGGACATCACAAGAGTGATGTAAATTACTAACATAATTAAATGTAGTAATAATGCCCTCGGGTAGGAGCTTGCCATTCTCTTATTTAGTCTCAAATAAAGTGCATTTGTCTATCAATCCGGCTAGCATTATCGCTATCTATCCGGCTAGTACAAATGGGTCGTCAACCTCCAATAGATATATTCACTATATTCGTGTTCACTCGCAAGTGATTAATGGCTCATGATATGAGGGTCTTTTTAGTGGCAACAATATAAACTTAGGCAATATCAATCAGGATAGTATACAGAAAAATACTTGTGTTCAGGTTTGTAGCATGTAGCTCCCCACAAGTTTGGAAAACGTATAAAAGTGGGACTATGAACTCACAGTAATATGTAAAAGTTTAGAGTACTTGTGAAAGTAAAAGCAAGTAGTTGAGCATGTATCTCCCCCAAAGATAGTATGAAATAATTGAAAATAGGGGCCATGAACTCACCTTAGCGTGTAGTGGCGTAAGTATTGCAAAATAGAATCAAGTAGCAAAGCACAACCGTACATGATCGGCACGACCTAGAAGATAATAACTTATCTTATAAATATGTCATGCGAAATTCAAGTAATGCGTATGAGTTAAAAGATGTTGTATCATTGTTTTCATATCATTGTCTGTTAAAAGGTTTTTGTATCATCGTTCGTGTGGTGGTTTGAGTGTTAAGACTCGATTGCACATACCAAAGTATAAAACATATAGCACAAGTATAAAAGGAAATAAACACGAAAGGATCAAATAGCAATCAAGTAAGAGATAAGTAGATTAGTTAAGTTTAACTAATAACTAGTCTTAGAATTTTCAATTTATATGTATTGGTTATTAGGCTTTTTGGCCCGGTAATATTTCAATGTCAATACAAGTTTATTATGTCTATTATGTTTAGTCCGGCTTAAGTCTAAATAGTCAAAATTACTTACGAGTTCAATATGTCCAATGTATACTTAGTTCGATAAATATTCCATGTTTTTAGCCCATTAATGATTTAAGTTTTAAAGTACGCAAATAAATGAACATCTATATCAACAAAATAAACAAATCAAACACACCCTCGGCTATCTTGTTGACCTAGACAAATAAAACCAAGCACACCCTTTCGAGGGCGGAAATAAGCAAAACGAACACCTTGCGGTGCGGGCTAACTAAACCAAACCCAACACCTTGCGGTGTGGGCTGGAAACAAGCAAAACCAAACGCCCTTTATGGCTGCAGTTTGGCTGGGCAGAAACAACAAACAAACAACCCCTTTGGCTGTGACAGCAACCAAACCAAACACACCTTTTTGTGCAGAAAATAAGCAGACAAAACGTACCCTTTAGGGGCTGTAATAAGAAGATCCAACTACACCCTTTTGTGCAGAAAATAAGCAACAAAAAACACCCTTTAGGGGCTGTAATAAGCAGATGCGAAAGCCCCATTTGGGCTGCAAACAACATAATCAAATGCCCCTTTTGGGGCTGAATAATAAGCTGAACCAAACGCTTCTGTTGGTGCAGAAATTTCAGCAGCAAACTCACTCTTTTTGTGCAGAAAATTCAGCAGCAAACACACCCTTTTTGTACAGAAAATTGGCAACCAAATGCACTCTTTTGTGTTGAAAAATCAGCAACCAAATGCACTCTTTTGTGCTGAAAAATCAGCAACCAAATGCACTCTTTTGTGCTGAAAAATCAGCAACCAAATGCAACCTTTTGGGCTGAAAAATAAGCAAATAAACGCCCCCTGTTGGGGCTGCGTTTCAGCAAACAAATGCCCTTTTGGGTGGGCTGTGACAGCAGAAAACAAACACCCTTGAGGGCTGTAACACAACGAATCGAACACCCCCTGTCGGGGCTGGTGTTGGACAGAAATAAGCAAACAAAACACACCCTTTGGGTGGTTTTCTCTTTGACCGAGAACAAACCAAACAACCCGAGTGGGGCTGTGGTGTGAACCGCGACAACAAAACAAAAACAACGACACCCCCTTCGGGGATGTCGTGTACCAAGCCAAGGAAACACCACCATGGGTGGTTCTCTTTCCAGCCGAGAATAGACACAACCCAACAACACTCTAATCGGGTTTTTGTTGGACCGAAAACAAATAAACCAAATAAGCTCATAACTAATCTAAACACAAAAATAACCACAAGTAATCAGATAAGCTAAAACATGGTCAAATAAGCCCTTTACCAAATAAGCCGATAGACATAAGCTCAAAACCAAACAACTCATTTTGTCCCGTTATAACCGAAACAAAAACAGAACCTACATAAGCTATACGAGCTTATTAATAATCAAGTAAGCTATATGGTTCAAAATATAAACAAGCTACGAAAATAAGCACATCGAGTAAAACTAAAAGTAAAACCACAAAACCACGAGTTTAACGATGATACCATCATTCAAAACAATTGTTAATCCGTTCTAATAATTAACATATTTACAATTTTCAGTTTTTAAGTGAATCAAGATAACATACAGAAATTTATAACTCGTGTTTGTCGGCATACTTACAAGAAGCACAAAATGGTGGTTGTCGTGGTGGTGTCGATCAACCATGGAAAGGGAGAGAAGTGGATAATACGTTCTATGTTCCTTTTGTTTGGCTCGAAATCATAGAGAATTGTGTGTGTTTTTTCTGTGAAAAAAATGAACTAGTTTTCTTTCTATTTATAGCGAAAATTTCTAAAAATATCTAGATATTTTGATGAATAGTAATTAGATATTTCGATGAATAGTAAATAGATATTTCGATAAATAGTAAATAGATATTTTGATTAATAGTAAATAGATATTTATAAATAGTAACTAGATATTTTGATGAATAGTAATAGATATTTATGAATAGTAACTAGATATTTTGATAAATAGTAAATAGATATTTATGAATAGTAACTAGATATTTTGATGAATAGTAAATAGATATTTATAAATAGTAACTAGATATTTTGATAAATAGTACTCCCTCCGTCTCAATTTAATTGTCCATATTTCCTTTTATGGATGTCTCATATTAATTGTCCACTTTCCTTATTTAGTAAAAACTAGAGAATCTAGTGGAGGAATATTCCATTTTAGTGGTTGAAAATTAAAGTGACCCCACTTTTATTAAACTTTGTGTTTTCTCTCTCCTGACAAATAAATTGAGACGGAGGGAGTAAATAGATATTTATGAATAATAACTAGATATTTTGATGAATAGTAAATAGATATTTATGAATAGTAACTAAATATTTATATATTAGGAGTACATGGTACATTGTTTATGCATGAAAATCGTGTAGAAGCTTTTATTTATTTAATTAATGATAATAATAAATAATTGGTAAATAAGAGTTAGAAATAAAATGAAAATGATATTACTCCCTCCGTCTCAATTTAATTGTCTATATTTCCTTTTATGGATGTCTCAAATTAATTGTCCACTTTCTTTATTTAGTAAAAACTAGAGAATCTAGTGAAGGAATATTCTATTTTAGTGGTTGAGAATTAAAGTGACCCCACTTTTATTAAACTTTGTGTTTTCTCTCTCCTGACAAATAAATTGAGACGGAGGAAGTACTAAAATGTTCTAGCAATATGTAGATTAACCCTAGTCCACATTTGTACCAAGCACGTTGGTTTGTTATTATACCAATTCTATTAGTTTCGAGATTTACACCTAGTCCATTAGATCACATAGTTTCAGTGTGGGTTACGTCACATTAGCTTGTTATTGTGATATACTGATAACGTTTAATCTTATAAAAAAAACAAAAAACAAAAATAATTAGACGAAGAAAATGAATAAGTATTCTTTCGTTAGAATATTAATACAAGTGGAAATTTATCGGTGGTTACAGTCTCACCCCCTTAAATGGAATCTAGTCCCGAGATTCAGTCCGTGTTAGATGTTGAAAAATGTGGTTCCTTGTGTCAATTGGATTACGAGATAACTAGTGAGGTAGTTTCACTTGTCGTTGTGGGAAAATGTGTAGTTTGTCGTTATCCTTTTTTTTTTCATGAAAAGTAACGAGTGTTTTATCAGATAAATATTTTTTCTGATTTAATTTAGGTTAATCATGTAACTAGGTGAACATGTTTGATTCTGGTTTCACTTTTGAAAATTTATAAGTTAGAATTTATTATTTTACATGAGAAAAATACTATTCCGAAGGTTAAATAGACTTAGGAAAAATTCATTTTGAATGAAGATTGTTATTTTATAAGGTTTATCATGTTTTGATAATTAGTCTTGAAAATAACATGGTTCCTAATTACTTGTTTTGTGAAAATCAAATTATTGACGTCGAAAAATGTTTTTAACGATGAAGATTTCGGATGAGAACTTGATAAATGTAGAGAAAGTTGTTGAACTTCAACGGCAGCCCCAACGGCTATGAACGGTAGCCCAACGCCTACTTTTGGTTTTATAAATACCTCATTTTAATTTTCATTCTTCCACCACCCATATTTCTCTCATTAATTTTTCGAAATGCCGCATGTTGTTACCATTCTTGCGATTATGTATATTGTTGCCGCTGCTATCTACTTAGCCTACGTTCTAGAAGAAGATTATGAATTTTTGGCCGTGGTGTTAGCGCTTCTCGTACCACTCGTGGTTCTAGCCATCGGCGTGGATAAAATATGGGGGTAATAGTATTGCGTTAGGAATGTTAAAATAAGTCTTTGTTGTGTTCCCATGTAATCTTTAATGAATGTGTAATAAGATTTGTTTGCTTTTATGCATAATACCATGTCTTTTGATACCGCGTTTATGATTTGTTTGTATTTATTGTACAGAATATTCAAGGTGTTACATCCAGTCGTGGTTCTTGCTCTCGTAGGCGTAGTGGTGTTTTTCATTAGCTTGGCGGATCAACCATTTGGCGATTTTATACCTTACTTAGTGGTCTTTGTAACATTAGCACTACCGATGCTAATTATATCGTTATGTATTAATATTCGTGGATTCTAATAAAATTTACGTTATTTGTGTTTTCCATATATTTTTTATGAATTCTTGTGATCCTCGAGTTCGTACTCATGTCATTTCAGATACAAATAAGCCCACTCATTTATAATTCATTACTTACATAGAGAGACGTCCCAAACAATGTAAATAAATAAGTATAAACTTATGATTCGGTGAATCATAATTTCTTTATTTAAATAAAAAGGCGTCCCAATCTATTTAAATAAAGACATTGTAAATCATCCCACTTAAAAATTTCTGACTCCACACTCATACTTATTTGACAAGGTAATTTAGTGTGTAGGTGTTTCGAGAGTACGAAAGGAGTATTTACACTCATCTTTAGAGATGGGAGTAAGATAATCAATGAAAGCTGACATTGTATTTGTGTAAAACCCTAAAATTTGGACTTACAATTTTATTTGACCATTTGAAGTTAACCTAAGTTTATTATGTTTAATAAGTAAATATAAACTATATGTTATAAATTAATTACACATTATATGTACTAAGCTATAAGTTGTGAAAATAAAATACAAAATACAAGTTTCCTAATCTATCCTAATACACAAAAACGCCCCATCTTTTGTACCTACACATTCTATACGTTTGTTTTACCTACACCAAATCTTTCATTTCCTAATCCCACATATTTCATACGTTTTACACAATAAGAGATATGAACTAAATATAAATTGTGTATAACCATATCAAAATAAAAGATTTGCATTGTCCCTTAGATACCCTAAAATAAAACACACGTTTTCTTATTCCCTCCTCATCAAATATACGACCCTATCTCCCTTTTCCCCTAACTGAACCCTAAACCTATCCCATAACCCCTTTTTGTTTTCTCTCAAAATCAAGAAGGAAGTTGAAGGTTATTACTGCTGTGATCAATCGTTGGTGATTAGGTTCTCAGGTTGGGTATTATTGTTCTTGGTATCGCGTTCTTGTTCCTGTTCTCTCCTGATTCTGTCTCGTTTCCAGCTAAGACCCGGTGATGAAGGTGAAGCTTGTGGTAATCTTTTGTACGTGGCTAGGGTTTGTTATCGTGGAAGAATCATTGTTGTGTGTCGTTGATTCGAATTCCTTATTCTTCCCATTCGATCCATCTTGATTCCAGCCCTAAGGTAAATCGTCATCCATCTTTGTCAATTGTTTGTTGCACGTTAATCATGAAAAACCAAACCTAAACATGTTATCATGCCTCGTTAATAAGCATAGGGTCGAATCTGGTTGTGCTCTCTTCATGTCGCCCTAAATCTGGTTCCAAGCCCTATGTAATCATTAATACACATTTCATATGGGACGTAAAAGATAGAAACCCTAGAAACATTAATTAACAAGGGGATTTAGGGTTGGGGTGTGAAATCTGTCTCACTAAACATGCCGTCCAGGATTTTGGGTCGGATTTAAAGGGGTCTAATTTGATGATGCCAACGTTTTTTGTATGATTCTTGAGTCTAAAATTAATTTTAAGTTGCCTACTTTCTGAATATATAAATTTCGTGGTCATTAGAGGTAGGGAGGGTAGTCTTTTGATTTTTACTAGATTAAGTGTCAAAACTGTGATTTGGATGTCTGTAAATCTGTTGGTGTTTTTAATTTTTAGTTTTCAAACAATAAGGAATTAAGAGGTCTCATTTGACAGGGAGAATGTTTAAGATGTTTATGACTTACTGTAATTTTTGTAAATTTCTCTGGAAGGCTTAGGTATGTTTATAAAATACAAACTTTTCGGGTATACCATCAGGTCACATTCTGGAACAGGTTTGAAAAATGATTTTTGTTTGGATACTTGCACTAGGAGATAAAATTTGTAAAAATTAGGGGAAGTATTAAACATATATAGGTGTCTCTGATAAAAATTATAGAACCACATGAGCTTGTTTGATATGTCATAAAAATCATAAAAATATGAACCAGAATCACATGAGAAACCCTAAACATGTTATTAAATGACAATAAGTACTAAAATCCTTTATGACATTAAATGAACACATAAGTATTAAATGATCCCTAATCCGTGTAGATTCGTTGAAGAAGGCGTGACGTTGTTTTCCTTGTGATTTCTTTTCCGTTTGCTTTCATTCCATTTGCTAAGGTACAGATATTCTACCCTTTCTCAGTAAGGGTTTCGCATTGACTCTTCGATCCTTGACTTTATTTCATTCGTTATGATATTCGTTGGTGATTTTCATTTGATATAATATCTTATGATATGATATTTAGTTCTATGTCATTTGATATGGCATTCATTCATGTTGTTATACTGTTTGGAGATACTATAATTAATTCATTATGATGTGATAGCTTTGTTTATTCTGTTACCCGAGCTAACTAGTCATGGAGGTACCATGGCCATGTCATTGAGGCACCAATGGCATGACACTATCTGTGGCGGTGTGATTGGTCCACGGCGTTCCCTTTTGATATGTATATGATTATTGAGCTCGTGCACTTATTTGCCATTTTGGTACGCCAATATATTTGTCAGAGTATAGGTGTATGGTGGTGTACATAACTTTGTTTTGCAGGGAGCGTATGGATGCATCCTAGGTTTGTTTTGTGATATGATTATGATATGGCTTTGTAGTGAATGGTTTGTGTGTGCCATACACCCCATGTCACTTTTGGGAGTACGCGACTCCATTTGTTATGATATGATTGTGTGGTTAAGCAGGTGGCTTACTTTGTGAGCTCGTGGATATTTTCTTATGATTTGTTGACTTCCTTACCTTTCACTTAATTTATTATTCATTTGATTCTCATGACCTATGACATCTTGTTCAGCAGATCCTTTTGACTTCGTCTTGTGTACTTATTCATATTCAGTTTATTATTTTATATCTGTTCACTGGGCTTTTTAAGCTCAGCCGCATTTTCTTTCCTCTGCGGCAGGTATTCAAGCGGGGTGCTGGGATTTGAGTAATGAGAGTATGAGCTTTTAGTGGACCACCCTGACGATAGTTACCCAATTGATTTTGGATTAGATTTGGATTTATCCTTCATTTAGACTTCAATTGGAATTGTATTTCATTTAAAAGTTATTATGTTTCAGACTTAGTATTTTATTGTTTCCTTAGAAGAACTTATGTAACCTTATTATTAATAAAAGTCTTCCACTTTGCGTTTATTACATTTTGACCCTTCTCGGGTTGGGGTGTTACAATTATGGTATCAGAGCTTAGACTTCGACTTGTAGTACTTAAATCATGACCTGCGAAGGATCTGGCCCTTAGGTTTACACTGTAGAAGCTTATGAGATAACCTTTAAGAATTCGCCTTAGGATCTTCCTGTAGGAACTTAAGTTGTGACCGGTGAAGATTGGGTAGACTATAAGACATTTGTTTAAGTATCATTCCTCTGCATCACTTTGATTCATATTCTTGCCTTTATTTGAGCCCTTGTTAAGATCATTCTTTCCGGAGATTTAGAAAATCTGTTAGGATATGCAATGTAAGTTTAGTGACCTATTAAGTTTAGAATGCTTTGAGAATTTTGTGGTAATGCCTTTTCACCTTATAGGTTTCACCTTTTGATATAACCGCATCCACTCCTGAACCTTTGATTCATTTGTTAATTGTTTAGATGCTCATTCGTCCATTCTGAGAATTTTGCGATCATGATATGTTGGACACATTTTGTGGTTTCTCTGCTTTTGCTAAACACCTTAAGGTTCCCATTACACTATCAGATTATACCTTACCCATTTCTATTCCTATGAGAGATCTTGTGGTTCATAATCACGAGTATAGGAGTTATTCATCACATTTTCAATTGTTCGTTCGAAATCTCAACTTGAATTAATTGATGAAGTTTCTTACCGTTTGGCTTTACCTCTGTAATTATCTCATATTCATATTGTGATTTATGTACCTTTTTCTGAGAGGCTACATTATCGTTCGTTACATATATGTTTCATATCCGTTGCTTAGGCCTTTATGTTTGATTTATGGCCCAGCCTGTATAGAAGGCCCATGGGCTGTGTCTTGTTATTTATTTTAAGTATGTTTAATTAGGGCTTAGAGCCCATGTCATGTAAAAACTATAAATACCCCCTCCCATTCAAGGGAGAGGGTTGGTTGGTTGAAGAGCTAAACATTTCACTATTATTTGTTAATCATCCTTCCACTCTCTTTCTCTCTCTACTTTCTCTCACTAGATCTAGATCTAATTAGGTAGCTTGTGTGTTTAATTAATATATTCATCAAGTGGTATCATTCACCTAAGGGTAATTTAGGTTGTTAAATATTAGTAAGATTTAAGTGAAAATTAGAGAAATTTGAGAAAGTTACTGTGCATCCGACGTAGTACTGTTCATCAGAGAAGTTACTGTTCATTTCTCGAGTTTCAGGCAAATTTATCGAGTTAGATAAATTTTGTCGAGTTTCTGAAGTGTATCGACTTTCTGGTGTTTCTCGAGTTTGTCCCTTGTCTCGAGTTTGTAACCTTATCGAGTTAGATAAGTTGTTATCGAGTTTCTGATCAAAGTTTTCTCGAGTTTCTGCATTTCTTCTCGAGTTTCTTAAAGGGTTCTCGAGTTTCTTTTGTTGTTCTCGAGTTTCTACTTGTTTTCTCGAGTTTGTAAGAGAATCTGTCGAGTTTCTTCTAGTTGTTCTTGAGTTTGTACCAAAGACACAAGCTCTCTCGAGTTTCTTCTGTTCTCTCAAGTTTCTCTCAAGTTCTTCTCGAGTTTGTGGTCTCTCGACTTTCTACACTCCTTGTCGAGTTTCATAAAGCTTTCTCGACTTTCTCAGATTTTTCTCGACTTTCTCAAGTTTTCTCGACTTTCTCAATTTTCTCGACTTTCTCAAGTCTTTCTCGACTTTCTCAAGTTTTTCTCGACTTTCTATAGTTTCTCGACTTTCTCAAGTCTCTCGACTTTCTCAACTTATCGACTTTCTTGGACCTTATCAACTTTCTAACATTCTGTCGAGTTTCTTAAAGGGTTGTCGAGTTTCTAATCTACAATAACAACCGTTATTATCCTTTAAAGATCCTACACCAACATCTTCACAATAACAACAGTTATTTTTTAGGAGAGACTAAACGTTCAATTTTTACGCGAAATTCAAATTTTGATATAACGGTGAAAATTTTGGCCCAAAAATTCAAACTTTTAGGTCAAAATTCGAATTTTTTAGGTGAAATTTGGCGTAAAATTTTTTAAAACTCAAATTTTTCTAGCAACATTAGAATTGCATTTTATAGTGTATTTCAAATTCTGGGAGAGAAAATTTTTCAAAATTTAATTTTTGGAGGGAATTAAGAAATCACTATTTCGACCTTGCAACATATCAAATTTACACATTTTAGGTTGATTCTTCTGATTTCATCGCAACAATCAAGGGGGAGAGAAAATGTATCAATCAAGGTCACACATGAATGAATCGATGTCACATTCCTCTAATTCTTCACCACCAAACCTTGTTTCTCAAGGATCTCAAGAGAGTGATATGCAAGAATTATTAATGCAAGAAAAAGAGAGAGAAACGAAAGAGAAATGCATGGCATGTTTAAGAGTACTTCATTCACACCTTAAGGTCCTCTCAAACAAAGACTTAGCAGAAACTCGTACCGAGTATGGATTTAAACGGGCATTTCCATCACTCTTTGGAGAAGACATTAAGGTGTTCACAAAAACCATGTTTCTCAACATGGATCAACTAGAGAAGCAACTTGAAAACGAAGAATTTCACGAGAATGGATCCACAGTCGCCTTTAGAGTGCTTGATGATGTACCCTCCGAACGGGTCGAAGACTCCCCTTCGAGCCTGTAGAAATCCCTCCCTTCGGAGGCCCAGGTTAATCTCCTAACACGTTTCATTGGCGTAAAACCTTTCGTCTACGAAGTGGTTACCATGTGGGAATCCGCCAATCGAAGCCCTAAGCCCTTCGGGGTATCCCTCTCGAAGGGACTACAACGGAGAACCCTCTTGACCTGGTCATACCTACGTCTCCTCTTCCTTTAGGCCTTCCTGCCAAAATAGAGATCGTGGGCTACAAAGCCCTAGCGGTTACCACAAATCATGGGACGCCCCCATGATCTCCGAACAAGGTGCAACCGCCCACTAAGTCCTATTTCTCTCCTATAAATAGCTTAGTCGGGCCAAGACGATGTAAGTTAACTTCACTCTCGCTAATTACAACCTACTTATCATATCACACATACTTACTCGCACGCCGGAGGTGGTTCGCAGGGTCCAACCCCTGCGCAATCACTTAACGTAGTGTCTTGGTATTTCTTATTTCAGGTTAAGAACAAGCTTGGCGCAATCCCAACACCCCATAAAACCTTTGATCATCATCGAAGGCCTGGTCGTGCAATTATTTGTACAATCAGTGGCGCCATCCGTGGGACCGCTACAATTGGTCTCTGTTGGGAATTAAATTAAGCAGTTAGTACGGTTGAAGAATACAAGAACAGTTAGTACTGCTGATGAAGAGAAGAATACAAGAACAGTTAGTACTGCTGATGAAGAAAAGTTAGGACTGCTTAGATGATCAAGGTGAAACCGTGTGAAGATAAATATGGAATGGATATGATGTATATCTTATTTGTATAGAATGATACGAATATAGTTTACTTGTAAAAAGGACTCTTTGTGCTATAAAAAGAGATCCTCAGTTAGGGTTTTAAATATACATAATACATATCCATATCTCCTATACATACAAGTATTGTTAAGAGCTTCACGTTTAATCGTTCAATATATTGAAAGAAAAGTGTTTGGTTAATACAATTGTCTTGTTGTTCTTTTTGTTCTTATTTTTACATTCGTACGATCACACAATCACCAAACACATATTCTTCTAAGTACTTGGTAGTAAATTCCGCGTGCTATCAAGTATATACTCAAAGTATCTCCAACACAACGTGTGTGTTTAGATCCAGTCAAGTGGTATCAGAGACAGGTTTCTGATACTTTGAGTTTAGAAGATCCAGAAGTATTTACTCACTAGCAACCAAGAAGATGGACATGGAGACACCTCAAACCTCAATCCTTTCTAAACTCCACATGCTGAAACAAAATGAATATGATTTATGGCGGCTCAGAATTGAGCAATATTTCATGGTGCAAGACTATGCATTATGGGATATCATTATCAATGGTGATTCCTTCAAACCAATTCCTGTTGAAGAAACACGTGCTGATGGTTCCAAGATCACAAAGCTTAACACTGAGCCAGTTACAAACGAGGAGAGAATCAAAAAGAAGAATGATCAGAAGGCTAGGAATTTGTTACTAATGGCAATTCCTAATGATCAAGTGCTGAATTTTAGCCATTACGAGACTACTAAAACTCTTTTTGAAGCAGTGGTGGAAAGATTTGGTGGCAATGAAGCTACCAAAAAGGCACCGAAAACCCTACTTAAGCAAAGTTATGAGAACTTCACTGCATCAAGCAATGAAACTTTGGACCATATCTTTAATAGGCTTCAAAAGATCATTAGTCAACTTACTGTGTTGAAGATTGTGATTCCACAGGAAGACCTCAACATGAAGTTTCTAAATAGTTTACCTGCTGAATGGAACACTTATGTTGTGGTTTGGAGCAATAAACCAGAGCTGGAGAAAATGACAATGAATGAGCTTTACAACAATCTTAAGATTGTTGAGCAGAAGGTCAAGAAGAGTGGTAGCACCAGTTCTAGTTCAGGGAATATGGCTTTTGTATCTTCTTCAAACAGTTCAAATCATGAAGATGAAGAAGCAGTTGGTACTGCTAAACCAACAGTTAGCACTGCTAGTATAAAAACTAGTACTGCTAGCTTGACTGAAGAGACCATGTATGCATTTGTGTCAGAACAGTCTGGTGGGTCAAAGATCTTTAATGAAGATCTTCTTCAAATTGCTGAAGATGATTTGGAGGCTATGGATTTAAAGTGGCAGTTGGCTTTGATAAGCATTAGGGCTAAGAAGTATTACCAAAGGACTGAGAATAAGATTACCTTTAATGGAAGAGATGTTGCTGGGTATGATAAGTCTAAGGTGGAATGCTTTAATTGTCACAAGATGGGGCACTTTGCCAGGGAATGTAGAGGTCCAAGACAACAAAGCAACTAGGGTCAAAGGGTTTAAGAATCAGCAAGGAACAAGGAGAACAGTTAATGTTGAAGAGACTTCTTCCAAGGCTATGGTAGCTGTAGATGGAGCTGGATTTGATTGGAGCTTCATGGAGGAAGAAGAGGAACCAGCTAACTTGGGTTTGATGGCTTTCTCAGACTCTGAGGTACATATTGTTCAAAAATTTTCAAATACTTGTTCTGCTTTAAAAGATTATGAGTGTCTTAAGAAACAGTATGATGATCTTAGAGTAGAATATAATCAAGTAAATTTTAGTTTGTTAAATCATAAAAGAGGACTAGATGTTTTGGAAGAACAAATTGAGTTTTATAGACAAAATGAGTCAAACTTCTCTGATGAGATAGGAGTTTTAAAGAGGGATTTGCAAATAAAAGATAATAAAATGAGTGGACTTATATATGAACTAGAAAAGCTTAAGAAGGAAAAAGAAAACATCCAGTTAAGTGTAGAAACTCTTGAACATAATTCAAAGGGAGTTCAGAAGATAGTAGAGACTCAAATTGTTAACAAAGCTAAGTCTGGTTTAGGATATAAGTCAGTTGCACCCCCTCTTAGAGGAATGTTTGTTCCACCAGGAATTGATTTAGCTCATACAGGTTTAGAAGAGTTTAAGGATATGGATTTTCCTGGATATGGTGTTAAGATTAGTGAGAATCCTGTTAAATTTGTTAAGGCAGAAGATTCTTTTGTGAGTGCTAGTGATAAATCTCTTTCTGAGGAAAAGATGTCCTCTGATAGGAACTCAGATGCACCAACTATTGAGGATTGGACATCTGATGATGAGGATGTAGAGGTTAAGGACAAACCTAATGTTGTTAAGGTAGAAGTTAAACATACTCCTAAAGTGGTTAAGACTGAAAACATAAAACCAGTTAGGAAAAATGTTCGATATGCTGAGATGTATAGGACTAAGAACAGATCACCAATTTCTGAGGGTAGTCATAGGAACTGGAATCACTAAAAATCTAAGCAATTGGATAATAAGTTTGCTATGATTAGAAAAGTATGCTTTGTTTGTGGAAGTTTTGATCATATGGCTGCTTATTGTGATTCTAACCCATTGAAAAAGAAGGTTTCTGGGAATACAAGGGTGAATAGGAATAACAATGCTAGGGTAACTCAAAATAGTCCAACTAGATTGACAAGCCCTAATGCAAATCATAAGATGTCACCCAAAGCTGTTATGTTAAGGACTGGCATCAAAACAGTTTCAACTGCTAGTCAAAATAAGTGGTCTAATGACAAGCAAACTGTTTCAAGTGCAAAACAATTTTCAAATCATGCACAAACAGTTAAAAGGCATTTTTATAAGAAAACAGCAATGACTAATCAGAAGTGGGTGCCAAAATTTAAACAAGCAGTTCCAACTGCTAGGTCAGCAGTTCCAACTGCTAGACCAGCAAATTCTACTGCTAGGCACTTAAATGTTAAGGGAAAAAGGGGCAATGCTGTCAAGGCCTCAGCACATTGGGTTAGACAATCTACCAAACCCAATGGTGCATCAATGACCTCCAACAAGTTTTCTCATCTTGATGCACAAGGCAGATCCAAACCAGTGATGGTTTGGATCCCCAAAAGAAACTAACACCTTTATTTTGTGTGCAGGAACATCCTTCAAATGGTAAAGAAGATAGAGGATATTCAGACAGTGGATGTTCAAGGCACATGACAGGCAACATGTAATATCTTTCAGACTTTATTGCTCTGGATGGAGGACCAGTTGTCTTTGGTGGTGGTATTGGAGGAAGGATTATTGGTAAAGGGGTAATTAAAACTGGTAATCTTGATTTTGAAAATTTGTATTATGTACCAGAACTTAAGTACAATCTTTTCAGTGTATCACAAATTTGTGATAAACAGAACAAAGTTTTATTTACTGATACTGATTGTCTTATTCTTTCTCCTGATTTCAAGCTACCTGATGAAAGTCAAGTATTGCTTAAAATCCCTAGGAAGGATAACACATACAGTGTTGAGATGAATAAACTAGTTCCTAAGGCTGGACTTACTTGTCTTGTTGCAAAAGCCACATTGGAAGAATCAATGTTGTGGCACAGGAGGCTTGGTCATGTTAATTTTAAAACCATTAACAAAATTGCTAAAAATGGGTTGGTAAGAGGTTTACCAAATAAAACTTTTCTCAATGACCAAACTTGTGTTTCTTGCCTTAAAGGTAAGCAACACAGAGCCTCATGTAGGCCAAAGACCCAAAACTTTATTTCTCAAGCTTTATATATGTTGCATATGGACTTGTTTGGTCCTACTTCTGTGAATAGCTTGAAATTTAAGAGATACTGTCTTGTTATCACTGATGATTATAGTAGGTTTTCTTGGGTATTCTTTATGAAAACTAAGGATGAGACTAGTGAAATCCTTAAGACCTTCATTGTTGAAGTAGAAAACCTAGTTGATAAGAAAGTTAAAATAATCAGATGTGACAATGGGACTGAATTTAAGAATAGGGTGATGGATGATTTTTGCAGAGAAAAAGGTATTAAGAGGGAGTTTAGTGTAGCTAGAAACCCACAGCAAAATGGTGTAGCTGAGAGAAAGAATAGGACTCTTATAGAGGCTGCTGGGACAATGTTAGCTGACTCTAAGCTACCAGTTTCATTTTGGGCTGAAGCAGTTAGTACTGCTTGTTATGTATTGAATAGGGTTTTAGTTGTGCAACCTCACAATAAGACTCCTTATGAGCTTCTTAGAGGTAGAACCCCTGCTTTAAGCTTCATGAGACCTTTTGGTTGTCATGTTACTATCCTTAATACCAAAGACCAACTAGGAAAGTTTGATGGGAAATCTGAGGAAGGTTTCTTTGTTGGTTATTCTCTGCACAGTTAGGCTTTTAGGGTGTACAATACAAGCACCAAGCATGTAGAAGAAAATCTGCACATAGAATTTTTGGAGAATAAACCAAATGTTGCAGGTGTAGGTCCAGATTGGATCTTTGATATTGACAGTCTTTCAGATTCCATGAATTATGTGCATGTTACAGGTATAAATACTAACCATGATGCAGGTTCAGAGGAGGAAGATGAAGATTGCATTTTCATACCAGTCATGGAAGAAAGTCCTGTGAATGAGTCTTCTACAAAGAAAGATGATATTCCATCATCAAGTGGTGTAGACAAAGAGAAAGATGTTGCTGAAACCAGTGGTCAGAATGGTAAAGAAGCTGAAAATCCAACGAGCAGTACAAATGGAGTTAGTACTGCTCAGCCACAAATTCCAACTGCTGAGCAAAATAGTGATGATGCTAGACCAAGTCAACCTCATATTGATTCACCAGTTGATACTGCTTCTCAAACTGATGAGTTTGATTTCTTTGGAGATGGTCTACAAAACATACCTACCAGCTATGCAGCTCCTTCTACTCCTCACACTATTGTACATAGTAATCATCCACTTACCAATATCATAGGAGATGTACAATCTGGAGTCAAGACCAGAAGGCAAATACAAGATCCAGATAATCATGGATTTCTAAGTGTGGTATATGAAGAAAAACATCATGATGATGAGCATGAGTGTATGTTTGTATGTTTTCCATCTCAGATTGAACCTAAGAATGTGTTTAAAGCTTTAGAAGAATCAAGTTGGGTTGAGGCTATGCAAGAAGAACTGCTTCAATTCAAAATTCAGAATGTATGGGTTCTGGTTGATCTACCAAAGGGAATGAGAGTGATAGGTGCAAATTGGGTATTCAGGAACAAGAAGGATGAGAGGGGCATTGTGATAAAGAACAAAGCAAGATTGGTTGCTCAAGGCTATACTCAGGAAGAGGGTATAGATTATGAGGAGGATTTTGCTCCAGTTGCCAGGATTGAAGCATTAAGATTATTTCTTGATTATGCTTCATTTATGGGGTTTATGGTCTATCAAATGGATGTGAAAATTGCCTTTCTGTATGGTACTATAGATGAGGAGGTATATGTTTCCCAACCTCTAGGTTTTATAGACCCAGAGCATCCTGACAAGGTTTATAAGGTGGTGAAAGCTCTATATGGATTGCATCAGGCTCCAAGAGCTTGGTATGAAACTCTTGCTAAATATCTTCTGAAGAATGGGTTTTATAGAGGGAAAATTGATCAAACTCTCTTTATTAAAAAGAACAAGGGTGATATTCTACTGGTACAAGTCTATGTATATGACATCATTTTTGGTTCTACAAAGAAACAAATGTGTAAGGAGTTTGAAAAGCTAATGAAAGACCAATTTCAGATGAGTTCTATGGGAGAGCTTACCTTCTTTCTAGGTCTTCAAGTACAGCAAAATCCAGATGGTATATTTATTTCTCAGGATAAATATGTTGGTGAAATATTGAGGAAATTCCAATTCACAGATGCCAAGGTTGCTAGCACACCAGTTGATAAGGAGACACATTTGCTATTAAAGGATCACAGTGGTGAAGATGTGGATGTGCACATGTATAGATCTAGGATTGGGTCTCTGATGTACCTTACATCATCTAGGCCTGACATTATGTTTGCTGTTTGTGCCTGTGCAAGATTCCAAGTAAATCCTAAGGTGTCTCATCTCACAGCAGTAAAGAGAATCTTCAGATACCTTAAAGGTCAACCTAACTTGGGGCTATGGTATCCTAAAGAGTCTGCATTTGATCTAGTAGCATTCTCTGATTCTGATTATGCTGGTGCTAGCATGGATAGAAAATCTACAACAGGTGGTTGTCAGTTCTTAGGTCGAAGATTGATTTCTTGGCAGTGTAAGAAGCAGACTATGGTGGCCACATCTACTACTGAAGCAGAATATGTGGCAGCAGCAAGTTGTTGTGCTCAAGTTCTTTGGATTCAAAACCAGATGCTTGATTATGGGTACAATTTCTTAAACACAATTATACATATAGACAATAGCAGTACAATGTGTATCATTAAGAATCTAGTTCAACATTCAAAAACTAAACATATTGAAATTAGACATCATTTTATAAGAGACTGTGCTGAAAAGAAGTTAATAAAAGTTGTTAAAATACATACTGATGACAACTTTGCTGATCTCTTAACAAAAGGTTTTGATGTAAGCAGATTTCAGTACTTGGTAACAGGTATTGGAATGCTTAATCCTTCAAAAGATTAATGTCTAAATGGTTTTAGTTTTTGTACTGCTAGTTGTGCTATTTGTATAGTTAGTACTGTTTGGTAATTTTTAGTACTGTTTGTGAATTTGTTAGTCAATTGTGATAACTGTTAAAAGAAAATATTGTGTATTGTGTTTTCTTTGGTTTTGGACTAACATTTCAGGTTAAGAAACGCTTTTTGCTTTGGATTGTGCTTTGGAAAGTATGGTGTTTTGGATTGTCAAGTGTGAATGCTTGTCACACAACAAATGGTAATTGATTCACCATGTCTAACCAATATAAGAATCAACTAGTCCAGATCAAATGGTTTCTGGTAAAGACTACTCAAATCCGTTTATGGTTGACAGTTTACCAAAAACTGGTTGGTTATCAACTCACCAAATCTAAGTGTGAAGAGTTGGCTAGTCCATAGCAAATGGCTATTGGTAAAGATATGTCAAATCCGTTCATAGCTGATAGTTTGCTAAAAACTATAAGTGGACAAAAATGTTTTCAGGTTCACATTCAAAATTATAACTTGATTTTATCTCTGAAAATTTTTGCTAACAGTTTGTACTGCTGGGGTTGACAGTTTGTACTGCTGTCTTCACCAGTTTGTACTGATTGTTCAAACTTAGTTCATACTGAGTTTATGCTCTGTGATACACCTCTCTCAGAAGGTTACACATCTGGAAGTGTTGAGAGCAGTTTGAAACTAAACAACTGAATTGATGGTAACTTGTACAAATTGTCGTATTGGATGCTGAGCTTGGATGTCAAATATTCTATTTCATCTGATGGTGAAGATTCTTCCAAACAGGGGAGGAATTAAAAGTTTGTTCAGTTGCTGTTAAAGAAGATTATGAAATTCAGGGGAGGAGTTAAGAGTCAGAGATGAATTATAAACAGGTGCATAAAATTTATTCATTAAAGAGGTGGATTCATTACATAAGCAAAACCAACAAAACCAACCAACTCCCAACACACAAACCTAAACAACATACAAACCTAAACCAATCTAACACATAACCACTACTCAAGCTTCCTCTTTCCTTTGTCCTTGAAGTCTGGCATGGATTTGTGAACTCCTTTGCCATTGATTGAGTTCCACACTTTCCAACAAGGAAGTCCCAAAACTTGTTTGTCAGGTCTTGGAAGTGGTTGATGTTTTTCGGGCACTTGAACCTTACTCATTTTTGCCACAGCTTTCTCTATCTCTCTTGTCAATACAACTGATAGTGGAAGTGCTTGTTGATCATCATCATCAGAGGAAGTTGGAAGATCAACGTCAGAAGATACTTCTTGAGCTATTGGAGATGGGTTTCTGATAGTCAAATTAGTGTAGTTCGGTGGAAAGTAAGATCTCCATCCATCACTTTCTGAATCTGAAGATGAATCTGATGAAATCTCAACAATGTTTGGATTGGATGAACTCATTGGGTTTGATAGTTGTGATTTGAAGGTTGATGTGTGTAATGGTGATAGTATTGTGAATTTAAGGCTTTTTATAGAACCAATGGAGTATTAAAGTAATTAAATGCAGGGTTGGTATAAGGAAGTAAATTCTTTGGGTTGGTATTTAGAATTAATTCCTTACACGGATAAATTTAATTTTGGTAATTTTTGAAGAGTTGACCAAAAAGAGTACGATATGTGAAGAAAATTCCCAAGTGTTTCGAGATTAAAGATAAGTGTTTGAAAGAATCCACCCCATCAACATAAGCAGAAGTTTAATTCAAGAAACTTGTTGATTTGCATAGAAATCATAAGTTTAGGGGAGGATTGTTGGGAATTAAATTAAGCAGTTAGTACGGTTGAAGAATACAAGAATAGTTAGTACTGCTGATGAAGAGAAGAATACAAGAACAGTTAGTACTGCTGATGAAGAAAAGTTAGGACTGCTTAGAAGATCAAGGTGAAACCGTGTGAAGATAAATATGGAATGGATATGATGTATATCTTATTTGTATAGAATGATACGAATATAGTTTACTTGTAAAAAGGACTCTTTGTGCTATAAAAAGAGATCCTCAGTTAGGGTTTAAATATACATAATACATATCCATATCTCCTATACATAGAAGTATTGTTAAGAGCTTCACGTTTTATCGTTCAATATATTGAAAGAAAAGTGTTTGGTTAATACAATTGTCTTGTTGTTCTTATTGTTACATTCGTACGATCACACAATCACCAAACACATATTCTTCTAAGTACTTGGTAGTAAATTCCGCGTGCTATCAAGTATATACTCAAAGTATCTCCAACACAACGTGTGTGTTTAGATCCGGTCAGTCTCGTTATTTCCAAGCTTATAACCAACCAACTACTTTCATTATTATTCCGGCATGGATCAAGGGAGACAAGATACTCTCCCACCGGGTTTCTCGACCTTGGCGCCAATACCAGTCAATGACTCTAACAACCTTCCCCCAATAACCGCCTCCACGTTCACAACACGTTCTCACCCAGAAACAACACCCAACAATCATGCTTCGACATCAGCCAATCCGGAGCCCATTATTAGCCAAGCCTTTGTCGAAGCCAACCACGAAGTGTTGGAATCCCTCCTAAGGGCTCGTAAGAGGCAAGTCAGGAATGCTGAGATGCGATGGGAATTGGAATACTCAAGTGATGAGTATGATGAAGAAATGGAGATGAAACCTAGGCCTCCGACCCAAGGAGCAACTCTATCAGCCTTAATGATTGGGTCTCTAGTCAGTCGAAGGCTAAGCAGAAGGTCCGTTGGTTTCGAAGGAGTCCCCGAGAGGGCTCCGACAAGGAGAGAAGGGGCGGTTACCGAATGCTCTAACAGTAGGAGCCAACGAAGGGAAGAAGTGGGGGTGACTTTGCCTCCATTGCTAGCAGCTCATCTTGGAAGGACTGAAGCTGGGGTTCCGTTGCAGCCTTCTCACGCATCAGGCGTAGAAGGCAATCTGCCTACAATTAATATAGGAGGAAATCTTCCTCCCAATGGTATGTACCCCTCGTTCCAAACTTAGTCTTATCCTCAAAATTTATATCCTCCTGTAAATGGACAGCCTAATAACCCAAGCCTCCCTCAAACTTATGGGAGCATACCCTTCGGGCATCCTATGGCGTACCCTCCATATGCCATGGGAAACGGTTATCCGTTTGCCATGATTACACCTTATCAGTCCTACCCAAGTCAAACTCCTATGGGAATGCCCCCAAACAACAATCCCTATAATACTGTTCTCATGTATGCACCACCTTACAATTGTCTATACTCAGACCCTATGGGTTCAGCTACACCCTTCGTTAGGTGGATAGAAGATTACCCATTGCCTGATGGGTTGAAAATGCCTTCGCACATTGGGACTTATGATGGGAAGGGGGATCCGGACAATTTCTTACACTTGTTCGAAGGGGCTATCAAAATGCAAAAATGGGTTATGCCGGTGGCCTGTCATATGTTTACATACACCCTACGGGATTCTGCTCGTATTTGGTGGAATGGGCAAAAGCCCGGTAGCATCGTCAATCTTGATGATCTTAAGGCTAAGTTCCGATCACACTTCAGTCAGCAAAAGAAGTTCACAAGGACTTATTTAACGGTGCACAACATCAAAAAAAAGGAAAACGAAAGCACAAGGGCCTTCGTTACTAGGTACACCGATGAGACTTTGCAGATTTTGGGTCTTCATGAAGATCAGCGTATTTCGGGTTTCGTACATGGTCTTCGAAATTGGAGTTTGGTGGAATTCTTGTCCACTGACCTTCCGACAACTTACAAAGGGTTAATGGAAAAGACGTATACTTGGATCGAAGCGAAAGAGGTATCCACTAATGGGGCTCCGATAGACAGAGGCAGCAACAAGTTTTCGAAGCATTCTTCGTGGGAAGGGTCAAAGAACAAGAACAAGAACAGAGACAGGTTTTCTCGGTACAACAAAGGCCCTAACCACGGTTTGTTAAGCAGTCTAACCAAGTCTCCAAAGGAAATACTTGCTACGGAGAGGGCTGCTAAGGCCTTCGAAGCACCCCCTCGTATGACAAGTAAGGGCAAAAACAGGGATACCAGCAAGTATTGTCACTTTCACGAAGATTATGGTCATGATACGAACAGTTGTAGAGAGTTAAAGAAACAGATAGAAGAAGCTGTGAAGTCCGGGCAATTGGCACACTTGGTGAAGGGTATAAAGAAGGGAAAGGAAAAGATGACCGACACTCAATTAGCTAAAGATACTACTCCTCTCGAAGCTCCAATACTCATGGTTCATTGGGGCGAAGCCAGCTTGAAAAGAAAGGTGACGGAGCAGGAGGGTAATGCAGTAGGGGAGGTAACTTTTCCTCCTCTTGCGGGCCAAGTCCCTTCAAATGATCCGGTAGTCATCAAAGTCCTCATTTCCAACCGAGAAGTGAATAGAGCCTATATGGAATATGGAAGCTCATGCGAAATCATTCATGAGCATTGTTTTCTTAAGCTCAAGCCTTCGATCAGGTCGTAGCGGGTTGATTCGAAGATACCTTTGGTAGGATTTTCTGGTGAACATTCGTGGCCTCTGGGAGAAGTTCCATTAGAAATAACAATTGGAGAAGGCAAGCTCGCAAGGACAGAAACCCTCATGTTCGCTATCGTAAGGTCCAACTCTCCTTACAACTTGCTGATAGGAAGGACCGCCATGCAAAAGATGGGTATTGTAGTCTCCACTATACATGCAGCGGTAAAGTTCCATACACCTTATGGGATAGGAACCGTGTTCTCCAGTTACAGTCAAGGACAAGTGGGAGACAGTGGCAAAAAGATTAGGGAAAATCCGGAGGAGCCTCCGAAGGCTATTCTAAGTTGTATGGATGCCGAAGAGCGTATTGTGATAAATGAGCTCTATCCAGAGCAAACGGTGGTAATCGGAAAGCAACTCCCTGCTAACTTCAAAGCAGACCTGGAGAAGCTACTCAAAACCAACAAAGATGTGTTCGCATGGACATATTCAGACATGACAAGGAGTTCCCAGGACTCTTATGATCGATGGCAAGCCCTTCGGCACAGAACATAAGCTTAACGAGTTCAAGCACATCGAACCAATTAAGCAGAAGTGACGAAGCCTGGCACCAGAAAGAAATGCAGCTTCTTGCAAAGAGGTGGATGAGCTTGTGCGAGCAGGAATTCTCAGGGAAGTGAAATACCAAACTTGGGTTGCCAACCCAGTCATGGTAAAGAAAAGTGACGGAGGGTGGCGTATGTGCGTTGACTTCACCGACATCAATAAAGCTTGCCCGAAGGACTGCTACCCTCTACCAGAAATCGATTGGAAGGTCGAATCTCTCTCGGGGTTTCGTCTGAAATGTTTTCTGGACGCCTACAAAGGGTTTCACCATATACAAATGGCAGAAGAAGATGAAGAAAAGACAGCCTTCTACACAGGAAAGGGTGTCTATTGCTACAAGAAGATGCCCTTCGGTCTGAAGAACGCAGGGGTAACTTACTAACGGCTAGTAGATAAAGCTTTCCACAAGCAAATTGGGAGGAACTTGGAAGCCTACGTTGATGACATGGTAATAAAAAGCAGAACTGAAGAGGACCTCCTCTCCAACATCCAAGAGACCTTCGATCAATTACGGGCAATCAACATGAAGCTTAACCCTAAGACGTGTTCCTTTGGCATGGAGGAAGGACAATTCTTGGGGCGAAAAGTGTACCGCTTTTAAGGGGTCATTTAAGCCTTAAATCGTATTTATTTGATCAAATATTGCCCTAAATCGTTCCTTTTGTCATTTTAGGTACTTTTGAGGAGAAATATGGAAAAGGAGGCATTTTGGACGTTTTTGGAGCATAAAAGTGAAGAAAACGACAAAGTCTCAAAAATTGGCTAAAAGTTACTCTTGACGGCGTCACAATTTACTCTGGACGGCGTCATGCTTTGGCAAGAAAAGTTGGACGTGAAATTTACTCATGATAAGCCAGTGAAAATAGCATGTGAATTCTGACGGCGTCACGCTTTAACTTGATCAAGGGCGTCACGGCTTAAATCATAAGGGGACGGCGTCACGTTCACGAGCTGACGGCGTCAAGCCTTGATAAGCCAGAATGGATTTTGGAAGAGCTAAAGAGGGACGGCGTCAAGAAGGTCATCCGGGAACCCTAAAAGCGGCGAGGTGACGGCGTCACACTCCATAAGGTGACGCCGTCAGATCCAAAAATCTATATATAGTTTTCTAATCTTTTGTCATTGGAGAGAGCTTAGTGTGTGGAATTTTGGGAGAAAACCCTAAGACGATTTTAGCTACTTTTTCAGGGCTTTTTGCCTTGAGATCTTCCATGTTTCATTGAAAGATAAGTTATCAATTAATCATTCAATATGTCTATGTGTTGTTTGATTCTATCTTATTCTTGTCTTTTGTTTAACATGTTAGGCTAATTTTATCTTGTGTTTGCTTAGATCTAATGAAACTTAGCTATTGATTATTGGTTGTTAGTGTGTTGTTAGTTGTATTGGATGATTGTTTATCTATGTTAGGCTTAAGAAAACTGGCTAACTTCCTATTCGGTAACTTGCTTGAACGTCTTAAGAAACATGAACCAAACGCGTACTAAAGGTTTTTATGGTTGTATTTAATGCACAAGCGAATTCTAGTGATCCCATGTTAGGAGCTTCCTAGCCGGCTCGACATAGGAGTGAAGTAGGAGCTTGTAGAGTTGGGGAAGTAAGTACGCCACCCCACGAATGGTATTAAGGAATACACCCGTCATCCACGCGACTAATACACACTAATTAACCGGTAAAAGATAGTTAGGGAGTAAGGAAATCTAAGTAAACACATTTCTCTACACATAAGTTTCTCACCACATTTCATTTTTGTTATTTTATTTTATTTGCATTCGTAGTAATTTTGGGTTAGTTGACTAGCAACTAATTCCGCCCACTCCTTCAAAACCCGAGATTTTACTTGCTTTTATAAAAACTATAAAAACATAAAAAGAATCTTCCTCAACCCTTAGACCTAATTAGAGTAGCCTTTCATACCTAACGAACACTATTCCCTGTGGAGAATGATCAATCCCCCGTACTTACCACTACACTATACTACATCGGTCAGGTACACTGCCTGGTGGGGTTGTAAGCCTCTTGAGATCCCTCGAGAGGTAAAACCTGTTGTAAGGTTACAAAACCACGCAATCAAGTTTTTGGCGCCGCTGCCGGGGAATAGTTATTGTTTAGGTTGAATTTTTATTTCTATTAGGTCTACTCACTAGATTCCTTTCTAGTGAGATTTTTATTTTATTTTTCTAGGTTTTCTTTAGTCTATCTATTTTCTTCGTGTCTTTGTTCGTAACCATACCATCCGACATCATGGAAGATGGTAATATCCTTAACCCACACAACCCACCACCACAACAACCACAACTACCTCCTAGAGCCCGTACTTTAGGAGAGTATTCCCGTCCTAGCCACCATGGCTATCGAAACACCATTGAGCTCACTCAAGGAGCCAATATCACACCCTTGCGATCCGACACCATCCGGTTGGTGCAAAGTGGATGCGCATTCCATGGACTTCGTTCTGAAGATCCTAATCAACATCTCAAGGACTTTCTTAAAATCGTTGATTCTATAGACCTTGATGTTGCCACTCGAGAGACGACCCGATTGCGTCTCTTTCAATTCTCTCTGCGGGACCAAGCTAGTCAGTGGCTAGAACGTCAACCCGCAGGATCCATCACCTCTTGGGATGATCTCACCACTCTTTTCCTTGCTCAGTTTTTCCCACCGGGAAGAACTACCAAGCTAAGGAATGATATCTTGATGTTCCAACAACGTCAAGGCGAAACTCTCTACGAGGCATGGACTCGATTCAAGGACTTACTCCGAAAGGTCCCTCACCATGGCATGGATCCTTGGCTACAAATCCAAATCTTCTATGATGGTGTCAATCATCAAACTAGAAGAGCCATAGATTACGCCGCCAATGGGAGATTGAGCAGGCTCAGTGTCGATAAGTGCTGGGAAGTCATTGAGGACTTAGCACAGTACGAAGAAGAAGAATGGGATGACTCAACATTCTCGGAAGAAGGGATTTTAAATTGCATGGGTGCAACCCAAGAACAGCTGTTCGCAAACATAAAAAGGCAGGTTGAGAGCTTAATGAAAGCTGAGATACCTACGGCTGATAAAAATCCCGATGAGTGCGTGAACACAATTGGTAAACATACGTTTCACCAATTCTCACGACAAGATGAATTTGAAGGGATAATGCTAACTTTCGTGAACAACCAAGAGAGACGCATCAAGGAATTAGAAACTCACTTGAAAAACACCCAAGATATGTTCATGGAACTAGCAGAAAAATTCATCTCGAGAATAAAAGAGAAAATTAAGAAAGAAGCCGCACACAAAAAGATCGAGAAGATCTTTGAACTCCCGGTCCCTAATGAACCATACAACGAATGGGATGATGAAACCCCTCTCCCCGAGCCTTCACTTTTAAAGCCCTCTTATCTATTTGGATCCTCTCGCGAGAAAAAGAATTCTCAAGATCGTAGCATTTTCGTGGGGAGCATGGTTGTCACGTTCCCTAACTTTCATGAAGCTAGGAAACGATCTTTTGGCTTTAAGCCAGGTGTGAGAAGAACTCAATTAAAACACACCATCATTTCGAAAACCCCCTGGAAAAGTTCCTCTCACTCCCTGAATACTCGCCTTGATGGAAATTGGGACCCGAATAAGACGTCAACCAACCCTTTTCAACATTTTACTACACCCCGTGACAGTAACAAAACATTTGACCCAGGAGGAACTTGTTAACGAGACTAGCTATCAGGATTATTGACCCTGACTAGCTGCTCTCTTAAAGTACGAGGGGCTCATTTGTAAACTGGCACAAAGTAGCAAAATACGCTAATCTGACGGCGTCATAATTTGAACGTGACGCCGTCACCCCGTCTGCACAGCAATAATAACTTTAATTCCATCACTTTCATCACAAACCCCACAAACCATATCCTCTCCAACCCCACCTTCGAATTTCCAGGATCAAATTCACCGACTTTCGTCATCAATTTCCACGTGGTAAGTAATTTTTATTCATTCTTTTCGTTTCAATTACTCATAGGATTTGTCAATTTCGAAAACCCTCTACTCATGATATCCTAGGGTTGATTCATGCTTAGAACTCATAATGTCTTTTAATTAGTGTTATTTTAGCAATGATTAAAAGCATGTGATTATTAGCAATCAAATGGGTTAATTCATTAATAGGGTGGCCACGAATTTGAACCATAACCTGTGATCCAATCACCCATTTTTCTGCAAAAAGTGGTGTGTGGTTATTGAGCCTGAAGTTTGAATATTGATTTTTCCCTCGTAATTATGGATTTGAACACTGGTCGAATCTGACGGCGTCACATATCAAAGCGTGACGGCGTCAGACCTGTCTGATGCGCCACCAAATCTTTAATTCACACATTAACACTTGTATTCCTCCTGTTTTGTTCCAGATAATGAGTAAGCGTCAAAGACCCAGCCGAGGAAGTTCTTCCCGATCTCAACAAGAAAACTTTGGGGATACGGTCCTCAGTTGGGGTGTCTTTGACAACGATGCTGCTACAAGCAAATATGCACAATTGTTACTACACAAGGTCGAGAATGGAGCAGTGGTTGACTGGGGCTTTCTGAGGAGAGTAGGTCTTGAGCAGACTTTTCTCCAAAGTTTTCAGACGGATGGGTTTACCGGCCCCCAGTGGGAAAGACTGTTTAAGATTCAGGAGCCGGTATATGAGGAGTTGGTGCGGGAGTTCTTTGCCACCTTTCATTTTGATATGGCTGAGGCAAGGACCGATGTGGGTGGTACCACGATCTATTTCAGGCTGGGGGGTGAGCTAAGGACGTGTTCTGTTACTGAGTTTGGGTGGAGACTGGGGTTATATGATCAGCATGATACCATTCAGGCAGGGTTCATGCAGAGGTTGTTGCATGGGGAGTCGATGAAGAATGATTTTAGATGCTCTATTTTCTGGCAGACTATTGGGGATGGGGTGTATACCTCGACCACTGTAGCATCCCAAATCAGGGATCCTAGGGTTCGGTTGACTCATCGTTGCCTCACCTACAGCTTGACAGGGCGTCACAGCTCTCACCACCGTGTCACAGCTTCTGATCTCTTCTACCTGTACACCATCTACTCTAATGATGTTTACTGCAACATCCCGTTTTGGGTTGCTAGCTTTATGCATGGTGGAGTTGGGGAGAGGGAAGGAGACAGGATCTATGGTGGGATGTTCATCACCCGACTGGCCCAGTCTTATGGAGTCCTCAGGCCCGAGGTCATGAGGTATTTGAGTGGTGATAAATGCAGGACGGTGAAGGAGAGGTCCCTGAAGCAGATGGAGGTGATTATGGAGATGCATGACAGGTCCTTTATGTGGTATCACCCAGTTGGAGCTGAGGATGATGATGATGAGGATGATGAGGAGGAGGAGGAGCCCCAGCAGCAGCAGCATGAGGGGTATGAGGCCGGTACAGCTGATTACTACCGGCATATGAGCAGGGGGGACTGGCAGGCTCACCAGGGGACCTGGATGGGCCAGGTTGATGCTTGGAGGACCAGGGCGGACGAGAGGTTCGACTGGATGTATGATCACACGGTTCGTCAGATGCAGCATCTATCCACACGTGATCAGTTGGACCCGCATCTGCAGATTGACCCTTTCCCGGGTCGTGAGCAGGATTACCCTCCATACGGGTACTACGGGCATCTTCCTCCTGGCTATGACTATCGCCAAGGACCCCTCACCAGTGATGTTGTGATTTGATGTTTTGTTGTTTGAACAATTTGATATTTGGTTGTATGTGTTGAAACAATATGGTCTGTAATAATTTAGGGAAGGCATCTGTTTGCCTTAAAACATTTGTTACATTGATTTTATTTATCGCATGCTAGCCTCATTTGATTGTTATTTTATTTGTTTTGTGTTTGTTTATTTATTTGTTTGATTTTATTTTCCGTATGTGTGTTTAATTTTTATCATTATTGATTCATGTTCAAAAGTAAATTGTGAAAATGCTTTATGTTGTTTTTAACTTCGTCTTAACTACATATAAAGGTATTTTGCAAAAGATAAGTGTAAGGGAAATCTAAATCGGTTTATTAGAACACAAATTAACATGAATCGTAATAATAATAAATTAGCATACATATTCGTATTTGTTTGAGTCAAATGCTTGTATCGAGTCATAATGATGTTTTGCAGGATTTCCAGGAAGTAAGGTAAAGGTTTTTCCAGAAATTTTCCGGAAACTTAAAATGAAAATTTTTGTCAGGTCATTTCTGACGGCGTCAGGGGTTATAACCTGACGGCGTCAGATTTAATTTCCAGAAATTTTTGAAAGTTTTGTTTTCATAAAAAGTTTTTATTAAATCTCCAACTTATAATCTCCAGGAATCTGCAAAATTATCATTCCACAAGCATTATATCCTTATATATAGATTTTTTCCCGCCGATGTTATGCAGGTTTTCGTGTTTGTTTTCTCAGGTTTAACAGGTTATTTTGGACAAGGAGATGTTTTTGGAATCAAGCTTATGGCGATGCATTAGTCATGGAGCTTCAACATTCTCTTTGGAGGAAGATCTAACCGTGTAATTTCATTATCCACCGAGCGAATCAGGGGAGTATTTGATTTCATTCTTTTACTTTTTGCTTTTACATCTTATTATTTGAACATTGGGGACAATGTTCATCTTAAGTGTAAGGGGAGGGTAAAAGTACGATTTTAGAGAATGCTATTACGCTTGATTTTTGTTTGTTTAATAATAGATGTGTAATAAAACTGAGAGAAATACTTGTTAAGGTAATTTTAGTGCCAAATTTAAAATTTTTTACAACATATAGGAGTGAAACTTTGATCTTAATGAGCGTCTCACGGATAGGAGTTATATGACTAGCACAAAAACCGTACCACTAAAAAATTTTCCACCCCAAATATGTGAGGTTCGCCCCTAGAATTGGTAGGAAAAGCATTTATGCTATGATGTGTGTACCGGTAGCACTTAGATTCTAGAACTTGCGTTAGGACCATTCCAAGGCCACAAGTGAGACTACATTCGTGTAGTTAGATTTACTACATGATAAGAGGCATTAGGATTAACCCATTGTTTTACACCTATGTTTTTGTTATAATTACATTGGCTACATTGGTCAAGTAATTCTCCCACACCCTTTGCGTTGTACTCATTTTTAGTACACGATACCCCTAGTACACCCCTCAGAGCCTATCTTTTCGTTTCGACCTTTAAGCATTTTACTTAAAGGAAGAATTTGTTACACCCCACTTAAATGTACACCCAAATCGCCTTAGCCTACCTTATATGCACTCATTTTTAGTGCATTATTGTTACAACATTTGTTTAAACCCAAGTTAATTATCTAGTTGATTACATGGTTGCTAAGTCGAGTCATATCCTTGTACATATTGTTTTGGGACGATTGGGACTCATGGGTAAAGTACTAGTGTAATGGAGTAATGGGGAAGAACAACATTATTACCCCCATATGTGCTAAATATTTTAAAAGTACTCCAAGTTTTTCGATTATCTTAATTCGAGTCATTAGATTAGTATTTGTAAAGTTATGTAAACATTCAAGTGTAAGGGGGATGCAATGCCCCTATGATGTATTATTTTGGATGGTAGGGCAAAAGTGTATGCAAAAAAAAAAAAAAAAAAAAAAAAAAAAAAAAAAAAAAAAATCGAAAAAATCAAGAAAAACACAAAAAAAATGAGAAAATGAAAAATAGAAAAAACATACGGACTACCATCCTGTTTTATTTTATGTTTATTTTATGTTTTTGTTATTTTATCATTAGCTTAAGATCGAGTCTAGTCTTGGCTTAGCAACATTGTATAGTACATGTAATTGATCAAGATCTTTAACTCGCCACCAGTAAAATATCCTTTATCCAACAAAACCGTGTTTTCCTTTTCCCTACACCTAACGTTATAACCCATTTAAAAGCCCTCTTTGATAGTTTATCTTAGGTGCTTACGCCTAGTGGAGGAGGTTTTCGATCCTTTCCCAAGCCTATGGTAATCTATTTGCTATGACAGGTAGTGAGAGATATTATCCGTTTTCATTTATGAGATTTATTTTGATGACACTTGAGAGATGTGAGTATCTAAACACTACTTGTGAGGTGCTAGTTTATAATCTCCGTGCTTATTATGATTGAAGTGGAACGATTATTTGTTGTAATTACTTTTATGTTAGCATTAAATGACCCCTAACTTGTATTTTGATTAGAATAAAAGCGCATTTGCTTGAGGACAAGCAAATCTCAAGTGTAAGGGTATTTGATGAGGCGAAAAGTGTACCGCTTTTAAGGGGTCATTTAAGCCTTAAATCGTATTTATTTGATCAAATATTGCCCTAAATCGTTCCTTTTGTCATTTTAGGTACTTTTGAGGAGAAATATGGAAAAGGAGGCATTTTGGACGTTTTCGGAGCATAAAAGTGAAGAAAACGACAAAGTCTCAAAAATTGGCTAAAAGTTACTCTTGACGGCGTCACAATTTACTCTGGACGGCGTCATGCTTTGGCAAGAAAAGTTGGACGTGAAATTTACTCCTGATAAGCCAGTGAAAATAGCATGTGAATTCTGACGGCGTCACGCTTTAACTTGATCAAGGGCGTCACGGCTTAAATCATAAGGGGACGGCGTCACGTTCACGAGCTGACGGCGTCAAGCCTTGATAAGCCAGAATGGATTTTGGAAGAGCTAAAGAGGGACGGCGTCAAGAAGGTCATCCGGGAACCCTAAAAGCGGCGAGGTGACGGCGTCACACTCCATAAGGTGACGCCGTCAGATCCAAAAATCTATATATAGTTTTCTAATCTTTTGTCATTGGAGAGAGCTTAGTGTGTGGAATTTTGGGAGAAAACCCTAAGACGATTTTAGCTACTTTTTCAGGGCTTTTTGCCTTGAGATCTTCCATGTTTCATTGAAAGATAAGTTATCAATTAATCATTCAATATGTCTATGTGTTGTTTGATTCTATCTTATTCTTGTCTTTTGTTTAACATGTTAGGCTAATTTTATCTTGTGTTTGCTTAGATCTAATGAAACTTAGCTATTGATTATTGGTTGTTAGTGTGTTGTTAGTTGTATTGGATGATTGTTTATCTATGTTAGGCTTAAGAAAACTGGCTAACTTCCTATTCGGTAACTTGCTTGAACGTCTTAAGAAACATGAACCAAACGCGTACTAAAGGTTTTTATGGTTGTATTTAATGCACAAGCGAATTCTAGTGATCCCATGTTAGGAGCTTCCTAGCCGGCTCGACATAGGAGTGAAGTAGGAGCTTGTAGAGTTGGGGAAGTAAGTACGCCACCCCACGAATGGTATTAAGGAATACACCCGTCATCCACGCGACTAATACACACTAATTAACCGGTAAAAGATAGTTAGGGAGTAAGGAAATCTAAGTAAACACATTTCTCTACACATAAGTTTCTCACCACATTTCATTTTTGTTATTTTATTTTATTTGCATTCGTAGTAATTTTGGGTTAGTTGACTAGCAACTAATTCCGCCCACTCCTTCAAAACCCGAGATTTTACTTGCTTTTATAAAAACTATAAAAACATAAAAAGAATCTTCCTCAACCCTTAGACCTAATTAGAGTAGCCTTTCATACCTAACGAACACTATTCCCTGTGGAGAACGATCAATCCCCCGTACTTACCACTACACTATACTACATCGGTCAGGTACACTGCCTGGTGGGGTTGTAAGCCTCTTGAGATCCCTCGAGAGGTAAAACCTGTTGTAAGGTTACAAAACCACGCAATCAGGGATGCAATAGAGATAATACAAAAGTGCGAAGCATGTCAGATCCACTCCAAAGTTCCAAGAATGCCTAAGCAAGACATGACCTCCATTACGTCAGCATGGCCTTTCTGCCAATGGGGAATTGACATAGTCGGACCCCTACCAGTTGCTCCAGGAGGGGTAAAGTTCTTGGTCGTAGCCATAGACTACTTTACCAAATGGGTTGAAGCAAAGCCCTTGGCATCAGTGACAGGAAGGCATATGGAGAAATTTGTGTGGGAACATATAATATGTCGCTTTGGTATCCCTCACATTATCATATCAGACAATGGGAAGCGGTTTGCCCAAGGAGTGTTCCCAACATTTTGCGAAGGTCTAAAGATCAAGCAGTCATTCACTTCCGTTTATCTTCCCCAGGGCAATGGACAAGTAGAAGTCACAAACAGGGATATTATCAATGGAATTGAGAAGAGGTTAGGACGGAGCCATCATGGGTGGGAAGACGAACTACCCCAAGTTTTGTGGGCACATAGGACGCACCCCAAGTCAAGCCATGGGGGGGACTCCTTTTAGCTTTACTTATGGAACGGAGGCTGTTATACCCTCCAAAATAAGCATCGAAACGGAACGTATTGTGAACTTTGAAGAAAATACAAATGAAGAAAGGCTTTGAGAAAATCTTGATCTTCTCGAAGAGAGAAGAGAAGTAGCTTCAATTAGAGAGGCTATCTATAAACAGAAGTTTGAAAAGTACTATAACAACCGAGTCCGACCCTCCACGTTCAAGCCAGGTGAATATGACCTTCGTTTAAACAGCGCAAGCAAGGCTGAATACGAAGGAAAACTAGGGCCAACATGGGAAGGACCCTACGTTATATTGGAAGCCTACGACAACGGTGCTTACAAGCTCGCAACGCTTAAAGGGGAGGCCATGGATAGGACTTGGAATGGTACCAATCTTCGTAAGTTTTACATATAAAACTTACTACATTTAAAACAATCAGTTTTTTTTTTCAATTTCATGTAACGCATTCTTCTCATTTGGGAAAAAAGCAATAATGGTAGGCATCTTAGTGTTCATTTCTTAAAATGATGTAATCCTCCCTACCCACTTAATGATATAAATTATTTCCCTCAAAATCTCTTGTTTCGTTATTTACAACAAAGATTTGCTCAGCCAAGTACTTTACAAGTTTCAATGTCGAAGGATGAAGCAAGACACATGTCTTGTATACAGATAACATCCAAAGCAATTCACATTAACTTTTCCTATATAGTCTTAGGGTATTCTAAGCCCTTCGTATCTTAAGGATAAAGACGGAGTGGGTCGCGACCCTCTGTCGCAGTCAAATTATACGATTGCGGAAAATCTTGGTTCAAAATACACACAATAAGGTTATAACCTTAGGTTGTATATGTACATTTATAATAAGCATACGAGAAGAAAAGCATGACATTCATAGCGGATTATTATCCCTACTTAACATTGATAAGACCACAAATGGTCAAAGCAAAAACAGTTTAAACAATTGTCTAACGCATGGGTCGAAGCCCATACAACAACAAAGATAAATTGTCTTAAACAAATGAACATTAAACACGTTGGGGCATTATGCATAGAGATCCTTTCAAGGCAGAACAAAGGCAGATTTCTTTGTTGAAGACGGAGGATGGACCTTCATCGGCTTCTTCGCCAAAAGTTCTTCTATTGGAGCTGACGGATCTTTGGTTACCTCGGCTAGGAAAGGGTACTCTGTTGAAGTAAACGCATCACCAGCCTCATTAAATTCTTGCTCAGAATTGGGGTGATAGTAGGGTACCTCCGACAAAACCACAAGTTTCTTTGTCTGGGCAATTTCTTCCAAAGCGGTACAGGTACCATAAAAGATGGTTGCATTCACTAGTTTCCCAATAACTTCCCCCACCTCATCACTATGGTACAATTCCATTGCCACATGAGGAACAACCTTCGAAACTACCTTAGCTCGGTCTTTCTTCAAGTTTTGACACTGGAATTTCAGACTATCAATCCTCTCGCAAAGCTTGACCTCCTGCTCAACCAGCCTAGACCTTTCGGCTTCCAGACTTGTACATTTGGATTCGAGCATTTCAATTTGGGCTATATAAATGGACACTTTAGACTCCTCAACCTTCAACCTATCACACCTTGCTTGGGATTCCTTCAATTTCCCTTCGAGTCTGTCAATCTCGGCTCGCATATCTTGTACAAAAGGATTCTTCTCAAAGTTCTCCATCACGTCTTTGCACTTAGCCTCCAATTTATCATATTCATGATCCCTAGCTTTTTCTTTGGCTAAGATAGCATCCATTTTCACTCTCACATTCAACACCGTTTGCACCAATTCCCTTGTTCTAGAATTAAAATGATTATCCAAAACAGCCTGCCTAACATAACTTTTGGAATGAAAGTTGCAAAACTCTTCCATAGACATGTTATCCAAGATTCCCCTCCAACTAGCAAGTGTCATTTTTTCAACCAATTGGCGACACGCACTCGAATTGGGTAGTTCCTTAACATTGGGAAGACCTGCGAAAGACAGAAGCACAAGTTATATGAGGAAGGACATTTATTACATAGGCAATATAACTTACTAGGAGTATCATCTTCAGGAATTGTCAGAGGGGTAGGTATAAATGTAACACCCCAACCCGACAAGGGTAGAAGCATCACATTATGGTGACAAATCAAAGCATACATAATAGCACAGCGGAAGTCTTAAACAAATACATAAGAGAAAGTCAAGTCAACACGACTTGAATAATACATGAGTTCAAGGAAAGGAAAATAATCCAAAGATACGAATACAAAGGAAATCATGTCCCAACAAAGTCATAAAATAAAGGTGGTCATCTAAGGTCAAAGCTTCCTCTAACTCTCATCCCATCCAAAGCATAATCCAAAAGCTCCTAGCTTAGATACCTGCCGCACACGAAAAGAAAACGTGCGGCTGAGCTTAAAAAGCCCAGTGAACAGATATATATAATAAACGGAAACGAAACAAACGAAACATAATGAAAGAGATATAGATAGGGTACAAGAGTAAAGGTTAGGACAGTCATCCACCACGAGCCCATATCATAACATATCATATCATAGCATATCATAATCATATAGAGGGGATGCCTCTCAAATAAGCCGATAATATGAGGGGTGTCCTCATGTACCAGTTGGAGTGATCAGCTCCCATATTTTGTGAAAGGAGTGGATTGCACCCAGCCCCAGTCACCATATCATATCATATCAAAGCATATCATAACATATCTAGGATGCATCCATACGCCCCCCAAACAAATCATATTGGCCATAAACAAATCATAGTGAGCTCATATCATATCATAATGGGGACGGTGTACAACATCACTCGAGTACACTAGAGTCATGCCACTGGTGCATCAATGACATGGCCATGTTACCTTCATGGCTAGGAAACATATTTGGCTCGGGTATCAAACTGGGGTCAAAGGTCAAAGGTTCATATCAAAGCAAAGGTTCATATAGTCATAGTCCGAATCTCAAAGTTCATATCAAAGGTTCATATGTCAAAGGTCAAAATGCCAAAGGTTCAAATGCCAAAGGTTCATATCATAGGTTCAAATCAGAAATCAAGAGGTCGAAGGCACCTTATTAAAAAGGGCAGAATATCTGTACCTTATTTCAAAAGCAAACACAACCAGAAATGAATAAGATGAAAAGATCAGGTCCTCTCCTTCTTCACACCTAGAGGGGTAGAAAAGAATTACAAACCTTTCCATTTTAAGTAACTTTCCATTTTTAGCAGGTTTCCATATTTAGAAAGTTTCTATTTTTAGAAAGTTCCCATAATTAGAAAGTTTCCATAATTAGTAAGATTTCCATATTCTCAATTTGGTTAAGTCATTATCAAAACATATTATGGTCTTAGGGTGCATTTTAACAAGTCACAAAAGTTTAGGGTTACTTATGACAACTTTACATAAATTAGGGTTTTAAGTGTACTTATATCAAAGTTAAGGTTCAATTATGAAAATATCCCAACTAATCTGTTTTGAATCCATATTTATCAAGTTAACAAGTTCAGCCCCTCAAGTTTCCCAATTTTACACTTTACACCCTTAAGTTATATAATTTACATTTTAAACCTTATAATATCCATAATTACACATTAGGCCCTTAGTTTATCAAAATTACACAATGGATACTTATTTCATCATATTATACGAATTTACCCTTAAGTTTTCATAAATTACACATCAAGTCCCTCAAGTTATCAAAGTTACATATTTAACCCTTAATTTACATTTTCAATCTTTAATTATCAATAATTACATATTAAGCCATTAAATTACCAAAATGACACATAACCCCCTGAATATAATTTATTACTCAAATCAACCCTAAGTTTCCAGAATTTACATATTTAGTCCCTTCATTTTAATTATTTACAAATCGAATTGTACTTTATTAAAATAAACATTTTAATCCCTTTAAATATAAAAATTACACATGGGGCCCTCAACTTATATTTTATTCGAAATGTTCACAGCCCAAATTAAGTTCTAAACATAACCCTTAAGTTTCAAAAGTTACAAAACACCCCCTAACATTTTAAATCAAATCGTATAACACTTTTTATTAACAAAATCCTAACCCTAAAAATATCAATCATTCACCAATCATCATATAATCATTATAACATCATTTTTCAGTCAAAGTCAAGCCCTAATTTATAAACCCTAATTCGAATTACATTTTATTTCTTTTCTTTTTAATTTCCTTTAAATCGGTAAAATAAAGAAATCCACAAATAATTCGATTAGGCCCCAATAATTTGAAGTAGCATTTTTCTCAGAATATTATGATCATGTAGAGTCCAAATAAAATAAATAAGAAGCCCCAAAAATTCGGATTCAACTATTTTGGATTTAAACACGATTTTAAGATTTAATTCCCAATTAATTCGTAGATCATGCATGGTATGTTATAATCATTTTATTTGATGTTCTAAATACATATAGGATCTGAGAAAAATACCACAAAGAGATTCGAACGTGTAGAATGGGTTGGAGGATTTATCTTGTACGCGTATAGCCAAAACGCCCAAAAATTCACCACGACTTCAAAAATGATCTAAAAATCTTGAAACCAATTTTCACGTGTCACATATGATGTGAGGAACACAATAAAAATAAGAAACGAATTTATCCAAGATCGAATGAATCAAAGTGGAATTTTTACCTTTCGGTTTGAATTAAACAAGAATTTTCGAAAGCCCTTGAATCCGGCCACCACAATTCGAAGTAGTATTTTTCTAGGCCTCAATTGATGCTCAAGAACACACGAAAAATAATCTCACACCTCCAGGAAGTCGCACGAATTATTGGTGATTATTTCTAGGGTTTATGGAGTTTCGGTTTTTGTTTTTTGTAAAGGAAAATGATTTGGTCATTTGGATAGTGATAAGGCCGAATATTAGGAGGAGGGGGATCAAGATGGAGCGGCCTAATCAATGCATAGATCAATCACCATTTATTTGGCATTAATTCCCATTTATTTGTAAGTTAAATATACTTAAATAACTTTTAAAATTAAATAAATATATACTTAATTATTTTTGAACTTGTTTATGTGCAATAATAATTTTTATAGCTTGCACAAATATTTATTGATACTCTCTAATTATTTCATGTCATACTTTGGTACATTTCATAATTTTTGGAATTAATTTATAAGTTATATAAGCCTTTATTTAATTTTCAAGTTGTAGGGGCATTTTGGTCTTTTGCACATTTTAGATTTTTAGGGTTTTACAACTCTTCCCCTCTAAACGAAAAATTTCATCCTCGAAATTTGCAAAGAAGTAGAACTGAAATGGAACGGAAACAGAACAGAGACATACCAGATCAGAATACAAAATGAGGATAACTAGCTCGAATAGACTCCTCAGTCTCCCAGGTAGCTTCCCGCTCTGGGTGGTTCCGCCAAAGAATCTTAACGAACGGAATAACTTTACGTCTCATAACTCGCTCTTGGCGATCCAGAACTGCTTCCGGCTCCTCCGGAAGAGACATATCCGGCTGAATCTGATCGAGAGGATAAGATACTACATGAAGAGGGTGATAGTTGTATCCCCGTAGAAGAGATACATGGAATACATCATGCACATGCGAAAGCTGGGGAGGTGAGCTAGACGGTAGGAAACCTCTCCAACACGTTCCAGGATCTCGAATGGCCCGATGAATCGAGGACTCAGCTTGCCCTTGATTCCGAACCGTTTAACTCCTCGAAACGGTGAAACCTTAAGGAAAACCCGATCGCCAACCTGAAACTCCAAATCACGACGGTGCTTATCCGCATAACTTTTCTGACGTGCCCGAGCTTCTTTCAACTTCTCCTTAGCCACATCTACCTTCTCATTCGTGATCTGAACCAACTCCGGACCCTCAATAGCACGCTCTCCTACTTCGTTCCAACATATGGGTGCCCTACATTTCCGCCCATACAACATCTCGAAAGGAGCCATCCGAATACTAGCATGCCAGCTGTTGTTATAAGCGAACTCTACTAAACAAAGATACTCGTCCCAATTACCCGTCCATTCTAACGCACACGCCCTCAGCATATCCTCCAATGTCTGGATGGTCCGCTCTGACTGACCATCTGTTTGAGGGTGGAAGGCCGTACTGAACTTGAGTCGTGCACCCCAAGCCTTATGTAGCCCTTTCCAAAACCGTGAAGTAAACCGTGGATCCCTATCTGAAATAATCGCCGTAGGCATACCGTGAAGTCTAACGATTTCCCGCTCAAAAATTTCTGCCAATCTAGGAACCCGATAATCCATACGAATCGGTAGAAAATGAGCCGACTTGGTTAGTCGATCGACGACCACCCAAATCGCATCATGTTTCTTTCTGGTAAGTGGCAAACCCGATACGAAATCCATAGAAATTTCCTCCCACTTCCAGGTCGGAATATCTAACGGCTGAATAATCCACTAGCTCTCTGGTGCTCGATCTTGACCTGTTGACAAGTCAAACACCTAGCTACATAAGACGCCACATCATGTTTCATGCCGCTCCACCAAAAGTGCTGCTTCAAATCTCGGTACATTTTGGTGGAACCCGGGTGTATGGTAAAGGGAGAACTATGCGCCTCTGACAAAACAGCCTCTCGCAAATCAGGATCGTTAGGAACACAAAGACGATCCTCGAGCCATACTACACCAAACTCATCAACTCGAAACTCAGATTGTTTCCCATCTTCCACATTCTGCACAATGGCCCAGAGTTCACCGTCATCTTTCTGGGCTTCTTTAATCCGCAGTATGAGATTAGACTCAACCTTTAGGCTAGCCCAGTAACCGTCACAACCCCGAACACAAAACTCAACATCTAGAATCTCCAAATCATTTAGAATCCGAGGCTCAAAATTCAGACTAGCAATCATACCCGACTTCCGGCTCAGAGCGTCGGCAACAACATTTGCCTTGCCGGGGTGGTACTGGATGTTGGTGTCGTAATCTTTCAGGAGCTCCAACCATCGCCTCTGTCTCATATTTAGCTCCTTCTGCGTGAAAATATATTTAAGGCTTTTGTGGTCGGTGAAAATGTCACATGACTCGCCGTAGAGATAATGCCGCCATATTTTAAGAGCGAAAACCACTGCAGCCAATTCCAAATCGTGCGTCGGATAATTTTCTTCGTACGGTTTCAGTTGCCTCGAAGCATAGGCGATGACTTTCCCATGCTGCATTAAAACGCAACCCAAACCCTTTTTAGATGCGTCACTATAGATCTGGTAACCACCCGAACCAGACGGAAGAGTCAGAATAGGTGCCGACACTAATCTCTGCTTAAGCTCCTCAAAACTGTTCTCCCTCTCCTCAGTCCATACAAATTTCTCCCCTTTTCTCATCAACTGTGTCAACGGCAAAGCCAGCCGCGAGAAACCCTCAACAAAACGACGATAATAACCAGCGAGTCCCAGAAAACTTCTCACCTCCGTCACATTTGTAGGCCTAGGCCATTTAGTGATAGCCTCGACCTTCGCTGGGTCCATAGTGATACCCTCCGCAGAAACAACGTGACCTAGAAACGCGACCTGACTTAACCAGAATTCACACTTAGAAAACTTCGCGTACAACTTCTTCTGTCTAAGAATTTCCAACACAGTCCGAAGATGCTGTTCGTGCTCCTCCTTAGATTTCGAATAGACAAGAATATCATCGATGAAGACAATGACAAATTTATCGAGGAACTCATGGAATACCCGGTTCATAAGGTCCATAAAAACGGCCGGAGCATTGGTCAAGCCGAAAGGCATAACCAGGAATTCGTAATGACCATAGCGGGTGCGAAAGGCGGTCTTGGGAATATCTTGTTCCCTCACACGAAGCTGATGGTAATCCCGATCTCAAATCAATCTTAGAGAAGTGCTTTGCCCCTTGCAATTGGTCAAACAAATCGTCGATGCGCGGAAGGGGATAGCGGTTACGGATAGTAATGCGGTTGAGCTCCCGGTAATCAATACAAAGGCGCATACTACCATCCTTCTTTTTCACAAATAGCACAGGAGCACCCCAGGGAGAAACACTCGGACGAATAAAACCGTTCTCCAATAACTCCTCTAATTGTACTTTCAATTCTTTGAGTTCAATGGGAGCCATTCGGTACGGAGCCTTAGAAATAGGCTCAGCACCGGGAACTAGATCAATACTGAATTCAACTTCTCTGGTGGGAGGAATACCAGGAAGTTCTTCGGGAAAGACATCAGCGAACTCCCGAACAATGGGAACACTACTAACATCACGTCCCTGAGAAGACGTATCTTTAACAGAGGCCAAAAACCCTTGGCAACCATGAGAGATTAGAGTCCGCGCTTTCATAGCAGAAATAAGTTTAACAGATTTCAAAGGCTGAGAACCGTGATAAACAAAATCCGGATGATGGATATCACCAAATCTTACACTTCTGGCATGACAGTCGATGGAGGCCTTATGGGAAGACAACCAGTCCATACCCAAAATTATATCAAAATCAATCATATCGAGGGGAAGCAAATTAGCCGGACGAATACAATCATCAAATCTTAGCGGACAGTTTACATATTCACAATCGATGGTGACTTGGGTTTTCATAGGAGTAGAGATAGATATAAGATTATTCAATGGTGTTGGAGTTACTTTTATTTTCTTGGCAAGCGTGTTAGATATTATAGAATGCGTAGCACCGGTGTCAAATAAAACAAAAACAATATGATCTCCAACATAAAGATAACCGGTAATGGTACCTGACGTGCCTGCCGCCTGATCACGTGTGAGAGAATAAACCCGACCAGTAGTAGGAGCTGGCCTACCCGAACCTGATGGAACAACCTGCTTTCCCTGTGGGCAGTCCTTCACCCGATGAGCAGTAGACCCACAAGCAAAGCAACCCCCGGTAGCCTTGTGGCATGGCCCCGGATGAGGCTTTCCACAAGTGGGGCAAAGCGGTGGAGGAGGTAACACTTCATTAGTCCTCCTCTGCCCAGAAGAACCTGACTGATAACCCGACTGAGCACCCCGAGTAGTCAGATCACGACACTGACGTGGGTTGTTGTTGTTGTTGTTGTACCCACTCCTCCCAGAAACCTGCCGATCATAACCCCGAGAATCCTGTCGCCTCTGACTGTAGTCCCGGTCCTGGCGACCATGCTGATCATACCTATGGTCCTGTCGACCTCTCTGCTCGGATGCCTGGTCCTGTCGACCTCTGAAATCCTGACCCTGTCCTTGCTGACTCTGTCCCCTGGAATGCACCCGGTTACCATCCCTATCACGCTTATTATAACCACTACCATCACTATGCAACATCTCAATGTTGCGAGCGTCGTTTGCAACCGCAGCTACATCATCATAAGGCGTATTCACGATACGGTCCAATATCCATTTCTTTAACGCCCACTTAAATGTCTTAGCTTGACGGTAAGCATCTCCCGTAATCTCTGGCCCAATGAAACTGGCCAGCCTCATAAATCGCTGCATAAACTCCACAGTCGTCTCTCTCGGTCCCCCTGACGGATGTTACCATACTCCCGCTCATATCGCTGCTGTTCCGCCACTGGAATGTACTGCTTATAAAAGATACCCATAAAATCCTCCCAAGTACAAGTCTCCTCAAAACCCTGCTCCTGAGCCTGGACATAAGCTGTCCACCAGCTCTGTGCATCGCCTTCAAACTTAAATGCAGCCAATCTCGTCTTAAACTCATCTGGACAACCCAAAACCTTAAATATCTTTTCCATGTGGATAATCCAGTCTTCTGCCTCAGTGGGGACGGCAGCTGACCGGAAAGAGAGGGGTTTGAGCTTGTTAAACCTCTCAATCCAAACATGGATACCAACTGGTGGAGCACCTCCACCACCACCACCTCCGGAAGAACCTGCCCCATTCTGAATATTGTTGGTGACTTGAGTCACCAAGTTAGGAAGAGCGTTGGCCAAAGCTTCTGCTATCATGGCCTTAAAATCAGGGGTCCCTCCATTATATTCCTGATGTCGAGTATTCACCATCTGAATGTTTTCGAAAACGATTAGCAACAATATAAGAGAATAAGCACGAAATGGAAGACGAAACAGAACCTATGACTACCCAAAACCTCACCAGTCAAAACTTAAGCCTTAAGGGTCAAATCCTAGGGTCCATAAGACTCACAGGCCATGACTTATGTACTACAGGTCGCAACCTGGCTCTGATACCATAATTGTAACACCCCAACCCGACAAGGGTAGAAGCATCACATTATGGTGACAAATCAAAGCATACATAATAGCACAGCGGAAGTCTTAAACAAATACATAAGAGAAAGTCAAGTCAACACGACTTGAATAATACATGAGTTCAAGGAAAGGAAAATAATCCAAAGATACGAATACAAAGGAAATCATGTCCCAACAAAGTCATAAAATAAAGGTGGTCATCTAAGGTCAAAGCTTCATCTAACTCTCATCCCATCCAAAGCATAATCCAAAAGCTCCTAGCTTAGATACCTGCCGCACACGAAAAGAAAACGTGCGGCTGAGCTTAAAAAGCCCAGTGAACAGATATATATAATAAACGGAAACGAAACAAACGAAACATAATGAAAGAGATATAGATAGGGTACAAGAGTAAAGGTTAGGACAGTCATCCACCACGAGCCCATATCATAACATATCATATCATAGCATATCATAATCATATAGAGGGGATGCCTCTCAAATAAGCCGATAATATGAGGGGTGTCCTCATGTACCAGTTGGAGTGATCAGCTCCCATATTTTGTGAAAGGAGTGGATTGCACCCAGCCCCAGTCACCATATCATATCATATCAAAGCATATCATAACATATCTAGGATGCATCCATACGCCCCCCAAACAAATCATATTGGCCATAAACAAATCATAGTGAGCTCATATCATATCATAATGGGGACGGTGTACAACATCACTCGAGTACACTAGAGTCATGCCACTGGTGCATCAATGACATGGCCATGTTACCTTCATGGCTAGGAAACATATTTGGCTCGGGTATCAAACTGGGGTCAAAGGTCAAAGGTTCATATCAAAGCAAAGGTTCATATAGTCATAGTCCGAATCTCAAAGTTCATATCAAAGGTTCATATGTCAAAGGTTCATATGCCAAAGGTTCATATCATAGGTTCAAATCAGAAATCAAGAGGTCGAAGGCACCTTATTAAAAAGGGCAGAATATCTGTACCTTATTCAAAAGCAAACACAACCAGAAATGAATAAGATGAAAAGATCAGGTCCTCTCCTTCTTCACACCTAGAGGGGTAGAAAAGAATTACAAACCTTTCCATTTTAAGTAACTTTCCATTTTTAGCAGGTTTCCATATTTAGTAAGTTTCTATTTTTAGAAAGTTCTCATAATTAGAAAGTTTCCATAATTAGTAAGATTTCCATATTCTCAATTAGGTTAAGTCATTATCAAAACATATTATGGTCTTAGGGTGCATTTTAACAAGTCACAAAAGTTTAGGGTTACTTATAACAACTTTACATAAATTAGGGTTTTAAGTGTACTTATATCAAAGTTAAGGTTCAATTATGAAAATATCCCAACTAATCTGTTTTGAATCCATATTTATCAAGTTAACAAGTTCAGCCCCTCAAGTTTCCCAATTTTACACTTTACACCCTTAAGTTATATAATTTACATTTTAAACCTTATAATATCCATAATTACACATTAGGCCCTTAGTTTATCAAAATTACACAATGGATACTTATTTCATCATATTATACGAATTTACCCTTAAGTTTTCATAAATTACACATCAAGTCCCTCAAGTTATCAAAGTTACATATTTAACCCTTAATTTACATTTTCAATCTTTAATTATCAATAATTACATATTAAGCCATTAAATTACCAAAATGACACATAACCCCCTGAATATAATTTATTACTCAAATCAACCTTAAGTTTCAAGAATTTACATATTTAGTCCCTTCATTTTAATTATTTACAAATCGAATTGTACTTTATTAAAATAAACATTTTAATCCCTTTAAATATAAAAATTACACATGGGGCTCTCAACTTATATTTTATTCGAAATGTTCACAGCCCAAATTAAGTTCTAAACATAACCCTTGAGTTTCAAAAGTTACAAAACACCCCCTAACATTTTAAATCAAATCGTATAACACTTTTTATTAACAAAATTCTAACCCTAAAAATATCAATCATTCACCAATCATCATATAATCATTATAACATCATTTTCAGTCAAAGTCAAGCCCTAATTTATAAACCCTAATTCGAATTACATTTTATTTCTTTTCTTTTTAATTTCCTTTAAATCGGTAAAATAAAGAAATCCACAAATAATTCGATTAGGCCCCAATAATTTGAAGTAGCATTTTTCTCAGAATATTATGATCATGTAGAGTCCAAATAAAATAAATAAGAAGCCCCAAAAATTCGGATTCAACTATTTTGGATTTAAACACGATTTTAAGATTTAATTCCCAATTAATTCGTAGATCATGCATGGTATGTTATAATCATTTTATTTGATGTTCTAAATACATATAGGATCTGAGAAAAATACCACAAATAGATTCGAACGTATAGAATGGGTTGGAGGATTTATCTTGTACGCGTATAGCCAAAACGCCCAAAAATTCACCACGACTTCAAAAATGATCTAAAAATCTTGAAACCAATTTTCACGTGTCACATATGATGTGAGGAACACAATAAAAATAAGAAACGAATTTATCCAAGATCGAATGAATCAAAGTGGAATTTTTACCTTTCGGTTTGAATTAAACAAGAATTTTCGAAAGCCCTTGAATCCGGCCACCACAATTCGAAGTAGTATTTTTATAGGCCTCAATTGATGCTCAAGAACACACGAAAAATATTCTCACACCTCCAGGAAGTCGCACGAATTATTGGTGATTATTTCTAGGGTTTATGGAGTTTCGGTTTTTGTTTTTTGTAAAGGAAAATGATTTGGTCATTTGGATAGTGATTAGGCTGAATATTAGGAGGAGGGGGATCAAGATGGAGCGGCCTAATCAATGCATAGATCAATCACCATTTATTTGGCATTAATTCCCATTTATTTGTAAGTTAAATATACTTAAATAACTTTTAAAATTAAATAAATGTATACTTAATTATTTTTGAACTTGTTTATGTGCAATAATAATTTTTATAGCTTGCACAAATATTTATTGATACTCTCTAATTATTTCATGTCATACTTTGGTACATTTCATAATTTTTGGAATTAATTTATAAGTTATATAAGCCTTTATTTAATTTTCAAGTTGTAGGGGCATTTTGGTCTTTTGCACATTTTAGATTTTTAGGGTTTTACAATAAAGGTTTTAGAATGAGAGCCTTTGGGCTTCACCATTCTTGTCGGAGGAGTAGGAAGGGATAATTTCCTCTTCGGAGGAGTCCTTACAGACATGGCAGCCCTTGCTTTCTTACTTTTCTTCTTATCTGAAAGACCGGAGGACCTTATGAGCCTTGTTTGAAATTCCTTGATAAGGGATCATCAGAATCTGCTACAGTCTCCACAAAATGCGGAGTCTCGTCATTATTAATTGATGTTGATGGAGAACCTACTTCATGGTTCACATTCTTTGGCCCTTTGGGGACAAAACTAAGCTCTCTAGTACCACGGGCTACAACGAAGTTCCTGAATGCCATCCCTACAGAAAAACAGAAAAGAGATAAATACCATCAGATAAGTTATTTACTTTATTTAAATAGGTATATACATACTTTTCCCATTGCAGATTATCTCAGGATCCAATGGAGAGCCTTCCCAATGATCTATAATGCCCGCCAGAAACAGTATTGGCTCAGGAAACGTTTGCACATCAAATGTGTGACGTTCAAGACGTCGGTAGAGGGGATAGCTTCTTACGAAGTGTGGCAAAGGATCATCAAAGCGTTTCTCGTCAAAACGAAAGTCTTTATCTAGCAACGCTGGATAATTGGGAGGTATGATCGTATCTTGCACATAGAAAAACAGACCTTTCCATTTTCTTATGTTGGCAAAAGGTTTAGTTATTAAGCAAGGCACATCGGGCTCACTTCTTTTGGCCAATGTTAACCAATCACCACCAGGACAAAGGTTTATAAAACCTCTAAGCACATTCAGTGTTGGCTCATACCCATAAGCTTTACATACAACAATGTAAGTAGTGCACTTGGCTAAGCTAAACGGGTTCAGCCTGGATATATGTACTTGATAATATTGTAGAAACTCCAGGATCAAGGGGTGGATCGGAATCCTAAAGTTAGATTCTGTAAATGCATGCACGTAAAGCCCCACATAACCCGTTGGAGCATCAAAAACATTTTGGTTTTGATTGGGAAGCATAACTTTAAACTCTTTAGGTATGGGATATTCTTTAAGAAATTCTATTAGAGCCTGCTCTGATAGAGTACATTTTTTCTCCCTAATAGTTCTTTTCGCTGCCATACTCATCTTGAACTAGAGACTATGAGCGCAAAAGGACAAAGATCGGAGAGGAAAACTTACCTTTATGCTCAACTGAAGCACAAAGCACAGGGTCGTGTACGTGTATTTTGGGCGCAAAAGAAAATATGATCTAGGGTTGGAAGTATGAAGGGTTTATGTATATCCTTTGTAGTTTCATCCTAGCCATCCACGTGCAGTTATAATCCGAGACATACATGGACTCTAATTTTTTTAATTTTTGAAAAGATGTTTACCGATATCTTAGCTGCTGTAGTATAGAGTGGTAGTTGAAGATTTATTAGCCGCATTTATTGCGCAAAGTTTGTTTAAAGCACTTATCTTCATTACGTTCAAATTTGTGACAAACGGGATAGAGTGTAGCAGGTTTTTTGAGTCGAATGCAATTTATACTTGTACGTTGATGTGCGTGTGCGTGTATTGCTCTAATTTTTATCCACGGTGTGTCGTTGTGGTTTTAGCAGTATTCAAGTTTTAAATTTATTTTAGCCGGCTTATCAATAACACACACACTTTAACGAGCAGTGTACCCGGTCAGTATGAATATAATGGTAAGTAGAGTGTCGATCACTAAGAGTGGAACGTATTATCTAGTTATTCTAATCAGTATTTTAATATCTTAAGTTAACTATACAACCTAATCTAACGCAAGGGGGGTTCAGCCTGAGAGACTGGCACGGTTTGATTATGATTAAATAATAAACTAAACTAATAGGCACGAATCAGCGATTAGCACACACGTACACAGATAGATACTTGAGACAATAAGAAGACCTGTCCTGATAATTAAGTAGCTTGTCACTTGTTTTATTGCTAGTTTTATATGAAGTGTATAGTTCGATGCGACGCACCGAGATGTAAACCTTTCTCATTGGCTCTAATCTTATCGGCGAGTAAACCCTAATGATTACTTATGTCTATCCTTTTATTAAAGACACGCTAAAACAAATAGGCGACGAAGGGGCATGGCGACCCAAGCAATGCTCAGCTAGACACAGAGGTTATCAATGCACTAATAAAAGTCACCAAAGACATCAACATATAAACTTTAATTAATGGGAAAGCAATTTTAAGGGGTGCCCATGGTTTTCCGTAGTCACATGGAATCGGCCCATCAATCCTGATGAATTAAAGTGTACTAATACAATAAAACAAAACTACTTAATGAATTGAATACATGCAGGACCTTCTTACAGCTCTTGTATCTTCGTTCAAGGTGTGTCTTGTGCTGCTACTTCGTCCTAGGGTTTCTGTCTTGTACTAGGTATATTGCACGTACCAAAGTCTTGAAATTCGTCTGGCTTTGGGGTATTTATAGTTTCTGTCTGAGGGTTAGATGCGGCGCATTGACTTAACTTCGCGTGGGGTCCAAGATTAATATATTCAGGAATATTCGTACACCGCCAGAAGATGCGGCGTAACTCCATTTCTCTATGCGGCGCATGTCCTTTGCCGTCTTGGATTATAACTTGTGAAATCTTGATAGTGATGCGCCGTATGTAAGAAGTAGGATGCGGCGTATCTGGAGCAGAATGATCTTGATCTTGTACATTTCAGTAGACTCTTAACTTCTTGCTTGTTTTGCTCCATAATTAGTCCAAAATCGCCAAGTTTCACATAATACTTGTTTTTACCTGAGAATTACAAAAGTAAACATTAACGTATCAATTCTCACAGATAATATAATAAAATAAGTTAAATAAATAGGATAAATGATGGTAATAAAATGTACTTATTTGAGTTCATCAAATATCCCCCCACTTGAACTTTACTTGTCTCCAAGTAAACCTTAGAATTAATCATATGAAAATGTATCCTAAAAGATATTAGGATTTATCTTTATATTTAAGCATGTATTCGATTTGTCATAATCACGCAACCAAACACTTAACGAATTAGAATAAAATAAAAAATTTTGATAAAAGCAAATCTAATCGTTTAACTGTCCAGTCGTGACAAATATTCTATCATAAGCTTGGCAAATATACGCATCTCCCCCACTAAAGCCAAGGAATAACAAGTCTAAAGCGGTAAAAAGGGTTTTTTGGTTAAGGGTTAATCATTCTTCTTAATCTCTATCGATCTCAAATTCCAGAAAAGGCGACAAAATCACAAATACATGATCGAATCCACGAACACGATACTTGCAATTGCTCAAATCCTTAACTCGAATAGGCTAAAGATAGGACCAAGTAATCTTTACCAATAATATTATATCAAAAAGGGCGACAAAATCATAAATACATAGCCGAATCCACGACTACGATACTTAAGATTGCTCAAATCCCTAATCTCAATAAATCAAAGGTTTGGATAAAGAATAGTATAGGGTATGGATAATATTTGGGATACAAATTGGTGTAAAATGAAAAATAAACAAAACAGATAAATTAAAATCCTAAGTGTGGTAAATTACTTTCCCAACCATCCCATGAATAAGACTCATATCATTGAATAACTCACGCTTTAACAGTTGAAACACACGCTTTAGGTAGACACGAATTATACTCAACAAGATCTCGATCAAAGAATAACCTTAGTTGGCGTTCCCATAACGGCCAACTCCCATTCAATCCATAAATATAGTATACAACAACTAGTGGTGATATCGACCACTTAATACAAAACTTTACATAAGTTGGTTAAAACAAACATCCAATTTTTTTTTTTTTTTTTTTTTTTTTTTTTTTTTTTTTTTTTTTTTTAACATAAACATAAACATAGATGTGTAAAATTTCACCACATCACTATAACGATAACTCTGGATAATTTTTCCATACTTTTCATGATTTCAGAAATAACGGTAATAGTGAAAGTAGTAAACACACGAAAAACAAACTCAAAATATACAATATTTACTTTCACTCCAATTGCATTGTGCAATTTCCCGACCTAACCATAGATAATGAATTACGCCCGCGAACACAGGTAATGTAAGGAAACACACTTTGCCTAAAGCAATTAACCAACCACGGATTTTAATCTACAGGGTAGGCTAAGGTGTAAGGGTGTAACGAAACATTATAACAAAGGTGTAAGAAACGAAAGGAATGGCTCTGAGTGTTTTTCTAGGGGTATCTTACTCTAAAAATGAGAGTAACAAAAGGGTTTATACGGGGGTTAACTAACCAGTGTAGTTAGTTAATATCACATAACATATAAAGGCTATTTGGGTGTAATCCTAGAAATTTACCAATTTAGACAAGTCATTCCAATTATATAGATAATACTTATTATGGTGGTCTCGAATAGTATACAAGCCAAGTTCTAAAGTTTACAAGTCACCGGCACACTCATAGATTTGTGAATTTTGAAAAGTTCACAATTTTTGAAAATAATGTTATGTGTGCAGCTATGTAATTTAGACTTAAACAAAAACATGCTAAAAATTTTAAGTTTTGATATATTAAGCACATTTTAAGCATATTTTGAAAAAGTTTAGGACAAGTAAGTGTTCTAATTCTCCAATCCCCCCACTTAAGTTAAACAACGTCCTCGTTGTTTGTGTCAAAGATTAAAAACTGGAAAATAAAAGAATTAGAACAGAAAAACTCCCCTGAGATTTGATCGGTATGATCCTCCATTAATTGTATAAGAGCAAAAATCATCTTTCTTGTGGATGAGAACGTTTAAGCTTCATAAATGATGTATCCACAGGAAATGCATGAATCTATAATACCATCAAGACTTTAACACACCTGAGTTAAGAAAGTTCAAACTTGCATAATACATTAGTAGTTAGTAAAAAATAAAACTGTAAAATTAAAATGAAAATCATCAGGTCAGTCGATACGCCGTATCTTATGGAAGAAGATACGCCGTATCGAGCCTGGAATAAATACGAATCAGAATAGAAGATGCGTCGCATCCTTAACCAGGGATGCGCCGCATTAAAATAAACTGACAGAAAGTTTTTAAAGTCGAAAATAAAGTAAGATATGACCAGTGCAGGAGATGCGTCGCATCTTAAGATTGAGATGCGCCGTATCTTCTGCAGGCCTGACTGACTCGACACAGAACAGAATAGTAAAAATTTTCTCTCCGGTTGTCTCCCGGTCAGCACTTGTCTTTATTCCAGAGTCTTCAAGTTAGACTCACGTTCAGCTCCTTATTTTGATCTATTGATCCCCACATGTCCGTGCACGATGTAGTTGCGAATTACTTCGTCACGAACATATTCCGGCCCCAATTCAAGTACACCTTTGTAGAATCCTTTCATCTTTTGGTACGGATACTCGATCCCTTTCTCAGCGTCATTTTCATCTACAAAAAGAAATGGTGTAAATTCGTAACAAAATTTATTAGGGGCGTGTTTAAACCTTGGGTGAGCACGAGGCATTATGTAAGTGATAACATTGCTTCCACTTTGAAAGGTGATCTTTCCTTCAAATCTTTTAGCGTTAATTTCGACCTCCTTACAAAATGGTTTCCCAACGATCACGTCACCCATCTCAATATCACGATAAGCATCCATGTTTTCCACCACGGTGAAATCTGTAACAATAGTTAAATTCCCAACAAAAATAGGTACATTCATGAACATTCCAACTACGTTTTTCCCTCTATACTCAATTTTGTTTTTCATTATAGAATTATAGAAATCTTTTGACATTACATTAATTGGTAAAATAGGGAAAAAGTTGGCACTAATCTGTTTAAATCCTATCATGCAAGGAAATTGTAAGTTATAAGCACAATCTACATGGATCTTTCTACCATAATCACAGAAACTAGGATATCCTTCAAATTCATCATAATTCTTAGTGTTGATCATATTGACTCTAGGTATATCCATTATTTCTCCTTCTTCAATTTCGGGTTCAGAATCCTCCATAAATCGATCATTGATCCCTAATGGTAGATTAAGATCATTTAATTCAATGTAGTCTCCACTATAGGTCTCAAGTGATTCATTATTTACCAAGTTTTCTCCCATAAGCCTAGCTTCTAGATCGAGGTCCATACATTCTCTTAATCCTAGCACATAGACGCCTCTAATTATGCTTTTAGCAGGATCTGGGCACTTATAGACTAGTTTATTATTCCCTACCTTTAATGAGATTTTTCTCTTAAACACATCAATCTGAGCATGGGCGGTAGACAAGAAAGGTCTTCCAAGGATTAAAGGAATCTTAACATCCTCGGGCATATCTAATATAACAAAGTCTACGGGGAAAACAAACTTCTCAATCTTAACTAGCACATTTTTAGCAATCCCTTCAGGTTGTATTACCGTTTTATCAGCCAATTCAATAAGCAACTTAGTTGGTGCTAATTTTCCTAGTCCTAGGGTAGTGAATGTCTTAAGGGACATTACACTAATGCTAGCTCCTAAGTCAGCTAATACATTATTGAAAGATATATCATTAATTAAACAAGGTAAAGTAAAACTTCCTGGGTCCTTTTCTTTATGAGGCAAGGCATGTAAATCGGTTGCAGAGCTCTCTTCTTTCATTGTAGCCTTGATCTCCTCTTCAATCTTTGTCTTCTCTTTGAGTAGCCTCCTTAAACTGATTAAAGAATTAAAGAAAAATTCGGGCTTTGCACCATCATTACCATTCATCAATCTTCTAGGTATGTTAGGTGTGACTTCCTCAGTGGTGCTTATGGCCTTGACATGATCTCTTGGGTTGGTTTCAGTTGAGCTAGGTAAACTTCCGTATCCCCTTTCTTGAAGAACTTTGCTCATTTGTCCAATTTGTTGTTCCAATGCTTTGATCGAAGCTCCTTGATTTCTTGTAATAGTATCCGTTGAAGCTCGGATTTCTTTGATCATAGCAGTATTCTCTTCATGTCTTTTAGCAGCATCGGCCATAATTTGCTTTAGAGTGTCATCTAAAGTCTGCCTCCTTTTGATAAGTGGGATTAAAGTTGTTCTTTTGATAGTATCCCGGAGTAGCTTCCCTAAATCTTCCTGAAGGTCGGAATGGTTGTCCAAATTGTGTGTAGTATGCTTCTTCAAACGTCTCACTTTCATTCTTATTAGGGCAATCTTTAGTGTAGTGAGGTCCTTTGCATTTTTCACATCCAACTTGGGCAGCATACACTTTCTCATCACGCTTCTTCATCTCTCTACTAATTTTATCCAATTGAGCTTGAATAGCAGCAAACCCGTCAAAATTAGTGCTGCTCTTAGATCTAGTAGAGGTTCCATCGTGCCATTTTTGAGAATGATCAGCAGCTTCTTGGATAGCTTTTCTAGCATTTGCTGCACTCATTTGAGGCACAGCTCCCTTAGCATCCAAGATTTGTCTAGTAGGCACGTCCAATCCTTGATAGAACAATATTATCTCCTGCATTTCACTTAGATAATGTTGAGGGCATTTCATCAATAGGTCTTTAAATCGTTCCCAAGCTTGATAAAGAGTTTCATCAGGCTCTTGCTTGAAACTGTTGATAGCCTCCATTTTTTTAGCAGTTTTAGCAGGTGGATAATATCTCTTCAGGAATTTGCTCTTCAAATCTTCCCATGTTGTGATTGAACTAGCAGGTTCATTCCTTAGCCACTTATTAGCAGCTCCTTTAAGCGAAATTGGAAAGATTCTTAGCATGAGTTGATCGTCAGAGACTCCTTCTGTAGTAAACAAATCTGCAATCTCGAGGACCTTTTCAACATGTTCATTAGCATCCTCATGTTCTGTTCCACTGAAAGCATTTTCTCTTAGCTCCTTGAGAAACTGACCCTTCAACTCAAATTTTGAATTTTCATCAAACTTTGGTCTAGCAACTCCTGAAGTGTAATCAACACGGGTTTTGTTCATGTATTCCTCCATAGTAGTGTTTTCCGCCATTGTTTCTGTTTCTTCTTCCTCTTTCTCTTCAGAAAAATAATCAAGCTCGAACGAACTTGAAATATCAAAGCTTTTTGTGTTGAAAAGCCTTTTAAGCGAATGAAAGGCTCGTTCAGGATCTTCGAAAGGTGTAATCAAGTTCTTAGTTGAACTCCTGGTCATGCACTTCCTGAAACTATCACAAAAGCATCAGTAGGGTATGTTCAAGAAAGTAGTATATCAGAAAATTAACAACGAAAAATGGAATACGAAAAATAAAAGTTACTGATATCTGCAGACGATGCGCCGTATCCAAAAAGTTGGATACGCCGTATCTTATAATCGTTAAAATTTAATCAGACTACTATTCAGAAAGCAGATACGCCGCTTATAATTTTAGAATGCGCCGTATCAGTTTTAATTATCAAAAATCAACGTATCTAATTTAAAATTAAATGCGTCGTATTAACAAAAGTTAATGCGCCGTATTTTCATTACGTTTCGAAATACAAGATTTTTGATTCAGAAGATGCGCCGTATCGATAAAAATCGATGCGTCGTATCTGTTTAATAATTCGAAAAGCTGTTTTTAATTAAAATAATAAATACGCCGTATCTGTCAAAACAGATGCGCCGTATGGCGTTATCGTTTAGAAAATTTTCTTATTAAAAACAGAATACGCCGTATCTTGGAGAAAGATGCGTCGTATCGAATTAATTAAACGCGTCGTATTTTATAAAAATTAAACGCAATACGCCGTATCTATGAAAATAGATGCGCCGTATCGTTTGTATCAGCTCAGTACAACGATAGCAGAATGCAAGAAAATACGGAAAATAAAAACAAAAATAAAAACAAACAAAAATAAAAACACACAAAAACAGAAAATATGCAAATAATACAATGAATGCAATTTAACTAATATACAACGGGGTTAACGGTTAGAATTAAAAACTAAAAAGAAAAACCTAATTAAAATACTAATCAAATTAACAGATAATAACAATTCACTCCTCGGCAGCGGAGCCAAAAACTTGATGTGCGTGTGCGTGTATTGCTCTAATTTTTATCCACGGTGTGTCGTTGTGGTTTTAGCAGTATTCAAGTTTTAAATTTATATTTAGCCGACTTATCAATAACACACACACTTTAACGAGCAGTGTACCCGGTCAGTATGAATATAATGGTAAGTAGAGTGTCGATCACTAAGAGTGGAACGTATTATCTAGTTATTCTAATCAGTATTTTAATATCTTAAGTTAGCTATACAACCTAATCTAACGCAAGGGGGTTCAGCCTGAGAGACTGGCACGGTTTGATTATGATTAAATAATAAACTAAACTAATAGGCACGAATCAGCGATTAGCACACACGTACACAGATAGATACTTGAGACAATAAGAAGACCTGTCCTGATAATTAAGTAGCTTGTCACTTGTTTTATTGCTAGTTTTATATGAAGTGTATAGTTCGATGCGACGCACCGAGATGTAAACCTTTCTCGTTGGCTCTACTCTTATCGGCGAGTAAACCCTTAATGATTACTTATGTCTATCCTTTTATTAAAGACACGCTAAAACAAATAGGCGAGGAAGGGGCATGGTGACCCAAGCAATGCTCAGCTAGACACAGAGGTTATCAATGCACTAATAAAAGTCACCAAAGACATCAACATATAAACTTTAATTAATGGGAAAGCAATTTTAAGGGGTGCCCATGGTTTTCCGTAGTCACATGGAATCGGCCCATCAATCCTGATGAATTAAAGTGTACTAATACAATAAAACAAAACTACTTAATGAATTAAATACATGCAGGACCTTCTTACAGCTCTTGTATCTTCGTTCAATGTCTTGTGCTGCTACTTCGTCTGACTTCGTCCTAGGGTTTCTGTCTCGTACTAGGTATATTGCACGTACCAAAGTCTTTCAAATTCGTCTGGCTTTGGGGTATTTATAGTTTCTGTCTGAGGGTTAGATGCGGCGCATTGAATAAGTAGATGCGGCGCATTGACTTAACTTCGCGTGGGGTCCAAGATTAATATATTCAGGAATATTCGTACACCGCCAGAAGATGCGGCGTAACTTTATTTCTCTATGCAGCGCATGTCCTTTGCCGTCTTGGATTATATCTTGTGAAATCTTGATAGTGATGCACCGTATGTAAGAAGTAGGATGCGGCGTATCTGGAGCAGAATGATCTTGATCTTGTACATTTTAGTAGACTCTTAACTTCTTGCTTGTTTTGCTCCATAATTAGTCCAAAATCGCCAAGTTTCACATAGTACTTGTTTTTACCTGAGAATTACAAAAGTAAACATTAACGTATCAATTCTCACAGATAATATAATAAAACAAGTTAAATAAATAGGATAAATGATGGTAATAAAATGTACTTATTTGAGTTCATCATACGTATATATCACTTTCGATTGGGGGGCTTGATGATGTACCCTCCGAACGGGTCGAAGGACTCCCCTTCGAGCCTGTAGAAAGCCCTCCCTTCGGAGGCCCAGGTTAATCTCCTAACACTTTTCATTGGCGTAAAACCCTTCGTCTACGAAGTGGTTACCATGTGGGAATCCGCCAATCGAAGCCCTAAGCCCTTCGGGGTATCCCTCTCGAAGGGACTACAACGGAGAACCCTCTTGACCTGGTCATACCCACGTCTCCTCTTCCTTTAGGCCTTCCCGCCAAAATAAAGATCGTGGGCTACAAAGCCCTAGCGGTTACCACAAATCATGGGACGCCCCCATGATCTCCGAACAAGGTGCAACCGCCCACTAAGTCCTATTTCTCTCCTATAAATAGCTTAGTCGGGCCAAGACGATGTAAGTTAACTTCACTCTCGCTAATTACAACCTACTTATCATATCACACATACTTACTCGCACGCCGGAGGTGGTTCGCAGGGTCCAACCCCTGCGCAATCACTTAACATAGTGTCTTGGTATTTCTTATTTCAGGTTAAGAACAAGCTTGGCGCAATCCCAACACCCCATAAATCCTTTGATCATCATCGAAGGCCTGGTCATGCAATTATTTGTACAATCAGTGCTCAAGGAACAGTTTCAGCAGTTCATCAATTCGCGGTTCTCTTCGGATTACGACAGTGTAATGGCACGCAAGTATATTTTAGAATACACTCGAATCGAGGTTCAAACTTTCAAAGACATAATGATTCAACAAATGGATTCTGTTGAGAAGTCAATTGCTGAAAGAGTACTTCACAGAAGAGAGTATGACAAAAGAGTGAATGAAAAGGAGTTGCAGATTCAAGAAGAGGAAGCTAATACGGTTAAAGCATTGGAAGCTAATTTGGTTGTTACAGAAAGCAGTGGGACAGAAATCGAAAAGCAGGATGATAGCAGCAGATCAACGAATGATACAGATGCTGATTGTACAGATGTCAGACCCACATATGACACAGAGCCCATATTTGACAAAGAGCCAATGGCTGAGGTACAATCATTTGTCAATAATGATATATCTGCTCATGATCGCCAACTTACTGAACAACCTGAATTCATAAATGAAGGAGGGGTTGATCAGAATGATGACGAACATCTTGTCAAACAACCTTTTCCTGATCCATTAAATGAAAAAAAAAAACAAATGTACCATCAAACCAAACTCTCGAGTTTGAAAATACTTGTCTCAAAAAGACCATTGCCCAGTTTCAAAAAGATTTTTCAAAACTAGAGGCACATTGCATCTCACTTGAACTTAAACTGCAAAACGAATCTCTAACTTCGGGCAACAATGGTAAATCTGTTAGACCCGTTTCCCGGAATACAAATAGGCCCCACCCTAGATGAAGTTGACCCGAGCCTAAGTATGTTTGACTAAGGATATGTGGTTGAGTCTTTTAATTGGATGTCTGATGAGGCCTAGATGCGGCGCATCCAGGAAGTTACATGCGGCGTATGTTAGAATGGAAAGTAGAACCGACTTGTTATAGTCCATGCGCCGTATTGGAGAAGGAGATACGGCGTATATAAGGGGTAGCATGGATGCGGCGTATCTATGAAGATAGATGCGGCGCATTGACCTTAAATAAGCAGAATTGACAGAATTGCCCTTGTAGCTAGAAACTTCCCCATTTATCTATAAGTTTCCACACTCTCCTGTAAAAGAGAGTGTTTTCTGTGGGTGTCGAACCAAAAGAGAAAGAGAGGGAAAGAAGATAGGATTTGATATGTGATGTTGATGGTGAGGATTGTAATTCCCTAGAAAGGATCCTAGCATGATTATCAAGTAAGTAATGATGTTTAATTAGTGTTTAATTGGTGATTAAGAAATTAGGGTTTGTAAACCCTAACTTGGGATTAAAGGGTAAATGGTGTTTTAAGATAATTAAGAGGTAATGATGATTATGTGATGAGTTTATAACGGGTTTAAGTTAGTAAATGGTGGGATTGATTATCATATAATCAATATATGATTATATGATGATTAGAGGTGTTTAGAGGTTAGTTATGGTTGTATTAATCATGATTATAGTTAATAATTATGTATTATATGTTATGTATGATTATGTGTTTTAGGGTGATTATGATGATGATGATGGCTAGAAGATGTTGTTGGTGGGATTTGTGTTAGTAGCCTAGCTTGGATTGAAGGTAAGTAACTCTCTTCAAAACATGTGTTATGTATGTATTTATCATATATGTGTTATGATTGTGTAAGAATAGGAGACTTGGATTTGGAATGGTTATGAGTTGGAAATTAGGTGGCTAGTGACTTTGGTTGAGAGTAAGATAGCTTGATGGACTTGGACTAGCTAAGGTATGTAGTTTGTTATAGTTGTGATGAAGGGATGCAATTATAATATGAAGTTGTGTGTGATGTGGGAGGTATGAAGTAGTTTAGTGGCTTTTATGTGATTATGATGCTTATGTGAAAGTATGTGTATGATATATGTTTTATGATGGGTTACTTACTAAGCGTAAGCTTATTCTTTTAGTTGTTAATGTTTTTCTAGGCTTAAGTGCGGCGGAATGGAAGGCTTGGATTGTAGCATAAGGATTTGGAATGGATTTGGAAGATAACAAGCATTAGGAGCTAGGTAGAATACCGAGCTCGAGTCAAAGTTGTACCCCGAGAGTCTATTTTACGAGTCGTATAAAGTGTGTCAAGTCGGGTAACGGTTTGGGGGTCTAACGAGTCGTCAAGTGTGTTTTAAGTGTTTGTAGTTAATGTCTAAAGGAGCGTTTGGATTTAAACATGTTTGTACCATTTTGGAGTCAAGCGGGTCAATTGCCGTGTATTATAGTTTGATATGGTTTTGAATGTAAAATGAGTGTTTTGGCATAAGTTATAATGTTGTATTGAGGTTAAAGTGGATTGTGTGGTGTGTTGAGTATATGCAGGTTTTCCTGCTGATGTTCTGTATTAGTTGGTCGATGCGGCGTATCTAGTATATTAGATACGACGCATCAGAAGTTAAGGTGATGCGGCGTATCTAGTATATTAGATGCGACGTATCAGGAGTTTAAGGTGATGCGGCGCATCATTTCAGGTTGATGCGGCGCATGTTCTCTCAGCTGTGATACGGCGTATCCCTCAAAAGGATACGGCGTATCGTTGGTCACAGTAGGTCGTTTGGTTGTGTTACAAAATTGTGTGAAATGTTTTGAAGGGTCTTCGAGTATATGTTCTTGCAAGTATTTTTCAAAGGGTTAAATATTGTAAGTTCTGGTTATTGAATGAAGAAATAGTATGAGTCCGTTTTAGTCAAGCGTTTCCGCGTCAAAAGTTTTAAATTTTAGTCAAAACGGGTACGGGGCGTTACAAAATCTTTGAATGAAGAAAGTAAACGTATGGATACATTAGTTAAGGAAAATGAGTTGTTGAAAGGTCAAATTCAAGCAAAGGTGTTTGCACATGCTGCATTGCAATACAAATTAAGAAGTTTGACTGGCCAGAGTGTGGATACTAAGTTTGCAAAACCATCAATCTTGGGGAAACCGCTTCTACAACCTACCAGAAAACAATCCGTGGTTAGACAACCAACTGCATTTAAATCTAAACGACCTAAATGTTCAAAATCTCGGTTTGCCTCCCAAGTTGTTGGGAAAAATGATTTAACAAAACCAGTTACTTCACATTCTTGGCCTAAGGAAAATGCATCTGTTTCTGCAAAAGCTCAACACGTGATTATACCTGGCTCATCTAGGATTAGTTCAAAAACAGTGTCTAAAACGAGCATTAAAAGTAAAGAGTCTTATGGCATAAATGACATGTACAAGAACTATGATCTAGAAAAAGCTAGGAAAAAGGCACTACTTCAAAAGGACGGAATTCTAGGTTCAAAACCTTGTGAAGATATTTTGACACACAGACATTGCAACAAACAAATAGGAATTGGCTAGCATCTAAGAGTAGTTGCAATGTCTGTGTGTCAAAATATCTTCAAGAAGTGAATTCACGTGCAAAAGCACAATCGACCAAGACAATCAAACCAAACAAACCCATTGAACCAAAAGACAAGATTCAGAAACCTAAAAAGTGGATCAATATAGGACGTAGGTTTTCTCAACTAAGTGATGCTCCACATTTCATTCCACTGCATCTAAAAGGAAAACATCTCCTAGATCTAACCTTAGGTGGGTTCCCACGGGTAGAATTTTCAAAACGATTGGTCTTAGGTGGATTCCTACAGGAAGGATTTTAGGCATTTGCACCAAAACGAATGTGAATTCTACAAATTCTATCCCTGAGATTAGAAAGATTACCATAGAAATCATGTGCTCGGGTGTCAAGAAGATAATTGACACTACAACTTTATGCTTCTAACATCTGGAACCCAGTTTCACTTGGGGATCCATGTTCTCTGTTTGTCTCTTCCTTCTTTCTTTTCAGATATAACAGGAATGGCTTCGGAACAACTCTGTTTCGGACCTGAGCTTAATGTTATGGCTTCTGAGCAAAATAGCTTAGGACCCGCTACTAACCGTCTGAAAATCCCTGATCAATCAGTTGCACCTCTATCTTTCAACCATAAGGATTTGGAAGACTTGTTTGCTCCATTGTTCGATGATTATCTTGTTAATCGTGCATCAGATGTATCCACCAGTTCCGCTGCACAACCTGTCCAAATTCAAGTACCTGATACATCTGTTACTATAACAACATCAGTTGCTGCAGATGCACATCCAACAGAATCACCATCAACAGTAGAACAAACTACCTCCAATACTGAGAATGCAGCTAAAGATCCCCTACCTCAAGATGCACCCACACCATCAACTTATGACGGAAATGCATTCTTGCATGTTACCCCCGAACGGAGTTTCCGCATTGAGTATAATCGTTACTGAGTACTAGTCAGATTTACTTGGTGTGGTTTAAGATGTCTTCTACAAATTCCGCTGCGTACTTAAAACTTCAAAAGTTAGAAGACATGGCAACTACATCAAAGTTACGAATCTACTGAAGACGGTTGTCAGTTTAGGGGGAAGCTGATTCAGAAACTTCACCAAAAAGAAGCATACAAAGAAGCTGCTAAAAACATGCAGCATGAACTAGATTAACAATCAAGTTCTTGGCTCGAATTGATCACCGACTTAAGTTTCGGGTGCAGATGAGAAGACTAGAGAGTTACCTGGGAGGACGAGCCAGAATTCCAAACATTCTCACTTTCCGCCGTCCTGAGTAAACTCAATGGTATCATTTGTCACATTTTGTCATCATCTCATCATTTTTCATCAAATATTGTCATTGACAATGGCTTGTGCACACATAACAGTGCACAACCCATACCTGTAAAGAAAGGACCCTGAGGTACGCTTCAGTGCCTCAATCCTGATCAAAGGAGCGAAACTTCTTTCTTATGAGTAGAATTAAACCAGAATTTTTTCTAAGTTTTTCAAAAAATTCTGCTCATAAGGACAAGTATTCCCTCGTCAAGGGGGAGTATTTGAAAAATAATCTTTGTTCCATAAACGAAAAGTTCTTGAAATTCTTCCCACAAAACTCAAAAGGCATATTTTTCTCAAACATTTATCCAAAAACATCATAAGTATGCTATTTTTGAGGGGGAGAATAAAGCTATGATCAAAATATGGTAACACTGTAAGTTGAAATCTCATGTGAGCTAGGCTCAGAATTAACCCTCGAATTGACGATAGCAAAAGTCAATAGTCGAAAAGACACATCCTGGACGGGTAATAATTTCAAGCCAGTTTATCTGGTGATGTAAGCGTGTCTCGCAAAGGATGTATCTGAGTAGAATGTACCGATTTCGAGCGATTTTCCTTAAACGTGATATGGACGGGTAATAATTTCAAGCTAGTTCTACTAGTGATGTAAACGTGTCTCGCGACGATCATATTCATTGAAAATCAATCAATTCAAAAAGTGCCTACTCTACCCGACATGTGCAAATTTACCTTAATCACTTATGAGCACATGTTAAGGGGGAGTCTTTTTGAAAATCACAAAACTCTCAAAGTGTTAACAAAATATGTTTTCATAATCATAAACACTTTGAGAGATTTTCAAAAGGTTTGGTTTATGGCATCAATAGGATAGTCATGGAGTTATAAGGTGACTAAGGTTAGGAATAACCGTCCTATGATCCGCCAGAGTCGGAGGGATCTACCCAAGGACAATACCAATAGTTTATAACTAGAAAGTCCTAGGTACGATTGAAAAAAGGAGATATGAAATGTAAGGAGAAAGAAGGGGTTGGAGAATGAAAAAGAAAAGTAAAGAAAAGGGTGAAAAGAAATAGCCCTCCATTTGTTCAACCTTAGGGCAGACACCGGGTTCAATACATAATCTACTGGTTGATTGGGCATCACCGGTATTGAAGATCAAAGTCGTCATGGACTCAGTGATGCACTGCACTAACCTTCTAGCCACTCAGGTGTCTCTCAAAAGGCACTTGTTTCATTTCACACGGAGAACCCTTCATTATCTATCGACCTCTCACTACGAGATGTGTTGATATTGAAAAGGAGGCACTCTGCTCCAAGCCTCCAACGACCAAACAAATGTGCACTAATCGAGTCTAGAGCCATGAGATTCTTCAAATATCTCTTAGGTACACTTAGTATACACTGGATGTTCAACAAAAAGAACACCAGTTGTAAATTATAGGAGTGTCCTTCGCAGATCTTAGCAATCTACCGAGAACATTCATGAGAGAAACCACAAGTGTGATTCTCAGTGATTGAATGGAAATCCTGCCAGGGTCAACATCAAACAGCCCTGACAGCAGGTCACTTCGGTAATTACTTGTGGATTACGCTTAGTGTTTGCTCCTAAATGGTCTACAGTCGTGGGGTGATCTCTAGCGACTCACTGAATCATGGGTGCACTTCGGTGTGTCCGTGTAAGCCCTTTCGGGGGTATCTGGTTCAGAAAGGCCTGGGTTTGGATTAGAGAAAGTCTTCACACTATGCTGTTGATGATCTCGAAGTCCAAATCTGTAAGTGCCGGATGATTTATTGCTAACTATTTACCTGCAGCGAATCATGAATACCTGGACTTCCATCACCTTTCCATCATGCTCATATCCTGAAGAAATGTTCTCACAAAGACTAAGAAATAACAAAAGTTCAAAGATGTTAAAGAATAGTCAAAGTTCGAGCACTACAACCTTTCATAAGTCAAAGATTGAAGAAGTGAGAACCAGATGAAGAACAAAAGTCAAAGACATATGAACATGGTGGAAAAGACGTAAAGAAACCTGAATTGAAGACCATTGGAGGACGGCAGATCAGTACCATACCATATCATATCACATCAAGAACCAAGGAACAAAGATGCAAGAGACGTCTGAAGCCAAAGAAGCAAAGACGACGTCAAGCAACCTTGATGACCAATACTTAGGGGGAGATTGTTGGGAACACGTTTTGTATTATCAAGTATTGATCATTATGCAATAAGGTTGCTTAGGCCTTTATGTTAGATTTATGGCCCAGCCTGTGTAGAAGGCCCATGGGCTGTGTCTTGTTATTTATGTTAAGTATGTTTAATTAGGGCTTAGAGCCCATGTCATGTAAAAACTATAAATACCCCCTCCCATTCAAGGGAGAGGGTTGGTTGGTTGAAGAGTTAAACATTTCATGATTATTTGTTAATCATCCTTCCACTCTCTTTCTCTCTCTACTTTATCTCACTAGATCTAGATCTAATTAGGTAGCTTGTGTGTTTAATTAATAGATTCATCAATATCCGTTGGATCAAGTCCGTGAAGATTTGTCATTCGTTGAAGAACCTAATGCTATATTAGACCGTCAGGATCGAGTGATGAGAATCAAAACTTTTCTGTTCGTTAAATCTTTTGGAAGCAATCATCCCGAGTGAGTCAATCATTTTCATTTCCTTTCTTAATTTGGTACGTTTCCGTTTAATCTTTCTACTTCAATTTCGAGGATGAAATTTTCTTTTTAGAGGGGAAGAGTTGTAAAACCCTAAAATTTGGACTTACATTTTTATTTGACCATTTGAAGTTAACCTAAGTTTATTATGTTTAATAAGTAAATATAAACTATCTGTTATAAAATAATTACACATTATATGTCCTAAGCTATAAGTTGTGAAAATAAAATACAAAATACAAGTTTCCTAATCTATCCTAATACACAAAAACGCCCCATATTTTGTAGCTACACATTATATACGTTTGTTTTACCTACACCAAATCTTTACTTTCCTAATCCCACATATTCCATACGTTTTACACAATAAGAGATAAGAACTAAATATAAATTGTGTATAACCTTATCAAAATAAAAGATTTGCATTGTCCCTTCCATACCCTAAAATAAAACACACGTTTTCTTATTTCCTCCTCATCAAATATACGACCCTATCTCCCTTTTCCCCTAACCGAACCCTAAACCTATCCCATAACCCCTTTTTGTTTTCTCTCAAAATCAAGAAGGAAGTTAAGGTTATTGCTGCTGTGATCAATCGTTGGTGATTAGGTTCTCAGGTTGGGTATTATTGTTCTTGGTATCGCGTTCTTGTTCCTGTTCTCTCCTGATTCTGTCTCGTTTCTAGCCAAGACCCGGTGAAGAAGGTGTGAAGCTTGTGGTAATCTTTTGTACGTGGCTAGTGTTATCGTGGAAGAATCATTGTTGTGTGTCGTTGATTCGAATTCCTTATTCTTCCCATTCGATCCATCTTGATTCCAGCCCTAAGGTAAATCGTCATCCATCTTTGTCAATTGTTTGTTGCACGTTAATCATGAAAAACCAAACCTAAACATGTTATCATGCCTCGTTAATAAGCATAGGGTCGAATCTGGTTGTGCTCTCTTCATGTCGCCCTAAATCTGGTTCCAAGCCCTAAGTAATCATTAATACACATTTAATATGGGACGTAAAAGATAGAAACCCTAGAAACATTAATTAACAAGGGGATTTAGGGTTGGGGTGTGAAATCTGTCTCACTAAACATGCTGTACAGGATTTTGGGTCAGATTTAAAGGGTTCTAATTTGATTATTCCAACGTGTTTTTGTATGATTCTTGAGTCTAAAATTAAGTTTAAGTTGCCTACTTTATGAATATATAAATTTCGTGGTCATTGGAGGCAGGGAGGGTAGTCTTTTGCTTTTTACTAGATTAAGTGTCAAAACTGTGTTTTGGATGTCTAAAAATCAGTTGGTGTTTTTAATTTTTGGTTTTCAAACCATAAGGAATTAAGAGGTCTCATTTTACAGGGAGAATGTTTAAGATGTTTATAACTTACTGTAATTTTTTTAAATTTTTCTGGAAGGCTTAGGTATGTTCATAAAATACAAACTTTTCGGGTGTACCATCAGGTCACATTCTGGAACAGGTTTGAAAAATGATTTTTGCATGGATACTTGCACTAGGAGATAAAATCTGTAAAAATTAGGGGAAGTACTAAACATATATAGGTGTCTCTGATAAAAATTATAGAACCACAGGAGCTTGTTTGATGTGTCTTAAAAATCATAAGAATATGAACCAGAATCACGTGAGAAACCCTAAACATGTTATTAAATGACAATAAGTACTAAAATCCGTTATGACATTAAATGAACACATAAGTATTAAATGATCCCTAATGCGTGTAGATTCGTTGAAGAAGGCGTGACGTTGTTTTCCTTGTTATTTCTTTTCCGTTTGCTTTCATTCCATTTGCTAAGGTACGGATATTCTACCCTTTCTCAGTAAGGGTTTCGCATTGACTCTTCGATCCTTGACTTTATTTCATTCGTCATGATATTCGTTGGTGATTTCCGTTTGATATGATTTCTTATGATATGATATTTAGTTCTATGTCATTTGATATGCCATTCATTCATGTTGTTATACTGTTTGGAGATACTATAATTAATTCATTATGATGTGATAGCTTTGTTTATTCTGTTACCCGAGCTAACTAGTCATGGAGGTACCATGGCCATGTCATTGAGGCACCAATGGCATGACACTATCTGTGGCTGTTTGATTGGTCCACGGAGTTCCCTTTTGATATGTATATGATTATTGAGCTCGTGCACTTATTTGCCATTTTGGTACGCCAGTATATTTGTCAGAGTATAGGTGTATGGTGGTGTACATAACTTTGTTTTGCAGGGAGCGTATGGATGCATCCTAGGTTTGTTTTGTGATATGATTATGATATGGCTTTGTAGTGAATGGTTTGTGTGTGCCATACACCCCATGTCACTTTTGGGAGTACGCGACTCCATTTGTTATGATATGATTATGTGGTTAAGCAGGTGGCTTACTTTGTGAGCTCGTGGATATTTTCTTATGATTTGTTGACTTCCTTACCTTTCACTTAATTTATTATTCGTTTGATTCTCATGACCTATGACATCTTGTTCAGCAGATCCTTTCGACTTCGTCTTGTGTACTTATTCATATTCAGTTTATTATTTTATATCTGTTCACTGGGCTTTTTAAGCTCAGCCGCATTTTCTTTCCTCTGCGGCAGGTATTCAAGCGGGGTGCTGGGATTTGAGTGATGAGAGTAGGAGCTTTTAGTGGACCACCCTGATGATAGTTACCCAAATACTTTTGGATTAGATTTGGAGTTTTCCTTCATTTAGATTTCAATTGGAATTATATTTCATTTAGAAGGTATTCTGTTTCTGACTTAATATTTTATTATTTCCTTAGAAGAACTTATGTAACCTTATTATTAATAAAAGTCTTCCGCTTTGCGTTTATGTTCTGATTGGCACCATAATGTTACATTTTGACCCTTCTCGGGTTGGGGTGTTACAATTTAAAAGAGTTGGTGAGTATATATTTGACGTAAATAAGGTAAGAATTGCGCAACCCACAATGTCTTGGAAAATGAACGAGAAATACCCATTGTATCATTACAACTTTTGAGATGTAAATTAGACCATTGTGTAACTTTCAATATCTGAGAAATAAAGGAGATCATTGTATAATCCTAATGTCTGATAAGTAGGAGAGACCATTGTAATTGGTTACAATGTCTTGAGAAGGTTTCGTAAATCATGAAATGTAGGAGTAGGTACAAGATCGAGGAAATGTGATTGAGTCGTAATGCCTTAGAATAGGCACACGCAGGTATGTTTATTCCGTTGTTTATATAAAGTGATCAAAAGCATGTCGAATGTGTATATATCAATATACTAAAGTGTTTGTGTAGCATAAATTACCTAGAAGTCACATAATCGTTTGAAGGATGGAAGGCACGGAGAGTGTAAGGCTATACAACATTTTGTTTGTCAAAGTGGTTATAGTTAAGGTCTCAATTAGACCCGTTTCTCTATAACTATAACTCTTATACCAATCTGTAACACCCCCAATTTCGTGATACGCAGCGGAATTCAAACTGGGTGTTACTCGACGGCACAATAGTTATAATAATAGAAAACAATCTCTAATTGAGTCGTTTTAAAAGTTTTATCATTCGAATATCAGAGTTTACAAAAAGAGGTCCCAGTAGTTTTACAGTTTGTTAAATAAGTTTCGAATGGTAATTACATTTTAGCCTTCTATCAGTATTCGTGCCCCTCCGTGCCATCCTCGTTCATTATGGACCTGAGATAAACATGCTAAAAGTGTCAACACAAAGGTTGGTGAGTTCATAGAGTTTATAAATAAAACAGTTGATTTTTGTAGTTTCGAGTTTGAGTGATAATTGCAATAAATACAAATATCGATAAAATGAATAGTGGGCTACGTTGTTTTACACCCTTAGTTATCAGTTGAACACAAGTTTCAAGTTTAGCAGACAGTGGGCCCCGTTTTTGCACCCATAAATTCAGTAGTGGCAGTACCGTATCATTACAGTACCATAATATTGCTCTAAGTCTCATGACACGCAAACGTTAACAGTAGGACATCACAAGAGTGATGTAAATTACTAACATAATTAAATGTAGTAATAATTCCCTCGGGTAGGAGCTTGCCATTTCTTATTTAGTCTCAAATAAAGTGCATTTGTCTATCAATCCGGCTAGCATTATAGCTATCTATCCGGCTAGTACAAATGGGTCGTCAACCTCCAATAGATCTATTCACTATATTCGCGTTCACTCGCAAGTGATTAATGGCTCATGATATGAGGGTCTTTTTAGTGGCAACAGTGTAAACTTAGGCAATATCAATCAGGATAGTATACAGAAAAATACTTGTGTTCAGGTTTGTAGCATGTAGCTCCCCACAAGTTTGGAAAACGTATAAAACTGGGACTATGAACTCACAGTAATATGTAAAAGTTTAGAGTACTTGTGAAAGTAAAAACAAGTAGTTGAGCATGTATCTCTCCCAAAGATAGTACGAAATAATTGAAAATAGGGGCCATGAACTCACCATAGCGTGTAGTGGCGTAAGTATTGCAAAATAGAATCAAGTAGCAAAGCACAACCGTACATGGTCGGCACCACCTAGAAGATAATAACTTATCTTATAAATATGTCACGCGAAATTCAAGTAATGCGTATGAGTTAAAAGATGTTGTATAATTGTTTTCATATCACTGTTTGTAAAAAGGTTTTTGTGTCATCGTTCGTGTGGTGGTTTGAGTGTTAAGACTCGATTGCAAATACCAAAGTATAAAACATATAGCACAAGTATAAAAGGGAATAAACACGAAAGGATCAAATAGCAATCAAGTAAGAGATAAGTATATTAGTTAAGTTTAACTAATAACTAGTCTTAGAAGTTTCAATTTATATGTATTGGTTATTAGGCTTTTTGGCCCGGTAATATTTCAATGTCAATACAAGTTTATTGTGTCTAGTATGTTTAGTCCGGCGTAAGTCTAAATAGTCAAAATTACTTATGAGTTCAATATGTCTAATGTATACTTAGTTCCATAAATATTCCATGTATTTAGCCCGTTAACGATTTAAGTTTTAAAGTAAGCAAATAAATGAACATCAATATCAACAAAATAAACAAATCAAACACACACTCGGCTATCCTGTTGACCGAGACAAATAAAACCAAGCACATCCTTTCGAGGGCGGAAATAAGCAAAACGAACACCTTGCGGTGTGGGCTGGAAACAAGCAAAACCAAACGCCCTTTATGGCTGTTGTTTGGCTGGGCAGAAACAACAAACAAACAGCACCTTGGCTGTGACAGCAACCAAACCAAACACACCTTTTTTTGCAGAAAATAAGCAGACAAAACGTACCCTTTAAGGGTTGTAATAAGCAGATCCAACTACACCCTTTTGTGTAGAAAATAAGCATCAAAACACACCCTTTAGGGGATGTCATAAGCAGATGCAAAATCCCCATTTGTGCTGCAAACAACATAATCAAACGCACCTTTTGGGGCTGAATAATAAGTTGAACCAAATGCTTCTGTTGGTGCAAAAATTTCAGCAGCAAACTCACTCTTTTTGTGCAGAAAATTCAGCTGCAAACTCACTCTTTTTGTGTAGAAAATTTAGCTGCAAACACACCCTTTTTGTGTAGAAAATCGGCAACCAAATGCACTCTTTTGTGCTAAAAAATCAGCAACCAAATGCACTCTTTTGTGCTGAAAAATCAGCAACCAAATGCACTCTTTTGTGCTAAAAAATCAGCAACTAAATGCACACTTTTTGGCTGAAAAATAGCAAATAAACGCCCTCTGTTGGGGCTGCGTTTCAGCAAACAAACGCCCTTTTTGGTGGGCTGTGATAGCAGAAAACAAGCACCCTTGAGGGCTGTAACACAACGAATCGAACACCCCCTGTCGGGGCTGGTGTTGGACAGAAATAAGCAAACAAAACATACCCTTTGGGTGGTTTTCTATTTTACCGAGAACAAACCAAACAACCCGAGTGGGGCTGTGGTGTGAGCCGCGACAACAAAACAAAAACAACGACACCCCCTTCGGGGATGTCGTGTACCAAGCCAAGGAGACACCACCATGGGTGGTTCTCTTTCCAGCCGAGAATAGACACAACCCAACAACACTCTAATCGGGTTTTTGTTGGACCGAAAACAAATAAACCAAATAAGCTCATAACTAATCTAAACACAAAAATAACCACAAGTAATCAGATAAGCTAAAACATGGTCAAATAAGCCCTTTACCAAATAAACCGATAGACATAAGCTCAAAACCAAACAACTCATTCAGTCCCGTTATAACCGAAACTAAAACAGAACCTACATAAGCTATCGAGCTTATTAATAATCAAGTAAGCTATATGGTTCAAAATATAAACAAGCTACGAAAATAAGCACATCGAGTAAAACTAAAATTAAACCACAAAACCACGAGTTTAACGATGATACCATTATTCAAAACAATTGTTAATCCGTTCTAATAATTAACATATTTACAATTTTCAGTTTATAAGTGAATCAAGATAATATACAGAAATTTATAACTCGTGTTTGTCGGCATACTTACAAGAAGCACAAAATGGTGGTGACCGTGGTGTGTGTCGATCAACCGTGGAGAAGGAGAGAAGAGGATAATATCTTCTATGTTCCTTTTGTTTGGCTCGAAATCATAGAGAATTGTGTGTGTTTTTTCTGTGAAAAAAATGAACTAGTTTTCTTTCTATTTATAGTAAAAATTTCTGAAAATATCTAGATATTTTGATGAATAGTAATTAGATATTTCGATGAATAGTATAAATTACCTAGAAGTCACATAATCGTTTGGATGTCGATGAATAGTATAAATTTCTGAAAATATCTAGATATTTTGATGAATAGTAATTAGATATTCCGTTGTTTGTATAAAATGATCGAAAGCATGTCGAATGTGTATATATTAATATACTAAAGTGTTTGTGTAGCATAAATTACCTAGAAGTCACATAATCATCTGGAGGATGAAAGTCACGGAGAGTGTAAGGCTATAAAACATTTTGTTTGTAAAAGTGGTTATAGTTCAGGTCTCAATTAGACCCGTTTCTCTATAACTATAACTCTGATACCAATCTGTAACACCCCCAATTTCGTGATACGCAGCGAAATTCAAACTGGGTGTTACTCGACGGCACAATAGTTATAATAATAGAAAACAATCTCTAATTGAGTCGTTTTAAAAGTTTTATCATTCGAATATCATAGTTTACAAAAAGAGGTCCCAGTAGTTTTACAGATTGTTAAATAAGTTTCGAATGATAATTACATTTTAGCCTTCTATCAGTATCCGTGCCCCTCCGTTCCATCCTCGTTCATTATGGACTTGAGAGAAATTGCAATAAATACAAATATCGATAAAATGAATAGTGGGCTACGTTGTTTTACACCCTTAGTTATCAGTTGAACACAAGGTTCAAGTTTTGTAGACAGTGGGCCCCGTTGTTGCACCCATAAATTCAGTAGTGGCAGTACCGTATCATTACAGTGCCATAATATTGCTCTAAGCCTCATGACACGCAAACGTTAACAGTAGTACATCACAAGAGTGATGTAAATTACTAACATAATTAAATGTAGTAATAATGCCCTCGGGTAGGAGCTTGCCATTCTCCCATTTAGTCTCAAATAAAGTGCATTTGTCTATCAATCTGGCTAGCATTATAGCTATCTATCCGGCTAGAACAAATGGGTCGTCATCCTCCAATAGATCTATTCACTATATTCGCGTTCACTCGCAAGTGATTAATGGCTCATGATATGAGGGTCTTTTTAGTGGCAACAGTGTAAACTTAGGCAATATCAATCAGGATAGTATACAGAAAAATACTTGTGTTCAGGTTTGCAGCATGTAGCTCCCCACAAGTTTGGAAAACGTATAAAAGTGGGACTATGAACTCACAGTAATATGTAAAAGTTTAAAGTACTTGTGAAAGTAAAAGCAAGTAGTTGAGCATGTATCTCCCCCAAAGACAGTACGAAATAATTGAAAATAGGGGCCATGAACTCACCTTAGCGTGTTTTGGCGTAAGTGTTAGGTCCATCAGTACCCAAGAATACTTGAAACAAGATTTGGACACAAATTAACTAACTGTTAACTTAAACCGAGAACAATTCAATTCACTGAGTGAACAGTCACTCAGTGAGTCATCTTCAGGATGCTTAAGGCGAATTCAAGAAGAAGAATTCACTACTGAGGAAGGCGGTACTCCCTGAGTAGGACTTAAGCCAAAGAAGAAGATGATGGTTCAGTGAGTGTTGGACAAGAACTCACTGAACCCCAGTCTCCTCAACAACATTAAGTGATTGAAGACCGAAGAACTCAACGCCTGAAAGAAAGGCGGGAAGATCTGGGAAGAGTTTAAGATAAGATCAAATCTTATCTTGTCAGGAAGAAACTTTCCCTAAGACGGCTAAAAGTCGTGGAGTGTCAGACCAACCACTCCTAAAGACTTTATAGTCCATTCCCATTGGTTCTTGGAAATGACAATTACTATTGTAATTGTCAGACACGATTGCTTCAACAAGTTGTAGTATTTTAATCACTTTTACTCTTTTATACTTGTGTATAAATAGGTTCAGAAGGAGAGAAGTTGAGTGTGTTTTGTACATTGAAAGCTTAGACTTTTACAAAGCAACTTCTCTCCTACAAAGAGTAACCAGTCCCTGAGATAGCTCAGTGAGGCATATTGTTACCACTCAAAGCAAAGCTTGAGTTTAGATAGGAGACACCACCATACCTTGTCTGTTCAATCCCAAGTGTTTGTTCCGCAAAACACTTGGGTAATAGATTCTTTGATTCATTTCTAATAATAATTTAAATGTTGAAAAATACTTATGTGTTTTTACTTTTACGTTTCATTAATCTGTTAGAATTAATCATAACATTGTATTAGTCATAAACACGAATAGATTAACTTTCTAGTTAACTCTAAGCATGTTAAGGGAACAACAAGTGGTATCAGAGCCTCTGGTTTATAAAATCTTTCAAAACTAACCAAGAGTGCTCAAGGTTTTAAAAACCAAGATCCTACTATGGCTGATATTAATGTACCCCAGCTGGTCGATAAAAAGGGTGGCAGCTATTCTGCTGTTGCACCCAGACTAGAAGCTGGAAAATTTAGCAAATGGAAAAAACGTATGATTTGCTATTTAACTGGTATGGAACCTTACTACATCACCTGTATCAGGGATGGCCCATTTGTCCCTAAGACTGCTGAAGGGCTAAACAAGCCTGAGGCACAATGGACCATTGATGAGAGGAGGGTGGTCAATCAAGACCAACGCCTTAAAAGCATCCTTATATCTTGTCTTCCTGACGATATAATGGAATCAGTCATCAACTGTTTAACAGCCAAGCAAACTTGGGATGACTTGGTTAATAGCTTTGAGGGGCCCTCATATACCAAGGAAAACAGGGTCATGGACCTGAAACTTGAGTATAATACTTTCAGGGCAAAAGACTCTGAAAGTCTCTCTCAGACTTATACCAGATACAAGACTTTGATAAACGAACTGTCAAATGATGGTGTAGTATTATCTAAGCATGAGACAAATGTTGGCTTTGTCAACAGTCTCCCTGAGAAGTGGCTAAACTTCTCACAAGGCCTGAGGAATGCTAATCACATTCAGACCCTTGAGCTCCCTGAAATCTATGGGAAATTTCTCTATGAGGAAAACTTGATCTCAAGGAGATATCCTGACTCAAAAGCTCTTGAGTCCAAAAAGGCCTTAACCTCCACACCCATTTCAACTGCTTTCTATACTAATGGTGTTGTGCAGGATTTCCAAGAAGATTCTGAGGATGAAATTGATGAAAGGACTAGTGATGAGTACCTAAAAGATTTTAAACTTGGAATCCCAAGAGAGGGCACTCCTTGCTAGTTCAAAACATTTCATCAAAAGAAACCAGTCCAACTTTTCTAAAGGAAAAGCAAATGAAACCACTGAATGTTTTAACTGTGGTAAAAAGGGTAATTTTACTAGGGACTGCTATTCTAAAACTACCTCAGAACCTTCTTACAAATTTTCAGGAATTAGTTCCTCAGGAACTAACAAGTTTCAACCTAGAATGTTTCAGTCGACCCAACAATTTCAAAACAAGGGTCAAAAAGACTTTGAAACAAAATATAGGAAAGCTAAGGCTAAGCTTGCAATTCTTGAAACTAATCCCTCTATGTCTCAGGCTGCTCATACATCCAAACCTGTTCAGACAAAGAACAAGGTTTTAGTAGCTGAAGCTTATGATTGGGATGAAGAAGAGGTCTCCTCAGATGAGGAAATAAGAGTGAGTGCACTGATGGCACTCTCTAAAGGTGATCAGGTGGCTGTTGGGAAAGGCCATGCTAGGAATAGAGAGTGGGTAAATATCATCATGAAGAAGGTAAATACTTTACTTTCTATGGATGATAATTCTGATTGGCAGTCTTACATGGATTATATTTGTGTAGACCTTAAATTTGTTGAGGAACAAAGGCTTAATCTATTTTCAAAATATAACAATATAGTGTCAGAATTGAATAAATGTAGAGATGAATTGCTTGTACTGAAGCAAGCCAAACTAGATTCAATTTCTCTACAAATTCAGAACACTAAAATTTTGAGACATAACCAAGCCCTACAAACTGAACTTAACAAAGAAAAGGTTGTCATCCAAAGCTGGACCAAAAAGAACCCCAAGGTCTTTGACACTGTGGGATTAAGCTCTAAGAAAACCATTGGAATTGACCCTCTTATGGTTGATCCTAATGTGAGTCACAGTGAATTAACCTTTGTTCCAGCTGGCATATCTTTTGAGCAAGAAATGCTTCCCAAGTCTAATGATTGGATTGTCAGGGACAACCCAGTCAGTAAGTTACCAAACTTTGAGACTGGAAAGATCTTGCTTCCTGAAAGTCAGGCTTTGAAAAATATGCTTGGACTTACTGAACAACTCAGTAAGCTTGAACTCACTGAACAACTCAGTAATATTGAGTCAGTGAATGAGTCTGAATCAGAATCATATCCACCACTCCCACCACTGAATACCCTTCAGGGTGCTGCACCCAACTTAGGCCTCCCACCAATGGTCTTCTCACCACACTCTCCAAAGGAGAGATCAGGAATGGGAACAACCATCCTGAAGAGACCAACCCTTGAAGTCTCAGTAAATACTGATGACTCATCAACTTCAGTCCCTTCTGAAGTAACAACCCAAAGCCCTGACTCAAAATTTGATCAGTTGGCTGAAATGGTCAGGAAGCTTGGTGAGAAGATTGCATCTTCAGAGAAATCTTCTCAATCCAAGAAGGAACAAAAACCAACTTCCTCAAGAACCAAACCCAAACCCTCAAAACCCCTGAAAAGATGTGAACTGTGTAACTATACCAATCATGTCACTGACGATTGCTATAGAATCCTTTATTGTATGGTTTGCAAAAAGGATGATCACAGGACCTCTGATCACAAAACACATTCAGTCACATCAAACATGGCAAGTCTTAAAGCTCAGTCTTTAAACTATCCTTCTGATTCTAAACAGAAACAGAAACAAAAGGCAAAGCCTTTTGCACCTTGCCCTTACTGTGGGTTCAATGACCACCATCCTAAGGATTGTCAAATTGACAATTGTTGTGAAAATAGTGGAAGTTCCACTCATAACACCTCAGGACGTGGTAAGGCCATTCAGGCCAGTAGAGGTATGACAAAGTCAGCCTCTCAGTCCACTGAGTCTACATCAGCAATCAAATGCATAATATGTGGTAGCTCAGTCCACTCCACCACTGACCATAAATCACTTGAAAATGTTAATAAGACCCTCAAAGCTAAGCCCTCCAAGAAGTGGAGTCCTAGAAAGAACTGACCCAGTTTACCATTTGTGCATAAACATGCCAGGGATCCTGTTTGGCATCTTGATGGTGGATGTTCAAGGAGCATGACTGGTGTGAAGGAGTATCTGCACAAGTATGTGGATGAATCAGGACCCAAAGTGATATTTGCTGATAACTCATCATGTCTCACTGAAGGTTATGGTTCAGTAAACTGCAATGGTATAGTCTTTACTAGGATAGCTTATGTAAATGGTCTAAAATACAATTTGATAAGTGTCAGTTAACTATGTGATGCGAAATACATAGTTCAGTTTGATGATAAACAAGGAATCATCTTCAATGCTAATAAGGAAGTTGTCCTTATTGCACAAAGAAGACATGATGTCTATGTGTTAGACATGTCCAGTCTGACTCAGAATGGAACTTGTCTCTTTACCAAGGCCACTGATACTCTCAACTGGCTTTGGCATAAGAGACTCTCCCACCTGAACTTCAAAAACATAAACAACCTTGTAAAACAAAACAAGGTCCTTTGCTTACCATCTCTTGTGTTTTCAAAGGACAAACCATGCTCAGCTTGTGAAAAAGGTAAACACCACAGAGCATCCTTTAAAACCCAAACCAACTTTTCCATCAGGAACTGCCTTCATCTTCTTCATATGGATCTATTTGGACCAATTAGTCCTAGATCCATTAACCATGAGAAGTATACTCTGGTCATTGTGGATGAATACTCAAGATACACTTGGGTATACTTCCTGATCAAAAAAAGTCAGGCAGCTGAAACAATTATGTCCTTTGTCAGGAACATTGAAAATCAGAATGACATCAAAGTCAAACAGATTAGGAGTGACAATGGAACAGAGTTCAAAAATTATGAACTTGAATGTTTCTGTGATGAGAAAGGCATTTCACAAAAATTTTCCTCACCCTACACACCTGAACAAAATGGGGTGGCTGAAAGGAAAAATAGAACACTCATTGAAGCAGCTAGGACAATGCTAAATGGATCAGTCCTTTCCAAACACTTTTGGACTGAAGCAGTAAAGACTGCCTGTTACACACAAAACAGATCCATCATTGTCAAGAGACATAGCAAAACTCCTTATGAGTTATTCAAGGGAAGAATCCCTGACATCAACTACTTTCATGTCTTTGTTTGTCTTATGTTTATTCATAATAACAAGGATCACTTAGGAAAATTTGATGCCAAAGCTGATGATGGATACTTCCTAGGATACTCCCTTGTCTCAAAGGCCTTCAGGGTGTTCAACACTAGGAGACAGCATACTGAGGAAACATTTCATGTTACCTTTGATGAAAGCACTGATGCAATCAGTGTCTCTAACAACTCAATGGAAGAGATAGGTATTGATGAATCATCAAGATACCCTCCTGATGAACATCATACTGATAATGGTCCTTCCACTCAGTACCATGCAAATGTTGACATCTCCTATTACATCATTCCCCACAACCTTCCTTACCCAACCATCACTGAGTTTATTGAAGCACAAAGTACTGATGAATTCATTCAGTCAGTACAAAGTACTCAGGTACTAAAAAATCACAGTGATGAGTCAACCCACTCAGACACTCATGATGCTGAAGAACACCAAGTGTCTGATCCTGATCCTACCCATCAGGCCTCTACAAGTTCTAATCAGTTTCCAAGATCTCAGGACAGTTGGACTAGGTCTCAGGATATTGAACTTGTCAATATAATTGGTGAGCCAACTGAAGGCATGCTCACAAGAAGTATGGCTGCTGAACTGAGAGTAGCCTCAGCCAATGAATGCCTATTTGTGGACTTCATTTCCACAATTGAACCCAAAAGTGTTAAGGAAGCACTAAAACATGCAAGTTGGGTTCAAGCCATGAATGATGAACTGGAACAATTTGACAGAAACAAGGTAATGACCTTGGTCAAATGTCCTGAAGATGTTTCAGTCATTGGCATGAAATGGGTATTTAAAAAAAAATCTGATGAAAATGGCATAGTCATTAAAAACAAAGCCAGACTTGTAGCCAAAGGCTATAATCAACAAGAAGGCATTGACTATGAAGAAACATTTGCACCAGTAGCAAGGATGGAAGCCATCAGGATCTTCCTTGCTTTTGCTACATACATGAACTTCAAGGTGTACCAAATGGATGTTAAAAGTGCATTCTTAAATGGCTCACTGAAAGAAGAACTTTATGTTCAGCAACCTCCTGGATTTGAAAGCCATGAGTTTCCTGACCATGTCTGCAAGCTTAACAAAACCCTTTATGGACTGAAACAAGCTCCCAGGGCATGGTATGAGACTCTTTCAGCCTTCCTGATCCAAAACAAATTTGTCAGAGGCAAGATAGACAACACATTGTTTATCTACAAGACAAATAATGATGTCATACTTGTACAAGTGTATGTTGATGACATCATCTTTGGCTCAACAAATTATAAACTTTGTAAACAGTTTGAAAAACTAATGGCAAAGAAATTTGAAATGAGCATGATGGGAGAACTGACTTACTTCCTTGGTCTACAAATCAAGCAGACTGATAAAGGAACCTCTATCAGTCAAGAGAAGTATGTTAGAAGCCTACTGAAGAAATATGAGCTCAGTGACTGTGCCTCAGTCAAGACTCCCATGGTACTCCCAAACAACCTTGGTCCTGATCTTACTGGAAAACCAGTGAATCAAACTCTTTTTAGAGGAATGATAGGATCACTGATGTATTTACTTGCATCAAGGCCTGATATCCAATTCTCAGTCTGCTTATGTGCCAGATATCAATCTGACCCAAGAGAAACTCATATCACTGCTGTGAAAAGGATATTCAAGTACCTGAAAGGTACTCCAAACCTTGGATTATATTATCCAAAATGTTCAGGCCTTGATCTTAAAGGATACTCAGATTCTGACTATGCTGGATGCAACATGGACAGGTGTAACACCCCCAAACAGGGTCCAGCGGAAGCATACATATCGCTGGGGTGCTACTCAATTGGTATCACAACACAAGTACAAGGAACGGTTTTTACCACAACTATTTAGAATAAAATTCCTTTACAAAAGTATTATGTTGACATTATTAAACTTTAGTGCGGAAATAGGCCCAGAAAATAAGTAAAACGGTCCCCAAATGAATATCAGAGTGTCTTGATCCTATAACCATGCCATGCCAAAAGCCGCCAAATGTAAGCTAACACTTTGAGAACCTGAAAATACATGCTAAAACGGGTCAACACGAGGTTGGTGAGTTCATAGAGTTTAGTTTGACTGTAAAGTATTTGAATAAAGATTTCCTCGCAAAGGCGTTGTAAATCCACTCAGTCCCAAGCCCCGCCCATACAAGACTTGCAACCTGTGTGTTTACAACCCATTGCTAACATAGAATGAATGGTACAAGTACATAGAACATAAATGTATAGTTTAAACAAAAGTAAGATATGGACCACACGAAATCAAAGACCAATATATTCCAAATATATAAAGAGTTATTGTCGATTGTTAATTCATGACGCCGAAGCCTTAAGATTTCTGGTTTGGGCATACTTTTGACATAACAGTCAAGTGGGGAAACCACAGTCCGTTTGACATATCAGTCAAGTGGGGAAACCACCCGGACACCCAAAGTTTCTGGCAGATGTCCACCTAGGACATCCAAGGTTCCTCAAATGATTATGCGTCCGTTTGACATAACAGTCAGGTGGGGAACACCACCCGGACGGGGAGTTCACTCCCAATAGATCTATTCACAACATTTGCGCTTAACGGTTTTTAACATAGGCAATATGTAATAGTTTAGTGAGCTTGTGTCTATAAGAAAATAATCAATTGTGTAACCGGTAACCACATAGTACTTTCGAGTAATCAATCAAGTATTTCAGTCAATCAATAATGTTTGAAAGACGAACCACGTTTCAAGTAAAACAAGCATGGAGTTTAATTGTAAACGAGCATGTATTCTCCCCCAAAACAGTTGTAAAACAAGTAAAAGTAGGGGTCATGAACTCACCTTAGAAATAAGTTGTCTGAAACGATAAGTCGAGTAGCAATAGTGTGTGGCACCGACACGTGACCTAAGTTAGTACGGCAATTCTTAGTTTACAGATTTGTGTACTAATGACTCAAAGTATTTAAATAGATTTAAATGTCCTCGAGTGGTTGTGTTTAATATTGCTTGTATGGCAGAGTTTATATTTAAATCATTTTAAAGTGTTTTGTAAGTATTGGCTTCTGGACAAATGTACAAATATATGTGTGTATATAAAAGTATTCATGACGATAAGTCTTCGGTTCGAAAATAACCGAAAGACTTAATACGGAAAATATTCAAATAAAAGTGTTTGTGAAAAATTACGAGTTGTTGGTAAAATGATAATAAACACTTTAAGTTAATTATTTATAACAGTCGTGTTACCCGGTGGGCTAGAGTCCTTATACGGTTAAACTTCCCAACAGTTTTGGTTATAACACATTTTAGGCTGTTTGAATATAACAGTTTAAGTTACAAAAATATAAAACCAACTAGTGACACCAAGTGGAAATCGAACCTGTGTCTGTCGGGAGGCAAAGCAGGCAACAAACCACTGGACTACAAGTCCTTTGGTGTTAATTGTTGCGTCACTCATGTATTTATTGTTTATTAAATCTGAGATTTGCTAAACAGTGAACTTATGCGCCTACATTTTGAATTGTTTTCTTCGTATCAAAATATTTTGACAAGTTTGCTTATTAGTGTTAAGTTACCACACAAGCTTTCTTAAACACAACAAGGCCAATAATTTTTACATATGTTTGCATGTATGTACGTGTATATATGTATATGTATGTGTACGTGTGCAAGTATATTCAAGAAAACTCACTAGTTAGCTTTCCAAGTCTTAACATGTGTTACTAAGTGTATCATAATATGACATGCAAAGAAAGTTCAAAACATGAATTATGATGAGTTGGGAATACACGATCCTTACAGTGGGTTGAGAAGGTGTGGGTCGAGTGAATGAGGAGGCCAAAGGAAGGAAACCCAATGTTAACTTATAACCCCAAGCTCCAAGATTAACTAAGATTACTCCTAGTTCACTAATAGCCTCAAAACCTTTTCTTCCCTTCTTGTTTCTCCTTGGTTCGATAGTAACTTAGAATGAGTATGTGTGTTGTATGGCTTTGAAGGTAAAGTGAGTTGTGAGAGTCTTGGGTTTGTCGTGGGTTTTATAGACACACAAGGAAAATGGTTCTAGTTTTTAGCCTTTGGTCATTACCCAAACATTTAAAGTAATAGTACTAGGCTCAACTACTCTCACTACTAACAATATGGTATTAGGAGAAAACCAACAAATGTTGGGATGTTTTGGTGTGGCTTTTCAGCCGAATAGACCAAGGGGAGGGGAGGGTCACATCCTTGTGTGTACTATAGATCTAATACCTTGTGGTTAATGAGGTTTCATGTTGGTTTTAAGGATTGTACAATGGCTTTTGATGGACATGATGTGATTACACATCAAAGTGTGGGTTGTGTTGATGTGTTAAGGCTGTCGACAAAGGCAGAAAAAAAAGAAGAGAAATGGTGATGAATTCTATAGTAGTTGACTATCCTTTGGGTAATAGGGTTGCATGATGGTTCTTGATAAAATGAAGGGAACATGCATGACAAGGTGCGTACTTTAGCCAAGTTGTTTAAGCATGAAACCATTGACTTTTGGGTGGTTTGTTTGCTGTTCGAGTAAGGCAAAAGAAAAGACCAAGAATGCCATTGAAAAGTCTTGTTGTACAAACATATGTTGTGTGAATTATTTGTATAAAGTGTAAGTAAACTAATGTGGTTTATTAGCCATTAAGTATTAATTTTTGTGTGTATTTGGGTGTCAAAAATAAACAAGTGGGGAAAGAAGAAATATTTCTAAGTTTTTATGAAGTGTATTTCGTGTCCTGTTGAGTATAAACGTGAGTCGCGGTGTCCCGGCTTGACACTTACAAGTAAAATGTAAAAATGCATTTTTATAAAAGTGGTATAAAACATTAATGTATACTCGACACGAGTTTAATTAATTATTGCCATAATTATATGAATGTCGGTACGCGTGTGGGTCATTTTTCAAGAAAAGTGAGATAACCTCTCGTTTATAAATTTTAATCGTCAGTAAATGTCAGAAAATAAATATTTTCACTATTAGAATAATAGTCTGAAAATTACGGGTTGTTATAGTCCGCCATCCTTAAAAGAATTCAGTCCCTGAATTCAGTTCGTTCATTCTACAGACGTATGTCCTCGCTTTAAATGATCTCAGGATTTCCTTGAGAATTCCAGCGAATCTTAACAATAGGTATTCGATGTTGTTGGCTTGGAACGTGATACGAAATGGGACTAGCTTTTCAAGACAAGGTTGAGTTAAAGGTAGTGAAATAGGAAATGTAAGGAACGAGGTTTGTCTCATTACGGTGTTAAAAGATAAAACATCCATTAGATAGGAATTCGTAATAGTATATGAAACTTATACGATAGAACTTAAAGTGAAACGCAAAAGAAATACAACACTAGAGAGTTTAGGCTTTAGTTTTCTTGTTCCTTAGCTCCGGGCAGTCCTTTCTAAGGTGTCCTAAGTTTCCACATTTGAAGTAACTCCCCGAGATCCTATGATTTGTGGGCTTCCTACAGTCCTTGGTCTGGTGACCACGTTTCATGCACAACCCACACGGTTCGCTGCAGTGACCTAGGTGATGGAGATTGCATGTGTTGCAGTAGGGTAAATTCCCAGTATATCTTTTCTTGGTGCGTGGTCATGCAGTATAGACTCTAACCACTTTTTGTCCTTTGTTTGGCTGTCGAACTTGATCGTTTCCTTGGTTGTCATCCTTTTTCCCCTTGTTTTCGTTGTTGCCGTGGTTGTCGTTATTATCTTCTCGAGCATTCATTGCTCGAACAATTTGGTCCATCAGACTGTGGGACATTCGAATTGTCTCTTCGAGAGTGTTGGGTTTTGATGAGGTAACATTACCCTGAATACTTGGTGGAAGTCCCCAGATGTATCTTTCGATCCTCTTACGAGTAGTGGAAACCATCTCCGGGCAAAGAGTTGCCAGTTCATGGTATCGCTCAGTATAAGCTGCAATGTCGACTCCCTTCACAGTTAAGTTCCAAAACTCTTCTTCCATCTTTTGAACCTCATTTCTTGGACAATACTCCGCTCTTATCATTTCCTTGAAATCAGCCCAAGGTATTTCGAAGGCAGTATCCAGTCCTACTGACTGAGCATAAGCATTCCACCAAGTTAAGGCACCATCCAGCAAGGTACCTGTAGCATATTTCATCTTATAGTCCTCCGCGCAGTTACACCTGCAGAAAACCGACTCCAACTTCTCTAACCATCTAACTAAGCCGACAGCCCCTTCTTTGCCTTTGAAATGCTGAGGCTGGCAGTACATAAATTCCTTGTAAGTACAACCACGAGCCACGGTTTTATCCTTGGTCTCCGTTCCACTGGCTTCTCTGCCACTACTAATGTTGCGGAGGGTATCGTATTCAGCCATAGCAGCAGCAACTTGCTGAGCAACGAGTCTATTGATAGCAGCTGCACTCATACTTTGTTTCTTTGGCGGCATTCTCTTCAACACGAGAAAAGAGGAGTGAGGCGTAATAAAGACGTTTCCTAAAAGTAGGCGCTCTAGAGTAGCTTGTCGTAAAATGAAAACTTGAGGTCGTGTTATGATTAGCTGGCGTGCTTCTAGACGGTGGTTCACAAGGTGATGTAGACGTTCTAAATTATGGGACGAGTGTTCAAATTAGCCGTCGGAAATGGTGAGTAAGGTAATCGGGAAATTGGTAGACTGTAGCGGGTTTTAAGGTCGCGTAAAACGATATTACGTATGATTGTGAAAATTTTCATAGATCATATGTATTAATCACGATATCTTGGGAACGTTTAAAGGTCCTTCAAAAGGTACGAGGGTTCATTTAAAAGAAAAGTACTATGACGAGAAAGTATTGTGGTGCTAAGGTGTTGGATGTAGATGTGAATGTTCATGCATCAATTGTATACATACACAGAAATTTTTGGAACCTTTAGGAATCGAGTAGAGAATCAATCTGGACATAATGCTATTATAACTACTCCCAGTATTGCAAAATTCATCTCTAAGTCGGACATAGGTGGTCAGGCTATGTCCCACATTTAAAGGACGTTTTTTTTTTTTTTTTTTTTTTTTTTTTTTTGAAAGACTGAGGCAAGTGACCAAACTCGAGGTCGGATGATGAGATTACGTATGGAAAGGTGTAACGCTGTGACATATACGATACGTGAGCATGCTTATATGGAAGATAGTTACAATAATCAATGAGAATGAGTGGGTATATTTGATCCAATAATAAGACATAATTCTCATCAAATATGTCAGCAACAAATCACAAGTGAGGCATCAGCTTGGCAGGAAGGCACGTGGCGGTCATAGGGTTAAGTTTTCGTAAAAGTAGTTATAGTCTAGGTTTTTAAAATACCCAGTTCTCTATAACCTGGGCTCTGATGTCAATCTGTAACACCCCCAAACAGGGTCCAGCGGAAGCATACATATCGCTGGGATGCTACTCAATTGGTATCACAACACAAGTACAAGGAACGGTTTTTACCACAACTATTTAGAATAAAATTTCTTTACAAAAGTATTATGTTGACATTATTAAACTTTAGTGCGGAAATAGGCCCAGAAAATAAGTAAAACGGTCCCCAAATGAATATCAGAGTGTTTTGATCCTATAACCATGCCATGCCATGCCAAAGGCCGCCAAATGTAAGCTAACACTTTGAGAGCCTGAAAATACATGCTAAAACGGGTCAACACGAGGTTGGTGAGTTCATAGAGTTTAGTTTGACTGTAAAGTATTTGAATAAAGATTTCCTCGCAAAGGCGTTGTAAATCCACTCAGTCCCAAGCCCCGCCCATACAAGACTTGCAACCTGTGTGTTCACAACCCATTGCTAACATAGAATGAATGGTACAAGTACATAGAACATAAATGTATAGTTTAAAAAAAAAGTAAGATATGGACCACACGAAATCAAAGACCAATATATTCCAAATATATAAAGAGTTATTGTCGATTGTTAATTCATGACGCCGAAGCCTTAAGATTTCTGGTTTGGGCATACTTTTGACATAACAGTCAAGTGGGGAAACCACAGTCCGTTTGACATATCAGTCAAGTGGGGAAACCACCCGGACACCTAAAGTTGCTGGAAGATGTCCACCTAGGACATCCAAGGTTCCTCAAATGATTATGCGTCCGTTTGACATAACAGTCAGGTGGGGAACACCACTCGGACGGGGAGTTCACTCCCAATAGATCTATTCACAACATTTGCGCTTAACGGTTTTTAACATAGGCAATATGTAATAGTTTAGTGAGCTTGTGTCTATAAGAAAATAATCAATTGTGTAACCGGTAACCACATAGTACTTTCGAGTAATCAATCAAGTATTTCAGCCAATCAATAATGTTTGAAAGACGAACCACGTTTCAAGTAAAACAAGCATGGAGTTTAATTGTAAACGAGCATGTATTCTCCCCCAAAACAGTTGTAAAACAAGTAAAAGTAGGGGTCATGAACTCACCTTAGAAATAAGTTGTCTGAAACGATAAGTCGAGTAGCAATAGTGTGTGGCACCGACACGTGACCTAAGTTAGTACGGCAATTCTTAGTTTACAGATTTGTGTACTAATGACTCAAAGTATTTAAATAGATTTAAATGTCCTCGAGTGGTTGTGTTTAATATTGCTTGTGTGGCAGAGTTTATGTTTAAATCATTTTAAAGTGTTTTGTAAGTATTGGCTTCTGGACAAATGTACAAATATATGTGTGTATATAAAAGTATTCATGACGATAAGTCTTCGGTTCGAAAATAACCGAAAGACTTAATACGGAAAATATTCAAATAAAAGTGTTTGTGAAAAATTACGAGTTGTTGGTAAAATGATAATAAACACTTTAAGTTAATTATTTATAACAGTCGTGTTACCCGGTGGGCTAGAGTCCTTATACGGTTAAACTTCCCAACAGTTTTGGTTATAACACATTTTAGGCTGTTTGAATATAACAGTTTAAGTTACAAAAATATAAAAACCAACTAGTGACACCAAGTGGAAATCGAACCTGTGTCTGTCGGGAGGCAAAGCAGGCAACAAACCACTGGACTACAAGTCCTTTGGTGTTAATTGTTGCGTCACTCATGTATTTATTGTTTATTAAATCTGAGATTTGCTAAACAGTGAACTTATGCGCCTACATTTTGAATTGTTTTCTTCGTATCAAAATATTTTGACAAGTTTGCTTATTAGTGTTAAGTTACCACACAAGCTTTCTTAAACACAACAAGGCCAATAATTTTTACATATGTTTGCATGTATGTACGTGTATATATGTATATGTATGTGTACGTGTGCAAGTATATTCAAGAAAACTCACTAGTTAGCTTTCCAAGTCTTAACATGTGTTACTAAGTGTATCATAATATGACATGCAAAGAAAGTTCAAAACATGAATTATGATGAGTTGGGAATACACGATCCTTACAGTGGGTTGAGAAGGTGTGGGTCGAGTGAATGAGGAGGCCAAAGGAAGGAAACCCAATGTTAACTTATAACCCCAAGCTCCAAGATTAACTAAGATTACTCCTAGTTCACTAATAGCCTCAAAACCTTTTCTTCCCTTCTTGTTTCTCCTTGGTTCGATAGTAACTTAGAATGAGTATGTGTGTTGTATGGCTTTGAAGGTAAAGTGAGTTGTGAGAGTCTTGGGTTTGTCGTGGGTTTTATAGACACACAAGGAAAATGGTTCTAGTTTTTAGCCTTTGGTCATTACCCAAACATTTAAAGTAATAGTACTAGGCTCAACTACTCTCACTACTAACAATATGGTATTAGGAGAAAACCAACAAATGTTGGGATGTTTTGGTGTGGCTTTTCAGCCGAATAGACCAAGGGGAGGGGAGGGTCACATCCTTGTGTGTACTATAGATCTAATACCTTGTGGTTAATGAGGTTTCATGTTGGTTTTAAGGATTGTACAATGGCTTTTGATGGACATGATGTGATTACACATCAAAGTGTGGGTTGTGTTGATGTGTTAAGGCTGTCGACAAAGGCAGAAAAAAAAGAAGAGAAATGGTGATGAATTCTATAGTAGTTGACTATCCTTTGGGTAATAGGGTTGCATGATGGTTCTTGATAAAATGAAGGGAACATGCATGACAAGGTGCGTACTTTAGCCAAGTTGTTTAAGCATGAAACCATTGACTTTTGGGTGGTTTGTTTGCTGTTCGAGTAAGGCAAAAGAAAAGACCAAGAATGCCATTGAAAAGTCTTGTTGTAACAAACATATGTTGTGTGAATTATTTGTATAAAGTGTAAGTAAACTAATGTGGTTTATTAGCCATTAAGTATTAATTTTTGTGTGTATTTGGGTGTCAAAAATAAACAAGTGGGGAAAGAAGAAATATTTCTAAGTTTTTATGAAGTGTATTTCGTGTCCTGTTGAGTATAAACGTGAGTCGCGGTGTCCCGGCTTGACACTTACAAGTAAAATGTAAAAATGCATTTTTATAAAAGTGGTATAAAACATTAATGTATACTCGACACGAGTTTAATTAATTATTGCCATAATTATATGAATGTCGGTACGCGTGTGGGTCATTTTTCAAGAAAAGTGAGATAACCTCTCGTTTATAAATTTTAATCGTCAGTAAATGTCAGAAAATAAATATTTTCACTATTAGAATAATAGTCTGAAAATTACGGGTTGTTATAGTCCGCCATCCTTAAAAGAATTCAGTCCCTGAATTCAGTTCGTTCATTCTACAGACGTATGTCCTCGCTTTAAATGATCTCAGGATTTCCTTGAGAATTCCAGCGAATCTTAACAATAGGTATTCGATGTTGTTGGCTTGGAACGTGATACGAAATGGGACTAGCTTTTCAAGACAAGGTTGAGTTAAAGGTAGTGAAATAGGAAATGTAAGGAACGAGGTTTGTCTCATTACGGTGTTAGAAGATAAAACATCCATTAGATAGGAATTCGTAATAGTATATGAAACTTATACGATAGAACTTAAAGTGAAACGCAAAAGAAATACAACACTAGAGAGTTTAGGCTTTAGTTTTCTTGTTCCTTAGCTCCGGGCAGTCCTTTCTAAGGTGTCCTAAGTTTCCACATTTGAAGTAACTCCCCGAGATCCTATGATTTGTGGGCTTCCTACAGTCCTTGGTCTGGTGACCACGTTTCATGCACAACCCACACGGTTCGCTGCAGTGACCTAGGTGATGGAGATTGCATGTGTTGCAGTAGGGTAAATTCCCAGTATATCTTTTCTTGGTGCGTGGTCATGCAGTATAGACTCTAACCACTTTTTGTCCTTTGTTTGGCTGTCGAACTTGATCGTTTCCTTGGTTGTCATCCTTTTTCCCCTTGTTTTCGTTGTTGCCGTGGTTGTCGTTATTATCTTCTCGAGCATTCATTGCTCGAACAATTTGGTCCATCAGACTGTGGGACATTCGAATTGTCTCTTCGAGAGTGTTGGGTTTTGATGAGGTAACATTACCCTGAATACTTGGTGGAAGTCCCCAGATGTATCTTTCGATCCTCTTACGAGTAGTGGAAACCATCTCCGGGCAAAGAGTTGCCAGTTCATGGTATCGCTCAGTATAAGCTGCAATGTCGACTCCCTTCACAGTTAAGTTCCAAAACTCTTCTTCCATCTTTTGAACCTCATTTCTTGGACAATACTCCGCTCTTATCATTTCCTTGAAATCAGCCCAAGGTATTTCGAAGGCAGTATCCAGTCCTACTGACTGAGCATAAGCATTCCACCAAGTTAAGGCACCATCCAGCAAGGTACCTGTAGCATATTTCATCTTATAGTCCTCCGCGCAGTTACACCTGCAGAAAACCGACTCCAACTTCTCTAACCATCTAACTAAGCCGACAGCCCCTTCTTTGCCTTTGAAATGCTGAGGCTGGCAGTACATAAATTCCTTGTAAGTACAACCACGAGCCACGGTTTTATCCTTGGTCTCCGTTCCACTGGCTTCTCTGCCACTACTAATGTTGCGGAGGGTATCGTATTCAGCCATAGCAGCAGCAACTTGCTGAGCAACGAGTCTATTGATAGCAGCTGCACTCATACTTTGTTTCTTTGGCGGCATTCTCTTCAACACGAGAAAAGAGGAGTGAGGCGTAATAAAGACGTTTCCTAAAAGTAGGCGCTCTAGAGTAGCTTGTCGTAAAATGAAAACTTGAGGTCGTGTTATGATTAGCTGGCGTGCTTCTAGACGGTGGTTCACAAGGTGATGTAGACGTTCTAAATTATGGGACGAGTGTTCAAATTAGCCGTCGGAAATGGTGAGTAAGGTAATCGGGAAATTGGTAGACTGTAGCGGGTTTTAAGGTCGCGTAAAACGATATTACGTATGATTGTGAAAATTTTCATAGATCATATGTATTAATCACGATATCTTGGGAACGTTTAAAGGTCCTTCAAAAGGTACGAGGGTTCATTTAAAAGAAAAGTACTATGACGAGAAAGTATTGTGGTGCTAAGGTGTTGGATGTAGATGTGAATGTTCATGCATCAATTGTATACATACACAGAAATTTTTGGAACCTTTAGGAATCGAGTAGAGAATCAATCTGGACATAATGCTATTATAACTACTCCCAGTATTGCAAAATTCATCTCTAAGTCGGACATAGGTGGTCAGGCTATGTCCCACATTTAAAGGACGTTTTTTTTTTTTTTTTTTTTTTTTTTTTTTTTTTTGAAGGACTGAGGCAAGTGACCAAGCTCGAGGTCGGATGATGAGATTACGTATGGAAAGGTGTAACGCTGTGACATATACGATACGTGAGCATGCTTATATGGAAGATAGTTACAATAATCAATGAGAATGAGTGGGTATATTTGATCCAATAATAAGACACAATTCTCATCAAATATGTCAGCAACAAATCACAAGTGAGGCATCAGCTTGGCAGGAAGGCACGTGGCGGTCATAGGGTTAAGTTTTCGTAAAAGTAGTTATAGTCTAGGTTTTTAAAATACCCAGTTCTCTATAACCTGGGCTCTGATGTCAATCTGTAACACCCCCAAACAGGGTCTAGCGGAAGCATACATATCGCTGGGGTGCTACTCAATTGGTATCACAACACAAGTACAAGGAACGGTTTTTACCACAACTATTTAGAATAAAATTTCTTTACAAAAGTATTATGTTGACATTATTAAACTTTAGTGCGGAAATAGGCCCAGAAAATAAGTAAAACGGTCCCCAAATGAATATCAGAGTGTTTTGATCCTATAACCATGCCATGCCATGCCAAAAGCCGCCAAATGTAAGCTAACACTTTGAGAGCCTGAAAATACATGCTAAAACGGGTCAACACGAGGTTGGTGAGTTCATAGAGTTTAGTTTGACTGTAAAGTATTTGAATAAAGATTTCCTCGCAAAGACGTTGTAAATCCACTCAGTCCCAAGCCCCGCCCATACAAGACTTGCAACCTGTGTGTTCACAACCCATTGCTAACATAGAATGAATGGTACAAGTACATAGAACATAAATGTATAGTTTAAAAAAAAAAGTAAGATATGGACCACACGAAATCAAAGACCAATATATTCCAAATATATAAAGAGTTATTGTCGATTGTTAATTCATGACGCCGAAGCCTTAAGATTTCTGGTTTGGGCATACTTTTGACATAACAGTCAAGTGGGGAAACCACAGTCCGTTTGACATATCAGTCAAGTGGGGAAACCACCCGGACACCTAAAGTTGCTGGAAGATGTCCACCTGGGACATCCAAGGTTCCTCAAATGATTATGCGTCCGTTTGACATAACAGTCAGGTGGGGAACACCACTCGGACGGGGAGTTCACTCCCAATAGATCTATTCACAACATTTGCGCTTAACGGTTTTTAACATAGGCAATATGTAATAGTTTAGTGAGCTTGTGTCTATAAGAAAATAATCAATTGTGTAACCGGTAACCACATAGTACTTTCGAGTAATCAATCAAGTATTTCAGCCAATCAATAATGTTTGAAAGACGAACCACGTTTCAAGTAAAACAAGCATGGAGTTTAATTGTAAACGAGCATGTATTCTCCCCCAAAACAGTTGTAAAACAAGTAAAAGTAGGGGCCATGAACTCACCTTAGAAATAAGCTGTCTGAAACGATAAGTCGAGTAGCAATAGTGTGTGGCACCGACACGTGACCTAAGTTAGTACGGCAATTCTTAGTTTACAGATTTGTGTACTAATGACTCAAAGTATTTAAATAGATTTAAATGTCCTCGAGTGGTTGTGTTTAATATTGCTTGTGTGGCAGAGTTTATGTTTAAATCATTTTAAAGTGTTTTGTAAGTATTGGCTTCTGGACAAATGTACAAATATATGTGTGTATATAAAAGTATTCATGACGATAAGTCTTCGGTTCGAAAATAACCGAAAGACTTAATACGGAAAATATTCAAATAAAAGTGTTTGTGAAAAATTACGAGTTGTTGGTAAAATGATAATAAACACTTTAAGTTAATTATTTATAACAGTCGTGTTACCCGGTGGGCTAGAGTCCTTATACGGTTAAACTTCCCAACAGTTTTGGTTATAACACATTTTAGGCTGTTTGAATATAACAGTTTAAGTTACAAAAATATAAAACCAACTAGTGACACCAAGTGGAAATCGAACCTGTGTCTGTCGGGAGGCAAAGCAGGCAACAAACCACTGGACTACAAGTCCTTTGGTGTTAATTGTTGCGTCACTCATGTATTTATTGTTTATTAAATCTGAGATTTGCTAAACAGTGAACTTATGCGCCTACATTTTGAATTGTTTTCTTCGTATCAAAATATTTTGACAAGTTTGCTTATTAGTGTTAAGTTACCACACAAGCTTTCTTAAACACAACAAGGCCAATAATTTTTACATATGTTTGCATGTATGTACGTGTATATATGTATATGTATGTGTACGTGTGCAAGTATATTCAAGAAAACTCACTAGTTAGCTTTCCAAGTCTTAACATGTGTTACTAAGTGTATCATAATATGACATGCAAAGAAAGTTCAAAACATGAATTATGATGAGTTGGGAATACACGATCCTTACAGTGGGTTGAGAAGGTGTGGGTCGAGTGAATGAGGAGGCCAAAGGAAGGAAACCCAATGTTAACTTATAACCCCAAGCTCCAAGATTAACTAAGATTACTCCTAGTTCACTAATAGCCTCAAAACCTTTTCTTCCCTTCTTGTTTCTCCTTGGTTCGATAGTAACTTAGAATGAGTATGTGTGTTGTATGGCTTTGAAGGTAAAGTGAGTTGTGAGAGTCTTGGGTTTGTCGTGGGTTTTATAGACACACAAGGAAAATGGTTCTAGTTTTTAGCCTTTGGTCATTACCCAAACATTTAAAGTAATAGTACTAGGCTCAACTACTCTCACTACTAACAATATGGTATTAGGAGAAAACCAACAAATGTTGGGATGTTTTGGTGTGGCTTTTCAGCCGAATAGACCAAGGGGAGGGGAGGGTCACATCCTTGTGTGTACTATAGATCTAATACCTTGTGGTTAATGAGGTTTCATGTTGGTTTTAAGGATTGTACAATGGCTTTTGATGGACATGATGTGATTACACATCAAAGTGTGGGTTGTGTTGATGTGTTAAGGCTGTCGACAAAGGCAGAAAAAAAAGAAGAGAAATGGTGATGAATTCTATAGTAGTTGACTATCCTTTGGGTAATAGGGTTGCATGATGGTTCTTGATAAAATGAAGGGAACATGCATGACAAGGTGCGTACTTTAGCCAAGTTGTTTAAGCATGAAACCATTGACTTTTGGGTGGTTTGTTTGCTGTTCGAGTAAGGCAAAAGAAAAGACCAAGAATGCCATTGAAAAGTCTTGTTGTACAAACATATGTTGTGTGAATTATTTGTATAAAGTGTAAGTAAACTAATGTGGTTTATTAGCCATTAAGTATTAATTTTTGTGTGTATTTGGGTGTCAAAAATAAACAAGTGGGGAAAGAAGAAATATTTCTAAGTTTTTATGAAGTGTATTTCGTGTCCTGTTGAGTATAAACGTGAGTCGCGGTGTCCCGGCTTGACACTTACAAGTAAAATGTAAAAATGCATTTTTATAAAAGTGGTATAAAACATTAATGTATACTCGACACGAGTTTAATTAATTATTGCCATAATTATATGAATGTCGGTACGCGTGTGGGTCATTTTTCAAGAAAAGTGAGATAACCTCTCGTTTATAAATTTTAATCGTCAGTAAATGTCAGAAAATAAATATTTTCACTATTAGAATAACAGTCTGAAAATTACGGGTTGTTATAACAGGAAAAGCACATCAGGCTCCTGCCAAATTCTTGGTGGAAAACTAGTCTGTTGGAGTGCTAAGAAGCAACAATCAGTTGCTATGTCCTCAGTTGAAGCTGAATATGTTGTAGCAGCAAGTTGTTGTGCAAATGTACTCTGGATGAAAAGTCAACTCAGTGACTATGGAATTCAGTACAAGATGGTTCCCATCTTTTGTGATAACACAAGTGCAATTGCCATCTCAAATAACCCAGTTCTTCATCAGAGAACAAAACACATTGATATTAGATATCACTTCATCAGGGACCATGTCATGAATGGTGACATAGAATTACACTTCATTCCTACTGAATATCAGCTAGCTGATATATTCACCAAGCCATTGGATGAACCAACTTTCACCAGACTGAAAGCTGAACTAGGAATGTTGGATATTGAGAATCAGTCCACTGATTGACTCCATCCAAATATGTGTAAATTCTGATAACCCAAGTCCCTGACTCAATGTGTTCTTCAGTGAGAAAGATCACTGAACTTCAGGAACTGAACCCAAGTTCCTGAACCCTTAACCCTCAGGAACTAAACCCAAGTTCCTGAAGCCTTGAACCTCAGGAATTAGACCCAAATTCCTGAACACTAGAACCATCAGTGACTAAACCCAAGTCCTGACAATCAGGTTCAACTGAATGAAAAGTCATTCAGGGTCCTCATGAGACATTAAATACTAACTTAAATGCTCTAAGTATCTAGTTAGTAAATGTCCGAGGTTGGTAACTGAATTCTTATTTAATATAAGAATATTTGTTCTTTTGCCTTTCTGGCTTCCACCTCTGGGCCCCCACATTCCCACTTGGCATTAAATGCCTCTCCAATCACATTACAGATATGTGATGACTCATCTCTGCAAATTACACTTTTGCAGAACTGCTCAACTGTTCACCTTGACTGTTGCGCCAAACCAAGAAAAGTGGAGTGGTGGCATTAAATGCGGATCCCAAAACATTTTATTCAAAACAGTTTCCAAAAATTCTTTTTGAATAAATAAAATCCGTTTAATGCCTAAAATACCCTCCACTTCACTTCCCTATAAATACCCCAACTAAAATAACAACACACACGTCTATTAGAAATCTTAAGCAAATTCTGCCCATTTTTCTCTCAAAACTAATAGTGTGTGTGTTCTTAGCTTTAAGAAATCCCAACCATCTTTGTTACCCAGACTTGCCAACAAATATGGCTTCCTCTAAAGCTGTGACATACGCCCCTAATGTGGAATTCACATTGGAGGGCGTAGACCTCACAAAGAACAATGTGGTGGGAAACTTTTCCTATCCACAAAAGTTCCATGCTTACAAGAATGTGATGAAATATCTTCAAAACTGTTTTCTTGAAAAAGCATTTACCAACACCCCCTCAGTCATCTACCATGACTACTTGAGGGAATTCTGGTGTACTGCTGTGGCTACTAGCCCAAAAGACACCAAAGAATCCATCATCACTTTCACAGTGATGAATGGGAGAAGGACCCTCTCCCTGGGTTACAATGACTTCATCAAGGCCACTGGTCTTGATTTTGCTGAGGCTTTTGAGCCCAATCCGACTAACCAAGAGGTCAAAGGAGAGTTGATCTTCTTAGGACCTCATGATCCTAAACGTCCTAAGGAGTCCGCTGGAGCCTTATTAGAAAAGGCTCCAATTGTCAAAACCTGGTTCCACCATGTCTGGAGGATCCTGATGACATTCGTCATTCAGGTCCTTGGGGGGAATAAATCCTCCACTGAGCAATTGAACTCATCACAACAATTGATGTTGTTCAGTCTCTTGGAGGGTAGAAAGATAGACATCGGAGGTATAATCTTCCGTGACCTTGTTGCTAAGCTCTCAGGAAAATCTAGGCAAAAACACTTGTCTTATCCTAGGTTTATTTCCTGTGTGCTTCAGGACCTTCTTGGTTCTGACTATGTGAGGCCTGACGTCGTAGGTATGAAACCTGACGTCTTACATAAGACCAATTTCACTAGTGGCATCACTTAGGTACAACCCATTGCCCTGACTAACTACATGCTAGTGGTTATTCAGGGGGAGGACGTTGTGTCTCCAGTACCTTCACCTACAAAGAAGGTGAAGAAGACAAAGAAGGGTCAGTTCAGTAAGGTGGTTAGACCCAAACCACTCGCCACTGAGACTGATGCCCAGAACCAACTCAACCTTAAAAAGGGGTTGAATGTGGCCCAGACCTCTAAGACACCCACTACAGAGACCCCCTGACCACAAAACAAAGGCCAACGGAGGGCACTGAGCAATCATCCTCAGTTTTCTCGGTCAAACCCCCTCTTTCTCATGATTCCACTGACATAAACAAGTCATTGGAGTCAGGAACCTCAACCCATTCACATCCCAATGAAGGCACTGATAAATCACAATCAGAGCCTGAGGGAGAAAAGGGTCCTATATCCTCGGTTGGGCAGCACTACTCAACTGAGAAGGGGACCCAGACCCAATCACATCCCGATGAAGGTATTGACAAATCACAGTCAGGACCCAAGGGAGTCAAGGACCCTAAATCCCCAAAAGGGCAGTACAACCCTGATGGGAAGGGGGACCACCAACCATCACAAAAAGTGCCTAGTGATACTACTGGAAAACACCCGTCAGTAGTTGAAGGCGCTCAAGGGGACAAAAACTCAGAGGGATATAAACCACCCGCTGATACGGAACCCACAACCACCTCAGGCGGATCCATTCTCTCAGGAACTGCCCCCAAAAGTCAAGCTGAGAAATCAATTTTTATGACTAGCCAGGCTGATAAAACCAAATCAGTTATTATGGCGGGGTCAGGACCTGGCCAAAACCAAGGCAAGTCCTTTTATGAGGAGGAGCCGGCTAACCTTTTGGAGTTCGAGTCTATGGGGGATGTTCAGGCTCTTCTTGATTCTGAAGATTCTGATAATGAGCTCAAGGAAGAGAGTGATGAGGAAATTTTTGAGGCAGGTGAGGATATGGAAATTGATGTACAACCTGAACAATCACATCAGTCATCTCCACATCCAAGTGAAGAATCAGAATCTCAAGCTGCTGGTTCTTCGGATACTGACAACATCCTCAGCAAGTATGACAACATTCTTCCTCTCACTGAGCGACAATTGGTCAAGTTCCTGCTAAAGACCAACAAGGCTCTCTTCCAAGGTCTGACTGAAGAAATGTTTGACCATCACACTGAAGCAGCAGTTAACTATGTCGACCTGAAGGATTCTGTTGATCAATATCATGAATCTGTTAATGAACAACAATCATCAGTCTCCTTCACCCTGACATCTCTTGAACACAACATCAAACTGCTCAACGCGTCTCTCAACAACTTACACAAGAGTGTTGAAACAATTCAAGAGTTAGTGAAAGATGACCCTGAGCTAAACAGGAAAATTCTACAGTCTTCAGAAACTTACCAGCAACAAACTTCTCAGTTGGCTGAGCTGGTAAATGTGCTGAGATCCTCTAATCTTCAGGGACTCAACTCTTCAGTGGACTCCATCCGATCTTCCCTGGGTCTTATGAAGTCCTACATGGCATCTTTGGCATCTTCTTCTTCCTCCCTGGCTTGGACTCTTGCGCCAAGGATGACAGCATTAAAGGCTTCTCAGGCTTCTCTTGAGACAAAGGTCTCAACTCTTCAGAAGGATACCTCAGACATCAAGTCCATGATGACTGAGATCTATCAGGCCTTCAAAGGTCAAGTGATGCGTGGTTTTGCGACCTTACAACAGGTTTTACCTCTCGAGGTATCTCGAGAGGCTTGCAATCCCCACCAGGCAGTGTACCTGACCGATGTAGTATAGTGTAGTGGCAAGTACCGGGGGATTGATCGTTCTCTAGGGGAATAGTGTCGTTAGGATTGAAAAACTACTCTAATAGGTCTAAGGGTGAGGGAAGATTCTTTTTGTATTTTTATATTTTTTATGAAAAGCAAGTAAAATCTCGGGTTTGAAGGAGTGGGCGGAATTAGTTGCTAGTCAACTAACCCAAATAACTACAATTGCAAATAAAATAAAATAACTGAAAATGAAAAGGTCGTGGAACTTATATGGAGAGAAATGTGTTTACTTAGATTTCCTTACTCCCTAACTATCTTTTACCGGTTGATTAGTGTGTATTAATTGCGTGGATGACGGGTGTATTCCTTAATACCAATCGTGGGGTGGCATACGTACTTCCCCAACTCTATAAGCTCCTACTTCACTCCTATGTCGAGCCGGCTAAGAAGCTCCTAACATGGGATCACTAGAATTCGCTCATGCATTAAATACAACCATAAAAACCTTAGTACGCATTGGTTCATGTTTCTTAAGACGTTCAAGCAAGTTACCGTATAGGAGGTTAGCCAGTTTTCTTAAGCCTAACATCGATAAACAATCATCCAATACAATTAATAACACACCAACAACCAATAATCAATAGTTAGGTTTCATTAGATCTAAGCAAACACAAGATAAATCTAGCCTAGCATGTTAATTAAAAGACAAGAACAAGATATAATCAAACAACACATAGACATATTGAATGATTAATTGATTACTTATCTTCAATTAAACATGGGAGATCCAAGGGTATAAAACCCTTAAAAATGGCAGAAAATTCGTCTTAGGGTTTCTCCTCACAAAGTTGCACACTCATGACTAAAAATTGTAAAACTATATATAGAATTTAGGTGCTGACGGCGTCACGTTGTAGGAGGTGACGCCGTCACCTCGCCGCGGCTAGGGTTCCCGGATGGTCTTCCTGACGCCGTCCCTCTTTAATCCTCCAAAATCCACTCTGGCGCGTCAAGGGTTGACGCCGTCACAATTGTGCTTGACGCCGTCTCTCTTTAACTTAAACCGTGACAGCCTTGATCACCTTAAAGGGTGACGCCGTCAGAATTCCATTGTAAAACTTTCTGGCGCGTCACGTGTATTTGTCATATCCACCTATTTTGCCAAGCCGTGACGCCGTCAGGAGCAATCCTTGACGCCGTCACGTGTACTTTTCCAGCAGCTTTGGAGACTTTGTCGTTTTCTTCACTTTTATGCTCCAAAAACGTCCAAAATGCTTCCTTTTTTAGATTTCTTCTCCAAAGTACCTAAAATGACAAAAGGAACGATTTAGGGCAATATTTGATCAAATAAGTACGATTTAGGGCTTAAATGACCCCCTAAAAGCGGTACACTTTTCGCTTCATCAAATACCCTTACACTTGAGATTTGCTTGTCCTCAAGCAAATGCGCTTTTATTCTAATCAAAATACAAGTTAGGGGTCATTTAACGCTTATATAAAAGTAATTACAACAAATAGACGTTCCACTTTAATCATAATAAGCACGGAGATTACACACTAGCACCTCACAAGTAGTGTTTAGATACTCACATCTCTCAGGTGTCATAAAAGTATATCTCATAAATGAAAATGGATAATATCTCTCACTACCTGTCATAGCAAATAGATTACCATAGGCTTGGGAAAGGGTCAAAAACCTCCTCCACTAGGCGTAAGCACCTAAGATAAACTATCAAAGAGGGCTTTTAAACGGGTTATAACGTTAGGTGTAGGGATATGATAAACACGGTTTTGTTGGATAAGGGATATTTTACTGGTGGCGAGTTAAAGATCTTGATTAATTACATGTACAATATGGCGTTGCTAAGCCAAGACTAGACTCGACTTAAGCTAAAAACAAAATAACAAAAACATAAAATAAACATAAAATGAAACGGGATGGTAGTCCGTTTTTTTTTTTTTTTTTTTTTTTTTCATACACTCTTGCCCTACCATCCAAAATAATACATCGTAGGGGCGTTGCATTCCCCTTACACTTGAACTTTTACATAACTTTACAATTAACTATTCTAATGACTCGAATTAAGATAATCGAAACACTTGGAGTACTTTTAAAATATTTAGCACATATGGGGGTAATAATGTTGTTCTTCCCCATTACTCCATTACACTAGTACTTTACCCATGAGTCCCAATCGTCCCAAAACAATATGTACAAGGATATGACTCGACTTAGCAACCATGTAATCAATTAGATAATTAACTTGGGGTTTAAACAAATGTTGTCACAATAATGCACTAAAAATGAGTGCATACAAGGTAGGCTAAGGCGATTTGGGTGTACATTTAAGTGGGGTGTAAACAAATTCTTACTTTAAGTAAAATGCTTAAAGTTAGAAACGAAAAGATAGGCTCTGAGGGGTGTACTAGGGGTATCGTGTACTAAAAATGAGTACAACGCAAATGGTGTGGGAGAATTACTTGACCAATGTAGCCAACGTAATTATAACAAAAACACAGGTGTAAAACAATGGCTTAATCCTAATGCCTCTTATCATGTAGTAAATCTAACTACACGAATGTAGTCTCACTTGTGGCCTCGGAATGGTCCTAACGCAAGTTCTAGAATCTAAGTGCTACCGGTACACACATCATAGCATAAATGCTTTTCCTACCAATTCTAGGGGCGAACCTCACATATTTGGGGGTGGAAAATTTTTTAGTGGTACGGTTTTGTGCTAGTCATATAACTCCTATCCGTGAGACGCTCATTAAGACCAAAGTTTCACTCCTATATGTTGTAAAAAATTTTAAATTTGGCACTAAAATTCCCTTAACAGGATTTCTCTCAGTTTTATTACACATCTACCATTAAACAAACGAAAAATCAAGCGTAATTGCATTCTCTAAAGTATCGTACTTTACCCCCCCTTACACTTAAGATGAACATTGTCCCCAATGTTCAAATAACAAGATGTAAAAGTAAATAAGGTAAAAGAATGAAATCAAATACTCCCCTGATTCGTTTGGTGGATAAAGAGGTAACATGGTTAGATCTTCTTCCAAGAGAAAGTAGAAGCTCCAAGACTAATGCATCGCCAAAAGCTAGATTCCACATACATCTCCTTGTCCAAAATAACCTGTTAAACCTGAGAAACCAAACACGAAAACCTGCATAACATCGGCGGGATAAATCTATATAAGGATATAATGCTTGTGGAATGATTATTTTGCAGATTCCTGGAGTTTATAAGTTAGAGATTTAATAAAAACTTTTTATGATTCCGGTAGAAAAACAAAACTTTCAAAAATTTCAGAAAATTAAAACCTGACGCCGTCAGGTTGTAATGCCTGACGCCGTCAGAAATGATCTGACAGAATTCTCATGTTAAGTTTCCGGAAAATTTCTGGAAAAACCTATACCTTACTTCCTGGAATTTCTGCAAAACATCATTATGACTCGATACAAGCATTTGACTCAAACAAGTACTAATATGTATGTTAATTTAATATTGTTATGATTCATGTTCATTTGTTCTAATAAACCGATTTGGATTTCCCTTACACTTATCTTTTGCAAAATACCTTTATATGTAGTTAAGACGAAGTTAAAAACAAGATAAAGCATTTTCACAATTTAGTTTCGAACATGAATCAATAATAATAATAATAATTAAACATACATACGGAAGCAAATAAAATCAAACAAACAAATAAATAAACACACAAAGCAAATAAAGCTTGGGTTGCCTCCCAAGAAGCGCTTTTCTTTATTAACGAGTCTTGTAGCTAGAATCGAAGTCACCGTACATTACGTTTTTCCATACCGCAACTTAAATGCGGTTTTAAAGTTTTTAATCACATTGTCATCCCATATGTATTCCGGACCTAAGGCCATGCATCCCGAATATTTAATCCTCTCTACATTGTGATTATTCTCACTCACATCGAATGTAGGGATATTGTCGACATCTAAGTCTTCAACACCCTTGAACTTTTCAAACTTATAAGGCATCTTATATTTAACACACTCGGTTACCTTGGAAAAAGTGATGATGCCCTCGTCCCTATCATAGATCATTTTAGTTGTGTTGACGAATGGTTCACCCAAAACTATCTCACCTAAATGTTGGTCTATGATTCCTCTTACATCTTCTAAGATCATGAAATCACATCGATAAGTGAAGTTTTTAATGAAGACGTGTATGCCTCTAACTCTTCCAACAAAGTTACATAGTCGCTTGGGGTTATAGGGATCTTGCCTAGGTTCTAACTTAACGCTCATAATCCAATTGTAGTAAAGCCTAGACATGATATTCATTGGGGCCCTCAAGTCAATATAAGTATGCTCTCTAAACATATGACCAATCATGCATGGGACTTTCACATTCATATGGTTTCCTTTCCTAATCCATGGGTTTTTCCGATACTTTGCGGGACAAGGATACTTCAAGAGGAACTTATGGTGACTTAACTCAGTTTTGGTTGGGAAAAAATTCTCAAAGAGTCTAAAGTCATTCCTAAGCTCGAAGTTATCTAGGCTTGTGCTGGTCCTAAACTCGATTTCACTCTTAATCAACTCATTGAGTTCTCTTAGCTCACTAATCTCATTAACAATCCTCTCACGCAACAAAGTAATCGCTTTAGGTAGAAAGAATCTAGCTAGGAAACGGGTGGTAAGATCTTTCCAAGACAAGATGGAGTTCATGGGTAATTGCCACAACCATTGCCGAGCATGGTCGCGTAGAGAAAATTGAAAGAGACGCAATCGGGTCGTCTCTCGAGTGGCAACATCAAGGTCTATGGAATCAACGATTTTGAGAAAGTCCTTGAGATGTTGATTAGGATCTTCGGAACGAAGTCCATGGAATGCGCATCCGCTTTGCACCAACCGGATGGTGTCGGATCGCAAGGGAGTGACATTGGCTCCTTGAGTGAGCTCAATGGTGTTTCGATAGCCATGGTGGCTAGAACGGGAGTAGTCTCCTAAGGTACGGGCTCTAGGAGGTGGGTGTTGTTGTGGTGGTGGGTTGTTGGGATCGAGGATATTACCACCTTCCATAATGTCGGATGGTAATGGTTACGAACAAAGAAACGAAGAAAAAAGATAGACTAAAGAAAACCTAGAAAAATAAAATAAAAATCTCACTAGAAAGGAATCTAGTGAGTAGACCTAATAAAATAAAAATTCAACCTAAACAATAACTATTCCCCGGCAGCGGCGCCAAAAACTTGATGCGTGGTTTTGCGACCTTACAACAGGTTTTACCTCTCGAGGGATCTCAAGAGGCTTGCAATCCCCACCAGGCAGTGTACCTGACCGATGTAGCATAGTGCAGTGGCAAGTACCGGGGGATTGATCGTTCTCTAGGGGAATAATGTCGTTAGGATTGAAAAACTACTCTAATAGGTCTAAGGGTGAGGGAAGATTCTTTTTGTATTTTTATATTTTTTATGAAAAGCAAGTAAAATCTCGGGTTTGAAGGAGTGGGCGGAATTAGTTGCTAGTCAACTAACCCAAATAACTACAATTGCAAATAAAATAAAATAACTGAAAATGAAAAGGTCGTGGAACTTATATGGAGAGAAATGTGTTTACTTAAAAATGGCAGAAAATTCGTCTTAGGGTTTCTCCTCACAAAGTTGCACACTCATGACTAAAAATTGCAAAACTATATATAGAATTTAGGGGCTGACGGCGTCACGTTGTAGGAGGTGACGCCGTCACCTCGCCGCGGCTAGGGTTCCCGAATGGTCTTCCTGACGCCGTCCCTCTTTAATCCTCCAAAATCCACTCTGGCGCGTCAAGGGTTGACGCCGTCACAATTGTGCTTGACGCCGTCTCTCTTTAACTTAAACCGTGACAGCCTTGATCACCTTAAAGGGTGACGCCGTCAGAATTCCATTGTAAAACTTTCTGGCGCGTCACGTGTATTTGTCATATCCACCTATTTTGCCAAGCCGTGACGCCGTCAGGAGCAATCCTTGACGCCGTCACGTGTACTTTTCCAGCAGCTTTGGAGACTTTGTCGTTTTCTTCACTTTTATGCTCCAAAAACGTCCAAAATGCTTCCTTTTCTAGATTTCTTCTCCAAAGTACCTAAAATGACAAAAGGAACGATTTAGGGCAATATTTGATCAAATAAATACGATTTAGGGCTTAAATGACCCCCTAAAAGCGGTACACTTTTCGCTTCATCATCAAGCTCCCTCAACTTCAGTGAGCGAACCAACTCTTGCTCTCACTATAGGTCAAGCAACAGTTGAGGGGGAGAAATTCACTGAAGACAAACCTCCACAACCTGAACAAGAACAACCTCCTTCTCACATTGAGGGGGAGAATCCTGAAGCCACCTCATCTTCATCCCGCCAAGACAAAGGCAAGGGCATTCTCACAACCATTGAGCCTGAGCCCACAATCTTGGTACCTGCCTCCAAGGAAAGAAGGCCAGACCCTGATGAAGCAGTCAGGGTTCCTTATGAAATCAATGGGGTGATGAGACTTCTCACTGAAAAGGAAATTCAGGATCATATGGAGAAAGAGGAGGCAATAAAGAAAGCTGCTGAAAATGAAAGGCAGAACAAGCTTGCTCTCATTCAGGTTGCAAGAGAAGAGGCTAAGAAGATTGGGATTGAGGCAAAAGACCTTGCTAAAAAGGAAGGTGGTAAGAGCTTTATGGAAGCTCAAAATGCTGAAATGACTGCCCTCAGGCAGAGAAGGGAAGAAAGAATGAAAAGGGCTGAAGAGATTAGGCAGAACAGGATTGCAAGATATCAGTGGGTCATGACAAACAAGTTAAAGCCAGAACCAATCACTGATGTCAAGATTCATAGAAACACCAAGCCTGCAATTCTAACTGTCTACAAAAGTAATGACAAGAGAGTCTTTGAGGTTCATGACCCTTTCAGATTCGTAGACTTTGGGATCTCAGAACTGGATGAACTGGGTCCTATAATTGAGAAGAAGCAAAATGTTGTTGTGCCAAACCTGATGAAATCCCTCAGTCTAAGGTATGAAAAGTTGGCTGCAACACCTCAGGAACTTGGCATTCCCTTTCTTCTTCCTGTTTCAGCCGAACAGCCTGCCCCTTCTCAGTCTTCTTCAAGAAAGAGAAAGAAGGTTGAAGCAGAGCCTGAGATCAAGTTCCCTGGTCTGGACTGCAACAGAGCCCTCCCTGAAGGTGTTCCATTAAGGAGGAATGTGGTCATCGAACAACCTGAAAGAGGGTTATTCTTCACTTATGAGTTCGGAGACCCAACCTTCCAGAGGTGGAATGATATTGATCTATCAGGGATCAAGGCAATGATGGGTTTCCTCATGATGGCCTCTCCAATCAAGAGTCCTGAGAATGTGAGGTATTGTCAAGATCTGAAAAGAAAAATCCGAGAGCACCCTGACCAACATGAGCTGCAGTCAAAGAAGCCTAAGCTTGAAGCCCTTGGTATTAAGTTGAACTGATGAATATGACTGAATACCACCACTACCTTTTTGTACTTAGTTTTGATAGGACTTATAATGATATTAATAAGATGATGTTTTTATTATTTCAGCGTCCTTATTTACATTCTAGTACATTCAGTATGAGTAGAAGTCATTAGCTCACTTATAACTGATCAAAACACTTATGAATAATTTATATCCAAATAGGGGGAGATTGTTGGGTCCATCAGTACCAAAGAATACTTGAAATAAGATTTGGACACAAATTAACTAAGTGTTAACTTAAACCGAGAACAATTCAAGTCACTGAGTGAACAGTCACTCAGTGAGTCATCTTCAGGATGCTTAAGGCGAATTCAAGAAGAAGGATTCACTACTCAGAAAGGCGGTACTCCCTGAGTAGGACTTAAGCCAAAGAAGAAGATGATGGTTCAGTGAGTTTTGGACAAGAACTCACTGAACCCCAGTCTCCTCAACAACATTAAGTGATTGAAGACTGAAGAACTCAACGCCTGAAAGAAAGGCGGGAAGATATGGGAAGAGTTTAAGATAAGATCAAATCTTATCTTGTCAGGAAGAAACTTTCCCTAAGACGGCTAAAAGTCGTGGAGTGTCAGACCAACCACTCCTAAAGACTTTATAGTCCATTCCCATTGGTTCTTGGAAATGACAATTACTATTGTAATTGTCAGACACGCTTGCTTCAACAAGTTGTAGTATTCTAATCAATTTTACTATTTTATACTTGTGTATAAATAGGTTCAGAAGGAGAGAAGTTGAGTGTGTTTTGTACATTGAAAGCTTAGACTTTTACAAAGCAACTTCTCTCCTACAAAGAGTAACCAGTTCCTGAGATAGCTCAGTGAGGCAAATTGTTACTACTCAAAGCAAAGCTTGAGTTTAGATAGGCGACACCACCATACCTTGTCTGTTCAATCCCAAGTGTTTGTTCAGCAAAACACTTGGGTAATAGATTATTTGATTCATTTCTAATAAGAATTTAAACGTTGAAAAATACTTATGTGTTTTTACTTTTACGTTTCATTAATCTGTTAGAATTAATCATAACATTGTATTAGTCATAAACACGAATAGATTAACTTTCTAGTTAACTCTAAGCGTGTTAAGGGAACAACAGTAAGTATTGCAAAATAGAATCAAGTAGCAAAGCACAACCGTACATGGTCGGCACGACCTAGAAGATAATAACTAATCTTATAAATATGTCACGCAAAATTCAAGTAATGCGTATGAGTTAAAAGATGTTGTATAATTGTTTTCATATCATTGTTTGTAAAAAGGTTTTCGTATCATCGTTCGTGTGGTGGTTTGAGTGTTAAGACTTGATTGCACATACCAAAGTATAAAACATACAGCACAAGTATAAAAGGAAATAAACACGTAAGGATCAAATAGCAATCAAGTAAGAGATAAGTAGATTAGTTAAGTTTAGCTAATAACTAGTCTTAGAAGTTTCAATTTATATGTATTGGTTATTAGGCTTTTTGGCCCGGTAATATTTCAATGTCAATACAAGTTTATTGTGTCTACTATGTTTAGTCCGGCGTAAGTCTAAATAGTCAAAATTACTTACGAGTTCAATATGTCCAATGTATACTTAGTTCGATAAATATTCCATGTTTTTAGCCCGTTAACGATTTAAGTTTTAAAGTAAGCAAATAAATGAACATCTATATCAACAAAATAAACAAATCAAACACACCCTCGGCTATCCTGTTGACGGAGACAAATAAAACCAAGCACACCCTTTCGAGGGTGGAAATAAGCAAAACGAACACCTTGCGGTGCGGGCTAACTAAACCAAACCCAACACCTTGCGGTGTGGGTTGGAAACAAGCAAAACCAAACGCCCTTTATGGTTGCTGTTTGGCTAGGCAGAAACAACAAACAAACAGCCCCTTTGGCTGTGACAACAACCAAACCAAACACACCTTTTTGTGCAGAAAATAAGCAGACAAAACGTACCCTTTAGGGGCTGTAATAAGCAGATCCAACTACACCCTTTTGTAAAGAAAATAAGCAACAAAACACACCCTTCAGGGGCTGTAATAAGCAGATGTGAAAACCCCATTTGGGCTGCAAACAACATAATCAAACGCCCCTTTTGGGGCTGAATAATAAGCTGAACCAAACGCTTCTGTTGGTGCAGAAATTTCAGCAGAAAACTCACTCTTTTTGTGCAGAAAATTCAGCAGCAAACTCACTCTTTTTGTGCAGAAAATTCAGAAGCAAGCACACCCTTTTTGTGCAGAAAATCAGCAACCAAATGCACTCTTTTGTGCTGAAAAATTAGCAACCAAATGCACTCTTTTGTGCTAAAAAATCAGCAACCAAATGCACTCTTTTGTGCTAAAAAATAAGCAACCAAATGCACCCTTTTGGGCTGAAAAATCAGCAAATAAACGCCCCCTGTTGGGGTTGCATTTCAGCGAACAAATGCCCTTTTAAGAGGGTTGTGACAACTGAAAACAAACACCCTTGAGGGCTGTAACATGACGAATTGAACACCCCCTGTCGGGGCTGGTGTTGGACAGAAATAAGCAAACAAAACACACCCTTTGGGTGGTTTTCTCCTAGACCAAGTGTTGGGAATTATCATATGGTACAAGTGAAGACAGACTTAAGTCTTGTAGTGTTGATATTAAGTCTGGTCTGAGTTAGGTCTTGTAATGTAAAAGTTAGGTCTGGTAGTTATTATAAGGTCTTGTAGTGTAAATGTTAGGTCTTGTAGTGTAAACGTTAATTCTTGTAGTGTCGAATTTTGTTTCCGTATTATTAGATGGTGAGGATATGCATGAGTTATATTAGGAAGTGATATGACATATCTTCTTAGTAATGAGCCGTATTAGGGTTTCTTAGGTTATAAAAGAAACATACGGCTTACACATTGTAATAACTCATTCGAAAAACATCTTCTTTAGTAAATCAAAGATCCATAGAGGATCAAGAGTTTTTAGTAATTCTTCTTTCAATTTTAGTGTTTATATTCTGCGTAAACATTAATCTTATTGTTAGAGTTTCTATTAGTTTGTTTGTGTTTACATAAACATTCTATTGATCTTAACCGGCTCATAAGATTTATCAAGGTGTATACGATCCAACAAGTGGTATGAAAGAGGGTTAGAGACTCTGTGAAAGAAGAGCAATTTTGGTGCAAGAATTATCGAAGAAGAGCAGATTGGAAGGAACAAGTTTTTATTAGCAGATCTGATTGGTGATTTGAAATCAATTGGTCGGCGGCGTTTTTAAATTAATTTGTTTTGGTCAATTGATAATTAATTGGTCGAAGATTCGTTGTTGGTTTATCTGATCGAATATTAAATTGAGGGTCGACGTGAAGGCTACAACTGGGTTTTTGTGAATTAAATTGTAACCTCGTACCACATTTATTTCGGTCAACTGTGTGGGACTATTTGTTTCGATTAACGTGTGCTCACAAGTTGAAATTGCTGCTGCTAATTGATTTATTTATGAAGACGTGTGGGACTGATCGAATTTAATACATTACGTCGTACTGTGTTTAATTGTGGGACCGGTTAGTCTTGGTTATTTGTTAAGTCTGGTGGAATTAGTAGTGTCAAGGAAGAAATCTTTTTCATACCATTCTCTTAAATCGTAATAAAATGACCTCATCCAAAATAGATGAATATGAGAAATGGGCTATGAAGGTGGAACAATGGATCTCCAACAGGGATCATAACCTGTGGGATGTTATCCTTAATGGGAACAGCAAGAAGAGGATTGGTAAAGATCAAAAGGGGAACATCATCATTCTTCCACCTGAATCAGCTGAGGAGCATGTTGCTGTACAAAGGGAGAAGAAGGCAAGAGCTCTTTTGCTTCGGGCTCTCGGAGAAGATCACATGGGTGACTTTCATCACCTGCATGATGCTAGGGAAATCTGGCTTGCTGTAAAAGCTAAGTTTAGAGGGAATGATAAGTCCAAGAAGATGAAAAAGTCTATGCTCAAGCAGGAGTTCCAGGAGGTCAAGATCTCTGCGACTGAGGAATCTGGTTTGATGGGATTCCCATCTCAGGTACAAAATTGTCTTTTTGGTTGTCATGATTTATATGCTTTACTTAAGAAAGAATATGATGAAATAGAACCTGAGTATAATAAACTGTTTGTTGAAGTTAAAGCTTATAAAAATGCTCTTAAAACTTTGGAAAAACAAAAAGCCTGGCACGAAGCAAATCAGTTAGCATATGAAGAGAAAATTAGGGTTTTGGAAAGAGATTTACAAATCTCTACCGATGAGCTTAAATATTCTGAGTCTCAAAATGCTAAGGTCAAATTAGAAAATCAGGAATTACAGACTAAGCTTGACAATTCCTTGGCTAGGTTTGATAAATGGAAAGAAACATCTAAAAACCTAAACAAGTTAATTGATAGTTCTATGTCTATAAAATCTAAAATTGGTTTAGGGTTTGGAGACTATATAGGGCCAGATCAAGTTTATGACCCTAATGAGTATAGTGTTTTTGACCCTGAACCTGTAGACTATCAAATTCCTGTTAAGTTTGTCAAAGAAGGAGGAATGAATGTTGTTCCTCCTCCTATAAGGGGAGTGTTTAAACCTGTTCCTATCCACTCAGACCTTGACATAGACTTAGATGAATCACACATGTCTTATGGCAAAAAGTCCATTGACTTGCCTACTTCAGACTGTGAAACTAAAGACTTTGTCTCTTGTTCTAACAGTGACAAATCCTCTCAAACCAAGTCTGATGACTATATCACATGTGATTCAAGTGATAAGTCTGCCACACCCAGGCCTAATGACATACCCACAAAAGTGACTGATGATGAATCCATTTCTAAAACAGATCATTCTGAAAATAGTTCACTTAATTTTGTTAAAATCAGTTCACCTCCAAGTACTGGTAGTGAGACTTTTGTGTGTAATAAAACAAGACATGGAAAGAACAAAAAGATTAAAAAGAAATCATGTTTTGTTTGTGGTAGTTACTCTCATCTCATTAAGGATTGTAATTATTATGAGAGTAAAATGGGTGTGTGTGCTGAACAACGAAAACCTAGATCAGTATGGAGAAATGTAGAGAATATTCCCCCATTTGTCCCTAGAGCAAATGCATTTCCTACTGGTAGGCCTTTTAGACCAGCAGCTGTTCCTGCTGGTATACCAGTTTCTGCTAGTTGGAAAAGCAATGCTGCTCGACCATTTAACAGACCTACAAGTACTTTCTTTCAAAATGATTATAGGTTTGGTTATTATGACCCAATGTATGTGGGGGGCAAAGATGGGATCATGATGTTCAGTACACAGGAGGTTGGTCTTGGCGACACAATGGTCATTATTTGAGAAAGGGATCCAAGAAAAATGATGGATGTCATCATTGCTGTGTTTGAGGGGAGGCTTATTGTTGTATATTTTGTGCAAACTAACAATTTTGTTTGGTTTGTTTTGTGTTCTTATCTAAAATAATGCTGCTGTTAATTTTGGTCTATTATTAAGTGAGTGACTGCTGCTGGTTTATTAATTAAATTGTGGGGCTGCTTAATTGTTTGTCACATATGGTTTGTCATCAGTGGGTTTGCTTTCTTTTGTTGCATACTATTGGTCAAATATTTCAGAGTACTGATGTGAATTAATGCATGATCAGTGGGTTTGACTTTATGTGGGGTCGAGATATATTATGATTCAGTAATTGGTCAAGTGTAAACCTCGTACAATTATGATAGAGTGGAGGCAGTGCACTTCTTTCATTAATTCGATTGTGGACCGACTTGATTCATGTGGGGCCGAATTGATGATTAATGTGGGATTGATCCGATTGTTGTGAACTGCATTAATGAGGGTCAGTAGCCATATTTGACGTTGATGCTGCTATATCACGTGGATCTGTATATCACGTGAGATTTATATTGGAAGTTAATTCTGGTCTCATATTTTAAGTCTGCTCATTGGATTAATATGGCTTATGTTGGTGAGATTTAATTTAGCTCATGTCTGGTGTTATTACATGGATACTGCTGCTACGCTCGAATTGTTTCTGCTGGTAGTGACACCATTTCTGCTGGTTGCTTTGGTTTCTGCTGTTCGTTAAAAAAAATAATAAAATTAAAAAAAATTATTTTCTTTTATGTTTATTATACTAACTTTTGTGTAGGTACAGTGTTGGTTTTTAATTACACAATAAATGGTAATCATCTCACCATGTCTTACAGACAAGAAAGAGTTGACTCACCATGAGGGTACGGCTCTGGTGTGATAATCAAATCCGTTGACAGCTGTAATAGTTTGCTCAAAACTATAGGGTTCTTAACTCACCGATGTTTCATTACTAAGAGTTGAATGGTTTTCAATTCACCATGGATTTTACTCCTTTTTGGGTTTCCAAAGAATTGGCTAGCCCACAAGTGTATGGCTTGTGGTAAAGGCAGTGGAATACCATACTTGGTACTCAATTCACCAAAGGTTGTCTTCAACCTAAGAATTGGCTAGTCCTGAGCAAACGGCTACAGGTAAAGACAACTCAAATCCGTTTATAGTTGATGATTTGCTTAAAATCATATGGTTATCAGTGTACCATGGTCTTACATACCAAAACATTTGGCTACTCCAGTAGTGATGGCTATTGGTAAAGAGACATCAAATCCATTAATTTTCAATGATTCACCTCTCACAGGAGTTAACACACCTGGAAGTGATGAGAATAGATATGAAACTTAATATGAATTGATGTACAAAATGTCATGGTTGCTGGAGAGATCAAGTGGAATGCATTTCAGATGCTGAGAAGATCAAGTTGCTGCACAAATACTTAAAATTTGCAGATTTGAAGATCGAGATAATTCCTAATGTTCAAAGGTCAATCCTCAAAAGCTTACACAGGAGGAACTTGAAACTCATGGAACATGAATATCAAGTTAGGGGAGGATTGTTGGGAATTATCATATGGTACAAGTGAAGACAGACTTAAATCTTGTAGTGTTGATATTAAGTCTGGTCTGAGTTAGGTCTTGTAATGTAAAAGTTAGGTCTGGTAGTTATTATTAGGTCTTGTAGTGTAAATGTTAGGTCTTGTAGTGTAAACGTTAAGTCTTGTAGTGTCAAATTTTGTTTCCGTATTATTAGATGGTGAGGATATGCATGAGTTATATTAGGAAGTGATATGGCATATCTTCTTAGTAATGAGCCGTATTAGGGTTTCTTAGGTTATAAAAGAAACATACGGCTTACACATTGTAAGAACTCATTCGAAAAACATCTTCTTTAGTAAATCAAAGATCCATAGAGGATCAAGAGTTTTTAGTAATTCTTCTTTCAATTTTAGTGTTTATATTCCGCGTAAACATTAATCTTATTGTCAGAGTTTCTATTAGTTTGTTTGTGTTTACATAAGCATTCTATTGATCTTAACCGGCTCATAAGATCTATCAAGGTGTATACGATCCAACACCGAGAACAAACCAAACAACCCGAGTGGGGCTGTGGTGTGAGCCGCGACAACAAAACAAAAACAATGACACCCCCTTCGGTGATGTCGTGTACTAAGCCAAGGAAACACCGCCATGGGTGGTTCTCTTTCCAGCCAAGAATAGACACAACCCAACAACACGCTAATCGGGTTTTTGTTGGAGCAAAAACCAATAAACCAAATAAGCTCATAACTAATCTAAACACAAAAAAAACCACAAGTAATCAAATAAGCTAAAACATGGTCAAATAAGCCCTTTACCAAATAAACCGATAGACATAAGCTCAAAACCAAACAACTCATTTAGGCCCGTTATAACCGAAACCAAAACAGAACCTACATAAGCTATACGAGCTTATTAATAATCAAGTAAGCTATATGGTTCAAAATATAAATAGGCTACAAAAATAAGCACATCGAGTAAAACTAAAACTAAACCACAAAACCATGAGTTTTACGATGATACCATTATTCAAAGCAATTGTTAATCCGTTCTAATAATTACATCGAGTAAAAAATAAATAATCTAGTAAGCTATATGGTTCAAAATATAAATAAGCTACGAAAATAAGCACATCGAGTAAAACTAAAACTAAACCACAAAACCACGAGTTTTACTATGATACCATTATTCAAAGCAATTGTTAATCCGTTCTAATAATTAACATATTTACAATTTTCAGTTTATAAGTGAATAAAGATAATATACAGAAATTTATAACTCGTGTTTGTCGGCATACTTACAAGAAGCATAAAATGGTGGTGGCCGTGGTGGTGTCGATCAACCATGGAGAGGGAGAGAAGAGGATAATATCTTCTATTTTCCTTTTGTTTGGCTCGAAATCATAGAGAATTGTGTGTGTTTTTTCTGTGAAAAAAATAAACTAGTTTTCTTTCTATTTATAGTGAAAATTTCTGAAAATATTTAAATATTTTGATGAATAGTAATTACATATTTCGATGAATAGTAATTGGATATTTTAATAAATAGTAAATAGATATTTTGATGAATAGTAAATAGATATTTATAAATAGTAACTTGATATTTTGATGAATAGTAAATAGATATTTATGAATAGTAACTAGATATTTTGATGAATAGTAAACATATATTTATGAATAGTAACTAGATATTTTGATGAATAGTAAATAGATATTTACTCCCTCCGTCTCAATTTATTTATCAGGAGAGAGAAAACACAAAGTTTAATAAAAGTGGGGTCACTTTAATTTTCAACCACTAAAATGAAATATTCCTCCACTAGATTCTCTAGTTTTTACTAAATAAGGAAAGTGGACAATTAATTTGAGACATCCATAAAAGGAAATATGGACAATTAAATTGAGACGGAGAGAGTATATATTAGTAGTACATGGTACATTGTTTACGCATGAAAATCGTGCAGAATCGTTTATTTATTAAATTAATGATAATAATAAATAATAGGTAAATAAGAGTAAGATATAAAATAAAAATGATATTACTAAAACGTTCTAGCAATATGTAGATTAACCCTAGTCCACATTTGTACCAAGCACGTTGGTTTATTATTATACCAAATCTATTAGTTTCGAGATTTACACCTAGTCCATTAGATCACATAGTTTCAGTGTGGGTTACGTCACATTAGTTTATTGTTATGATATACTGATAATGTTTAATATTAAAAAAAAAATTAGACGTAGAAAATTTATAAGTATTCTTTCGTTAGAATTTTAATACAAGTGGAAATTTACCGGTGGTTAGAGTCTCACCACCTAAAATGGAATCTCGTCCCGAGATTCAGTCCGTGTTAGATGTTGAAAAATGTGGTTCCTTGTGTCAATTGGTTTACGAGATAAATAGTGAGGTATTTTCACTTGTCGTTATGGAAAAATGTGTAGTTTGTCGTTATCCTAATTTTTTTTTTTTTAAAAAGTAACGAGTGTTTTATCAAATAAATAATTCGCCTGATTCGATTTAGGTTAATCATGTAACTAGGTGAACATGTTTGATTCTGGTTTCACTTTTGAAAATTTATAAGTTAGAATTTATTATTTTACATGAGAAAAATACTATTCCGAAGGTTAAATAGACTTAGGAAAAATTCATTTTGAATGAAGATTGTTGTTTTATAAGATTTATCATGTTTTGATAATTAGTCTTGAAAATAACATGGTTCATAATTACTTGTTTTGTGAAAATCAAATTATTGAAATCGAAAACAGTTTTTAACAATGACGATTTCGGATGAGAACTTGATGAATGTAGAGAAAGTTGTTGAACTTCAACTTTTGTAGATGATGAATCAGTTTGTTCATAAGAATTTAATTTTTATTTTTTATGAACAGTAATTTCAAACGGCTATGAACAGTAGCCCAACGGCTACTTTTGTTTTTATAAATACCCCATTTTAATTTTCATTCTTCCAGCACCCATATTTCTCTCATTAATTTTTCGAAATGCCGCATGTTGTTACAATTCTTGCGATTGTGTATGTTGTTGCCGCTGCTATATACTTGGCCTACGTTCTATAAGAAGATTATGAATTTTTGGCCGTGGTGTTAGCGCATCTCGTACCACTCGTGGTTCTAGCCATCGGCGTAGATAAAATATGGGGGTAATAGTATTGCGTTAGGAATGTTAAAATAAGTCTTCGTTGTGTTCCCATGTAATCTTTAATGAATGTGTAATAAGATTTGTTTGCTTTTATGCATAAGACTAAGTCTTTTGATACCGCGTTAAAGATTTGTTTGTATTTATTGTACAAAATATTCAAGGTGTTACATCCAGTCGTGGTTTTCGCTCTCGTAGGCGTAGTGGTGTTTTTCATTAGCTTGGCGGATCAACCATTTGGCGATTCTATACCTTACTTAGTGGTCTTTGTAACATTAGCACTACTGATGCCAATTATATCGTTATGTATTAATATTCGTGGATTCTAATAAAATTTACGTTATTTGTGTTTTCATATATTTTTTATGAATTCTTTTGATCCTCGAGTTCGTACTCATGTCATTTTAGATACAAATAAGCCCACTCATTTATAATTCATTACTTACATAGAGAGGCGACCCAAACAATGTAAATAAAGAAGTATAAACTTATGGCATGCGGATCAAATTGATGATCTTCCGGGGAATTTGGATGCCTTCTACAACATGTATGATATCAAGCTCCAAGGTCTTGGCAAGAAGTAATTTTCTTCATTGGAGTTTTATGTTATTTTATGTGTAGGTGCATCTTTTGTTCTAAAGTTGTAAGTGCTTATGGCATGTCATAAGCACTAGTTTTAGGTGTTTATCAAGCCTCGTAGCTTGAGGTTAATATGGTACCTCAGCCATATTCCATTTGTACTTCAATTTTTTCGGTTTAATATATTTACCAGGGTGCAGGATTACTCCCCTTTACCCAAAAAAAAAAGAAGTATAAACTTATGGTTCAGTGATTCATAATTTCTTTATTTAAATAAAAAGGCGTCCCAATCTATTAAAATATAGACATTGTAAATCATCCTACTTAAGAATTTCTGACTCAACACTCATACTTATTTGACAAGGTAATTTAGTGTGTAGGTGTTTCGAGAGTACGAAAGGAGTATTTACACTCATATTTAGAGATGAGAGTAAGATAATCAAGGAAAGTTGACATAGTATTTAAAATAGTTGGTGAGTATATATTTGACGTAAATAAGGTAAGAATTGTGCAACCCACAATGTCTTGGAAAATAAACGAGAAATACCCATTGTATCATTACAACGTTTGAGAAGTAAATTAGACCATTGTGTAACTTACAATGTCTGAGAAATAAAGAGATCATTGTATAATCCCAATGTCTGATAAGTAGGAGAGACCATTGTAATTGGTTACAATGTCTTGAGAAGGTTTCGTAAATCACGAAATGTAGGAGTAGGTACAAGATCGAGGAAATGTGATTGAGTCGTAATGCCTTAGAATAGGCATACGCAGGTATGTTTATTCTGTTGTTTGTATAAAGTGATCGAAAGCATGTTGAATGTGTATATATTAATATACTAAAGTGTTTGTTTAGCATAAATTACCTAGAAGTCACATAATCGTCTGGATGATGGAAGGCACGGAGAGTGTAACGCTATAAAACATTTTGTTTGTAAAAGTGGTTATAGTTCAGGTCTCAATTAGACCCGTTTCTCTATAACTATAACTCTGATACCAATCTGTAACACCCCCAATTTCGTGATACGCAGCGGAATTCAAACTGGGTGTTACTCGACGGCACAACAGTTATAATAATAGAAAACAATCTCTAATTGAGTCATTTTAAAAGTTTTATCATTCGAATATCAGAGTTTACAAAAAGTGGTCCCATTAGTTTTACAGTTTGTTAAATAAGTTTCGAATGATAATTACATTTTAGCCTTCTATCAGTATCCGTGCCCCTCCGTGCCATCCTCGTTCATTATGGACCTGAGATAAACATGCTGAAAGTGTCAACACAAAGGTTGGTGAGTTCATATAGTTTATAAATAAAACAGTTGATTTTTGTAGTTTCGAGTTTGAGTGATAATTGCAATAAATACAAATATCGATAAAATGAATAGTGGGCTACGTTTTTTTACACCCTTAGTTATCAGTTGAACACAAGTTTCAAGTTTAGTAGACAGTGGTCCCCGTTGTTGCACCCATAAATTTAGTAGTGGTAGTACCGTATCATTACAGTACCATAATATTGCTCTAAGCCTCATGACACGCAAACGTTAACAGTAGGACATCACAAGAGTGATGTAAATTACTAACATAATTAAATGTAGTAATAACGCCCTCGGGTAGGAGCTTGCCAATCGCCTATTTAGTCACAAATAAAGTGCATTTGTCTATCAATCCGGCTAGCATTATAGCTATCTATCCGGCTAGTACAAATGGGTCGTCAACCTCCAATAGATCTATTCACTATATTCGCGTTCACTCGCAAGTGATTAGTGGCTCATGATATGAGGGTCTTTTTAGTGGCGACAGTGTAAACTTAGGCAATATCAATCAGGATAGTATACAGAAAAATACTTGTGTTTAGGTTTGTAGCATGTAGCTCCCCACAAGTTTGGAAAACGTATAAAAGTGGGACTATGAACTCACAGTAATATGTAAAAGTTTAGAGTACTTGTGAAAGTAAAAGCAAGTAGTTGAGCATGTATCTCCCCCAAAGATAGTACGAAATATTTGGAAATAGGGGCCATGAACTCACCTTAGCGTGTAGTGGCGTAAGTATTGCAAAATAGAATCAAGTAGCAAAGCATAACCGTACATGGTCGGCACGACCTAGAAGATAATAACTTATCTTATAAATATGTCACGCGAAATTCAAGTAATGCGTATGAGTTAAAAGATGTTGTATAACTGTTTTCATATCATTGTTTGTAAAAAGGTTTCTGTATCATCGTTCGTGTGGTGGTTTGAGTGTTAAGAGTCGATTGCACATACCAAAGTATAAAACATATAGCACAAGTATAAAAGGAAATAAACACGTAAGGATCAAATAGCAATCAAGTAAGAGATAAGTAGATTAGTTAAGTTTAGCTAATAACTAGTCTTAGAAGTTTCAATTTATATGTATTGGTTATTAGGCTTTTTGGCCCGGTAATATTTCAATGTCAATACAAGTTTATTGTGTCTACTATGTTTAGTCCGGCGTAAGTCTAAATATTAAAAATTACTTACGAATTCAATATGTCCTATGTATACTTAGTTCGATAAATATTCCATGTTTTTAGCCCGTTAACGATTTAAGTTTTAAAGTAAGCAAATAAATGAACATCTATATCAACAAAATAAACAAATCAAACAAACCCTCGGCTATCCTGTTGACCGAGACAAATAAAACCAAGCACACCCTTTCGAGGGCGGAAATAAGCAAAACGAACACCTTGCGGTGTGGGTTGGAAACAAGCAAAACCAAACGCCCTTTATGGTTGCTGTTTGGCTAGGCAGAAACAACAAACAAACAGCCCCTTTGGCTGTGACAGCAACCAAACCAAACGCACCTTTTTGTGCAGAAAATAAGCAGACAAAACGTACCCTTTAGGGGCTGTAATAAGCAGATGCGAAAGCCCCATTTGTGCTGCAAACAACATAATCAAACGCCCCTTTTGGGGCTGAATAATAAGCTGAACCAAACGCTTCTGTTGGTGCAGAAATTTCAGCAGCAAACTCACTCTTTTTGTGCAGAAAATTCAGCAGCAAACTCACTCTTTTTGTGCAGAAAATTTAGCAGCTAACACACCCTTTTTGTGCAGAAAATCGGCAACCAAATGCACTCTTTTGTGCTAAAAAATCAGCAACCAAATGCACCTTTTTGAGCTGAAAAATAAGCAAGTAAACGCCCCCTGTTGGGGCTGCGTTTCAGCAAACAAACGCCCTTTTAGGTGGGCTGTGACAGCAGAAAACAAACACCCTTGAGGGCTGTAACACGACGAATCGAACACTGATTGTGGTCAAAACGCGTCACAAACTAAACCTCTCACGAAGAAAAGTCAACGTGCGACGATTTAACGCAACAATCAATTGTAATAAACCGGATAAGCGTATACCCGGGTCGTAGTCCCAACGAGGTGTGAAATTGAGGATATCGTTTTCGGTTTGGTATTAAAATGCTTGAAAAGACGGGGGTCACTTTGGTTTTTAATATCTAATAAAACAAAAACAAAATAACGTATACCGGGAAACGATAACGAGCATAAACGTCAAATCTATTAACAACTAACCCTACGGATACTAAAATAATTTTCCTACGTCCTAAATGACAAAATAAAATTTTGAAAAAAAGAATTATATTTTTTTGACTTTTTTTTTTATTAATTAATTACGAATTAAAAACTAATTAAAAGAAAATAAATAATTAAAAATACTAAACGACAAGAGAAAAATCTGAAATTTTTTGTAAAAATACTTTATACTACCAGAAAGCTAAGAAAAATGTAAAAAGTGAAACAGCTTTTGGAAATAAGCTAAAAATAAGCAAAAGAGTTAAATAAGCTTTATAAAGAAAAATGGGTTAAAAGGATTAATAGTGCAAAGGATTTCAGAAAAATCCCAAGGGTGCAATGGTTAAGGTCAGTGTGGTGTGAGTTAGGTGACCCAGGTTCGAATCCCAGAGGTAACCTTTTTTGTTTTTATTTTATTTTTTTGGTTTTCTTTTAAAAACTGATCAAGGGATTCATAATAAGCACTTTTTATAAAAGACACTTTTTTTGAAACTTTATAAAAAGCTCAGAATAAGCTGAACTCAATCTGATCAGTTAGGACAAAAGAAACAAGCTAATGGCAAATAAGCTGTTAAGCTAATCTAATGAGCTGAGGACATTAAAATAAGCTAAAATATAACCAAGGACTAAAATGGAATTCACAATAAGCCAAAGGAACCAGAGAAAAGTAATATTAAGCACAGATAAGCCAAAAAGCTCACTAGGTATGCTGATATAAGAAGGGTGCAGGGGAAAACAGTCAACAAGGGGCTAATTTGCAGGCCTAAAATAAGCTAGAGAATAAGCTCCTAAGTCCAAAATAAACTTAAACAGATTGAGTTCAAACTACAAGCTACTAGTGCTAACACTTTCAAAAGCTAGAACCTGCTTTAACTAACTTAAAATTTGGATTAAAAAGTGACTGTTGAGGCAAAAATAAAAAAAGTGCAGGCTGCTATTTTGATGTGCAGAGATGGGTTTTGACCTCAGATCATGAAAAACCACTTGAGACTTTACCAAAGCTCAAAACAACTATATGGGACTAACAAAAATTGCCAAAAGCTGTCCAAATAAGCTTTGCTTTTTAGGAGCTTATGAGGGCAGCCTAAGGTTCTAATTTTTTTACCAATGTGCACAAAACCTAATAAAGCTTCAAAATAACAAAAATCCTATTGCAAACTGCTAATAACTGATTCAATAAGCTCAACTAAAGTTCCTATTATGGCTAATGAACAGTATCATGACTATTTGGCCAAAAATAAGCTTAAGCCAAACACTCCTGCTGAGGTGACTGTCATGAATTTTAAGCCTAGAAAAGCAACTTTAAAGCTAAACTCCTAAAAGACAGATGGTTATCTAGCTTACTCAACAACTAATAAGCAGTTCTTCAACTTTAAAATAAGCATTAATAAGCTATTAATCTACTTAGGCTGTTTTTACTTTTTTTTTAGAGTTTTTTTTTTAAGCAAAACTGAGAACAAGTACAAACTAACTACCCTAACTAACATCAATTAGCATTGTGAAGACCAAATAAGCAGGAAAAAAAATAGAATAAGCAAAAATAAGCAGTTTATAAGCAGTAAGCTGAAACTATTTTTGGATTTTCTAGAATAATTAAACTGAAAATTGAAATTATATTAAATAAAAAGTAAATTACAACTGAAAAAAGAAAGTTACAAATACCTTAAAAAATAGCTAAATAAAACCTAGCCGACTACTGTGGCTATCACTAACTATTTATACTAAAAAGTCTAGGGTTTCTCTCTAGGTCTTGTGTTTCTTCTGTGAGAGGAAATTCCCATTGCTTTTTGTGCTAATTTCACAGCCCTTGGATAGTTTCTTGGTGCCCACAACTTCTCATGCCAGCCGTTGATCATAATATTGTGCCTTGGATTGCTGAGGTGGAGGGGGGACCAAAGGTGATGGTTTTTGGGCTGTGGTGTGAGGTGGAAGAGATGAAAGTGATGGGGAAGGGGATTAGCGAGGGTAAGGCGGGAAATCATAGGTTAGGAAGAAGATAAACAGTGTTTATCTTTGTGGGTAGGACTGAGGTATGAGTTTAGTTGACCCCGGTGTTTAACTAAGGGTGATTGGGTTTGGGCTTGTGGGTAGTGATGGGCTGGGTTAGTTTGTGGGTTTGGTTTAGATATGGTTTTAAGTGTTTAGATTTAAGGATTTTTGGTGTAATGGAATAAATAATGGAGGGACTATTTTTGTCAAAAGATGAAAGTTTTCCAAGGGCTGTTTTGTAATTTTGCAATGATCCAAGGGCCGTTCTTCAAAAATATTTTCTTTGACGAATTTTTCCCCGGCTTCGGCTCTATAAATATTTTTTCCAAATCTCGTGCCCGTGTTTTCCGGATTTTTCTTCGTTTTTGACCTTTTTTGGAGATATCCGTACCTGCATATTAACAAACACAAAAACACAAATATCTTTGGCATTTTGGTCAGTTTTTGGTCATTTTGGTCTTAATTTGGTCAAGAAAAGGTATGTGTTTAAGCACATACCAAACACCCCCTGTTGGGGCTGGTGTTGGACAGAAATAAGCAAACAAAACACACCCTTTGGGTGGTTTTCTCTTTGACCGAGAACAAACCAAACAACCCGAGTGGGGCTGTGGTGTGAGCCGCGACAATTAAACTAAAACAACGACACCCCCTTCGGGGATGTCGTGTACCAAGCCAAGGAAACACCACCATGGGTGGTTCTCTTTCCAGCCGAGAATAGACACAACCCAACAACACACTAATCGGGTTTTTGTTGGACCGAAAACAAATAAACCAAATAAGCTCATAACTAATCTAAACACAAAAATAACCACAAGTAATCAGATAAGCTAAAACATGGTCAAATAAGCCCTTTACCAAATAAGCCGATAGACAAAAGCTCAAAACCATACAACTCATTCAGTCCCGTTATAACCGAAACCAAAACATAACCTACATAAGCTATACGAGCTTATTAATAATCAAGTAAGCTATATGGTTCAAAATATAAATAAGCTACGAAAATAAGCACATCGAGTAAAACTGAAACTAAACCACAAAACCACGAGTTTAACGATGATACCATTATTCAAAACAATTGTTAATCCGTTCTAATAATTAACATATTTACAATTTTCAGTTTATAATTGAATCAAGATAATATACAGAAATTTATAGCTCGTGTTTGTCGGCATACTTACAAGAAGCACAAAATGATGGTGGCCGTGGTGGTGTCTATCAACCATGGAGAGGGAGAGAAGAGGATAATATCTTCTATGTTCTTTTTGTTTGGCTCGAAATTAGAAAGAATTGTGTGTGTTTTTACTGTGAAAAAAATGAACTAGTTTTCTTTCTATTTATAGTGAAAATTTCTAAAAATATCTAGATATTTTGATGAATAGTAATTAGATATTTCGATTAATAGTAAATAGATATTTCGATAAATAGTAACTAGATATTTTGATGAATAGTAAATAGATATTTATGAATAGTAACTAGATATTTTGATGAATGGTAAATAGATATTTATGAATAGTAACTAGATATGTTGATGAATAGTAAATAGATATTTATGAATAGTAACTAGATATTTATATATTAGGAGTACATGGTAAATTGTTTATGCATGAAAATCGTGTAGAAGCGTTTATTTATTTATTTAATGATAATAATAAATAATAGGTAAATAAGAGTAAGACATAAATGAAAATGATATTGCTAAAACTTTCTAGCAATATGTAGATTAACCCTAGTCCACATTTGTACCAAGCCCGTTGGTTTGTTATTATACCAATTCTATTAGTTTCGAGATTTACACCAAGTCCATTAGATTACATAGTTTCAGTGTGGGTTACGTCACATTAGTTTGTTGTTGTGATATACTGATAACGTTTAATCTTTAAAAAAAAATTAGACGTGAAAAATGGATATGTATTCTTTCGTTATAATATTAATACAAGTAAAAATATACCGATGGTTACAGTCTTCTAGTGATATTCTTAATTACGGCGTAGTTTTTACTTGGCTTATACGCCGTAACCTTCTGGTCAGCAAACCCATTTGTAACTTAGTTAGTTTTCTTTCCAAATCCGCGTTTCTTCGTTCCAATGCTCATTTATACCCTGCAATGAAATAATAAGTAATAAGAGTATATATTCATGCAAAACTTCACAAATAGTGAGTATATTAGGGGGAAATTGACACTAAAATATTAGGACTATTTGATGTTATCAGTTTTCTTTAAAACATCATATAAAATAGTCGAGCCCTAGCCGAGCTCGAGCTTGTGAAAATTTTCACGAGCCAAGCTCGAGCTCAAAATATGAGGCTTGATATGAGCTCGAACTCATATATAAACAAGCAGAGCTCAAGCTCTAGCAGGCTCGGGCTCGGCTCGTTTTCACCACTACCAACAGCCGTAAAAATTTGCCCTGTATATGGTCCTTTTATGAAAGCACCATCCAACCCTAATATCTTTCTTCTTGTAGCTCTATACCCAGCTTTATGTGCACCAATACACACATAAATTCTTTTGAATACCCTTGAATTAGGAGTTAGATCTATGTTGGTTTCCACCTGGATCTTGACTGTTATGTCTGGGTTTTTTTGCTTTGATCTCCATAGAATAATCTCTAAGGAGGGCATACTGTTGTTTATGATCACCTGTCATCTTATCCTCAGCAATTTCATTTGCCCTATAAGCTTTATTGAATGATACGTTTATTTGTAACTTGTGTTGCAATTCAAGCTGTAATGACTTAATTGAGATTTTAGGATTGTTAGAAATTATTTGGTTGGCATAAGTTGACAAAAACAGAGATGTAGCAGTAGTAACATCTCTTGTTTGAATACATTTATGATCATCAGTCAATGTTTTAACCGACCAACACTGCTCATCCCCCCTCCCCCCCATTTTGAGTCGAGTAGGTCCCATGGGCAAGGGGGTTTATGATTCTTGAGTTTATATTCTTTAGTACTAATACCCTTGCATTTCATGTCCTTATGGTTTTTGGTTTACGCAAATTTGCCCTGAGTGTTTGAGGTGGATGGCATATCCTCTTCTCTGCCAGGTGTTGGATTAAATTTTGTTGAACCAACCACAGTGCCTAGCACTTAGCTCTCACCCTATTGTTGTCACATATTAGAACCAAAATAGCTCTCCTTGACTGAAATTGGAGTAGGACAGCGGAAGGCTTAGTTTACAAACACGTTGTAAACAGGTTAATTGCAAACGCAACAATAACCTTGGTTGAAATTTGGCTCACTAGGAACACAAAACAGGAACGTGGAACATGTATCTAGAAACTAAAGTTGAATAATATTGAATAGAATGAATTACAATGTGCTGGAATTTAGTTTGTATAGACCTAAGAATCCTAAACCGACTCAAACAAAGTTTCCTAATAGAATAATAATCCTAATCAAACAAGTAAAGATAAACCTAAAATATTACTAGACTCAAGATAAATCCTAATTTACTTCCAACTAATCTGCCAGAATTATTCTTTACTCTCTTTTCTGTTTTGGTCCTCCATCATTCTCCTCTTCTTGAAAAGAACTCGACCACGAGTTCTCAATAGAAGATAGCACCTGATCCGGGGGAATAGTTGTCACACATATCTTCTTTTCCTTATTCCTCTGCGAGCACAACAACAAAATCTACTTTTTATTTGCTTTGGATATTGTTGATTTGTCTTCATGTGAACAAGGACAAAGTGTGAACCTTTGACCATCTTTACAAAAGGTGTAGGTATTCTCCTTTCCTTTGTGCACCACACTCAAGTCAGATTGCCAAGGTCTTCCTAGTAGAACATGACAATCATCCATGTCTACTATATCAAACAAAATTGAGTCTTTGTACTTGCCCATGGAAAAAGGTACCTCACATTGATCGGACACTCTTACCTCACCAACAGCTTTAATCCAACCAATCTTGTATGGTTTTGGATGTTTCTTTGGTGTCAATTTGAGACATTTCATGATGTCTCGTGAGATGATATTCTCACTACTTCCTCCATCAATGATAACGTTGAACACATCTTGATTAATCTTGCACCGCGTTTGGAAGATGTTATGTCGTTGACTTTCTTCACTTTTCTTAGTGCTGGTAAGTACTAATCGTCGAACAAGACCTAAGAAAGCTTCATTATGATCATCATCATCTTCAAAAACAGCATCAAGACTAATAATAACTCCTTCATCTTCAGATTCATTATGTGCCCTATCACCTTCAACTAGGATAACAGGCTTTTTAGCACGACATTGATTTGAGGTATGACCAACTTCTTGGCATCGATAACACTTTACGCCTACAGGACGAGCATATGGGTTATTATACAATTTTTTTACGGATTGTGTGGAGGTATTGGTGGTCGGTGTCTTCTTCTTTTCACCAGCAACTTCATGTGTGGGTTTGGAATAATCTACTGGGGCATCACCTTCTGATTGGCTACTACTGCTGTGGTTTGTATCAGTTATGGTTTTGTACATGGAGCTACATTTTCCTTGCTTGTTGATTGTTTGTTCGGCTTTCAAGGCTATGTGAACAGCTTCATCCAAGGTCCATGTTGTTTGAAGGGAAACTATGGCTTGAATATCATATCTAAGGCCATTGTTGAACCTTGCAACTTGTTGTGCATCAGACTCGCTTAACTGATTTTGAGATGCAAGTCTCATGAATTCTTCAACATATTCTGATACAATTCTAGAAGATTGACGACAATTTTGATATAAAGAATATAGAGTTTTTTCGTAATCAACCCGAAGAAAACGCGTGAACATTAATCGTTTCATCTTGCGCCACATGCTAATTGGTCGTTTTCGTTGACGACGTCGACCTGTTTGAAGATTGTCCCACCAAGATGAGGCGGCCCCTCTCAACTTGTAAGCAACATATTTGACTTGGGATTCTTCGGGAATGTCCATGAGTTCAAAATACTTTTCTATTTCAGAAACCCAATCAAGAAAATCTTCAATGTTTAATGACCCCAAAAAAGTTGGTATATCCGCCTTTATCCTAGGCATTCGATTTCTTTGATGATTCACACCTTGACCTGCTTCTTCGTCTTCGTCACCTTAGGACTCATCAAGGTGGTGTTCTAATTTTGGTTCTTCACGAATATTAAGATTCTCAAGTGCCTCGAGAATTTTAGTATTCTGTTCCGTTTATTGTTGGGATTGTTGCTGCAAGTGTTGGGATTGTTGCTGCAATTGTTGTGATTGTTGCTGCAATTGTTGTTGAATCGCTTGTAGGGTTTACAAAAGTTCAGTATTATCATTCATCATGATCACTTAATTTTTTTGTGAACAGTGCAATGAACTGTACGATGAACTATTTTTTTTTAAGAACGGAATAAAACTACTAAAAGAAAAGAAAATAATATTTAGAACAATCGGGGAAAACCCGAATTGATAAAAGATAGAGATTGAAAGTGGTGACCTGATGTCAACTTGGGAGAGACCCAAATTGAACCTGTCTCTGATTACCACCTGGAGTAGGACAGCGGAAGGCTTAGTTTACAAACACGTTGTAAACAGGTTAATTGCAAACTCAAGAGTAACCTTGGTTTAAATTTGGCTCACTAGGAACAAAAAACATGAACGTGGAACACGTATCCAGAAACTAAAGTTGAATAATATTGAATAGAATGAATTACAATGTGCTGGAATTTAGTTTATATAGACCTAAGAATCCTAAACCGACTCAAACAAAGTTTCCTAATAGAATAATAATCCTAATCAAACAAGTAAAGATAAACCTAAAATATCACTAGACTCAAGATAAATCCTAATTTACTTCCAACTAATCTGCCAAAATTATTCTTTACTATCTTTTCTGTTTTGGTCCTCATCAGCAATGCATGCATCTTCACCTTATCAATCGCTTCTTTTCTTGTAACAAACTCCTCTCCCACCTTAAATGCACCTTCCTTGATTTTAAAATTACCTTTATAATTCCTTCTCAATTGCTTCAACCTTCTCTTTCTTTGACCTGTACCTCGTTAAACATCAGGATCATCACAACTGTCAAGCTCTTCTAAGTCAATTACAGTTTCACCAGACTCATTCGGAAGTTTGGCAGCAGCTTGTCTCATACTCTGTTGAATGTTTGAATCCAACTCAAATGAGAAACCATGCATGTCAACTTCTGGTTCTGTTCCTGGCATGTCATTGGCATCATGAGCAAATCACTGACACCCCCTTCTGGTTCTTTCCTTTGTACACCTTCATCTTCAATATCAGGTTCTTCCCGTTCTACAACTTCCTCATCAACTGTTGGTCCACACGGTTTGAGTAAATGATGATATCTTCCTACTAATACTAAAAATAATAACAACATCACCCAAATGTGATAATCCTTTGGGAACGACTAGAGGCAGCTAGCTTTGCTTAGTCGGTTCCTAGGAAAGGGGATTCTATCGACCGTAGTGCTAAGTACTACTTTATGTGTTTTAGAATCTCTACGTAACTCGGTTACAAAGTATAGTATAAATAGGGAGGAAATATTATGGATGCATATGGGTATAGTAGTTCGTCGTCCTTGGAGTAGATAGTACTGTCTAGTATACTCGGTGGAGCATGCTTTGGCTTCCCAATGCTGACAACTTTTGTACCCAAGATCTTACTTTATCGTCCTTTGATAAGACCTTACGCTTATCTTCCCAACAAGTTTCCCGCCCATTTATCATATACTAAGTCCCTTATTGTTGGGATTTATTGATTTATGATAACAAAAGGACCAAGATCGACATGTTGGAATTCTAGAAAAGATGGAGGATTCTAGAAGACTTGTTGAAAAAGAAAAAGATAAAGATTAGGAAAGATTTCATTTTCTAATACAATTAGGTTTCCTTGTAAGTCTAGATGGACTTTATATATAAAGAGATCCCTAGACATTGTTTTATGTATGTGTTAATCATGTTTTAGGAATGCATCACCGATCTCACCACTGGAGATCGTCTACGTCCTAAGGTCCTTGGTGTCCTGTGATCCCTGTTACTGTTGAGTAACACGTTCTATCTTGATCTAATAGAATTAGGGCGTATATTTGTAAAACCTTGTTAATAACAAAGTGTTTTGTTTAATTCCGTTGTGCATATGGTTTATCTTTGTTATTATTAATCCTAGTTGAGTTTATAATCATCTTCACAATTGGTATCAGAGCCTGGTGGCTCTTGATCTAGGATTTGCAAGGTTTTACTGTGGAAGAAGTGAGATGTACGATTGGTGTTTAGCGTTTTATGGGTATCGAATTTCCTTGTATTCCTTTTCTGTCAGTTTAATGCATCATGGAAGTCGGTATGTATTATTATTATGCTTCAAATTCATGTTCTAATCGTGTTATTAAAGCAGCTTTGGATATAGGTACAATCGGATTTTAGGGTTTCTTATGAAATCGCTAATTAGGGTTTTCTGTTTATCGTTTATTTGGCGAACTAACTCGTTATGAAGTATGTGATTTATGAGGATTTGAATACTGTTTATGCAAGAATGAATTGCTTAGAGTGATAACGAGCTGGGAACCCTGATACACAGGTAATCAATACTCATAATGTTTCATGCTGCTGCGATTATCTTCTTTAATTTAGGGTTTTGATCTATATTATTAAAACGATTTGGAGAAACAAGGTTATTGTTGATGCAAATAATGTCTAAAAACGTTATTTCTATCTTTCGATACCTCTACGTTTTGATGATAACAAAATGTAAAAACACTTTACGTCAAAATTAACGTAAACAAGTTTTCAGTCGAAATATCCCGTTTCTACGTAAATCACTCTAGGTAAGAAGAAACAAATTTACAAATTGACAAATGATCAAAGAAGTGAATTTGTGTTTCAAACATCACATTTTTAATGTGACAAAACATTTTTTCAAAAATACATTTTACAAATTATTTTTGAATTATTAAGAAATGTTTTAATTGGAAAAATAAGTTTAAAATTCCCAACAGAAATCCCCCCCCCCCAATCAGCTCCAAACTTCCCCAAATAAACTTTCACCACTAAAAACAAAATCTAGAGCGTCTTTTTCTGGGACGGTACCACGGTACCACTAAATTTAGTGGTACCGTCGGGTATTTAGTGGTACCGTCCACCTGTAACGGTCAGTTTTTTTATGCCTATAAATACCAGTCCATTTCACAATTTTTGGGTATCCTTTTTCACACACAACTTTCTGAGATCAAATCTCTTATTACATAAGCTCTCCTTTGATCATTTAGTTAGTTTTCTTTTGTTTAAGAGTGATCCATTCATCCAACCAAGTGATCACCTTCATTCCTCTACTAGTGCAAGAGAAGAACACAAAGTATCAAGAAAATACAAGGTGTTGTAGTATTAGTTTAGTGCACTTGTAACATTTGTTACATGCTTGTTGTATCTAGGTGTACATCAAGTTGTTCATCCATTGTTTAGCTAGTGTGTGTGGATCATTGTGATCTTGTTGAGATCTTGAAGATCTCTTGTAGCTTGTGTGATAGTGTGTTGATCAAGAGGATCAATAGTAGAGTGTGTAGATCGTGTGGATCGTGTGATATTGGTACTAGCTAGATTAGTACTCGAAATTTAGCTTCGTGTTGGAAATAGTGATAAGCGACGTTGTACGATTTTCTCCGCCTGAAGGGAGTTTGTTGACATAGTGCTTAGAACTCTCGTGTTGGGTACTCGGGGAGTGGAGTAGGGCGAAGAAGAGCTTCGTTACCGAACCACTATAAATCTCGTTATCTTGGTTTGATCTTTCCATCTCTACTCTTTATATTTATTGCATACACTTGATAGTATAGATTAATGTTCATATTGGTGTTGGTTGATTTCATAAAAGAATTGAATCTAAGTTTTTCACAAAGAAACTTTTCTAATTAACGAAAATAAATCGGTAAAACTATTCAACCCCCTTATAGTTTTCCATAATTGGTATCAGAGCCACGTCAGGCAAGATTTTAAAATAAATTGTATTTTAAAACTTGAATCGATCAATAGATTTAGACAAATATCAAGAAGGGCAATCTATGCAAAGACCACCATTTTTTGAAACCGATTGTTTTATCTATTTGAAAACAAGATTCAAAACGTATGTGAAATCAAAGGACATTGATCTTTGGCATGTTATTACCGAGGGTGATTTTAAACCTGTTGAAAAGAATCCGATAACTAAAAAGGATTAAATTATTCCTTATGATCAACAAAGTGATAATCTTAAAAGAAAACTAGCCAAAAACAATGAGGCTAAAATGATGATTTACAATGCTTTACCGTGGTACCGTCTGGTGCAAAAGTCAGAACTGAGTCGAGTCTGAAAAATAACTTAAGTCCTAAACCAAGTCACATGGTAGTCAACAATGTTAAAATACCTGTTGATAGTAAAAAGGTGGTCAAAATTTTTTATAAACCTTTGTCAACCCCCGGGCTTGGCTTTATAAAAACCGATTCTAGATCAAAGACTCCTCCACCTAGAAAAACAAATGTTCCTAAACCTCGGTCAAGAACTCCTCAAACGAGAAGTAACTTTAGAAGACAAAGTTATCCAAGTAACTATCTCGTAACTTGGAATAACCTTCAACAACGAAGTTACTTGCCATGGGAAATTTGTCCTCCGTTCCAACATCCTAACCAAATGCAACAAATACATGGGATGTTTAACACTAATAACTTTGGACCCATGAGATATTGGGGACCAAATGTTTGAGTAGATATGCTTGGGAATCGACTTGGAGCCCGACGAATGGGTCAAGGATAGTGGATGCACTAATTATATGACGGGAAACCGAAGTTTATTCTCATCATACAAGGCTTACAACGGAGGTAATGTCACTTTTGGTAGCAATCTTAAAGGCAACATCATAGGCAAAGGTACGATTACTCAAGACTCCCTCACTATTAGAAATGTTTAGCATGTAGATAACTTAGGATTTAACTTGCTTAGTGTTAGTCAAATGGTTGACAATAAGTGTAGAGTAATATTTTTCGAAGAGGGTAGTGAGATTACTAAGGATGGCAAGACCATAGGCAAAGGAGTTAGGAAGAATGGCTTATTTGTTATGAAAACAGAAAATAAGCCTCAGGATAAGGTTTGTCTAGCAACCATAGATGAGAATTCAACTCTATGGCATAGGAGACTAGGTCACGCTAATATGCGTTTAATACAATCTTTAGCGTCTAAGTAACTAGTTAGAAACCTACCCAAGTTTAAGTTTGATAAACACTTTTGTGACGCTTGGAAAACAAGCTCATTCTAGTTACAAAGCTAAGAACATAGTCTCGACCTCTAGATGCCTAGAACTCCTTCACATGGATCTATTCGGTCCATCCGCCGTACAGAGTTACGGAGGAAACTACTACACAAGCTTTCGAGGAATACTTGGACTAGATTCCTTAAGAATAAAACACAAGCTTTCGAGGAATTCGAAATCTTTAGTAAGAGGGTCCAAAATCAACTAGGTTGTACAATAGTATCTATTAGGATGGATCATGGTCGAGAATTTGGTAATGAAGTGCAATTTGGAGTATATTGTGATGCTAATGGTATTACACATAATTTCTCGGCTCCACGCACTCCATAATCAAATGGGGTAGTTGAGCGGAAAAATCGTACTCTACAAGAGATTAGTAGAACGGTGTTAAATGAGCAATCTATTCCGCAAAAGTTTTGGTCTAATGCCGTAGACACCTCAACTTATATACTTAATAGAATTTTGATTAGACCGATCTTAAAAAAAACACCTTACGAAATCTTGAAAGGTAGAAAACCTACTCTAGATTAATTTAGACTGTTTGGAAGCAAGTGCTTCATACTAAACACAAAAGATTACCTCACCAAGTTTGACCCAAAGTCTTACGAAGGTGTTTTCCTAGGTTACTCCCAAAATAGTAAAGCCTATGTTGTCCTAAACAAGGAAACAATGAAAGTCGAAGAATCACTCAACGTGACATTCGACGAAAGTTTCCCCCAACTAAGACATCACCCTTGGTGGATGATGACTTAGATGAGGAAGAAGCCATTAAGTTCAATGGTAAGAAAACCTTAGAAAATGACATTGAGGATGAAATAGTCGAAGTTGACGAAGTTGTCAACATTAAGGAATCTAAGAACCATCCAATAGAAAATGTCATAGGAAACCTAAATGTAACACCTCAAAAATCTACAACAATCGCGGAAGCATACAGAACTTTGAGGGTGCTACGGTTGCGGGTGCAACAATTGGAAATCACAACACAAGGTAACAAAGAACGGAATACATGCTCCGTTTTTAATTAAAATTATCAATTTAGTTTTACAAAAGATAAGTCATAGTTTAGATAGAATTTAGGCCCATCAAACATTGTGGTCCCTCATAAAAAAAAGGTCTCCAATAACAATTTGCCAATTTGATAAAAAGCTCCATGACCCTTTTTTTGCCTTGCCATATCTTGCCATACCAAATCCAATTACACACCTGAGAAAAACATGCTAAAAAGTCAGCAAAAAGCTGGTGAGTTCATAGGTTTAAATAAAGTCATCAAATAATTAGTTTGGACCAGCATGATCATTATAACACATATAATGTCATACAAAAGTATCTATCGCGCTAGCACTAAGTTCATGCAACCGAAGCTCGACAGTTTAGTGTGATAATCTCTAACACATAAATAATAGTCAAGGGGCCCTTAGCGAGTGTTTAACCCAATACACTCGAAGTCCGACTTGCTATACGTTCGCCTTGACCTGTCTGGCCAACCGAACGGGGGAGTCACCCCAATAGATCTATCTGAAGCAATCGCGCTTCCCAAAGGAAATTAACGGTTCATGAAAATGGGCATAATAGTGGGTTCTAGGGCTTAGGCTAACTACGCAATAGTTTTGATAAAAAAAAGTAATGATATTATGGTCCATAAAAGATTTGCATGTTTCTCACCCCATATTCTTAAAACAAGTAAAAGTAAAAATGGGGCTATAAACTCACCTTTATTGGCCTGAACAGTGAATGCTGTGAAATTAGAGAGTGCACGGCACCAACACGCAACCTAAATTAAATAACCATATTAAATTCAAGTCTCTTCAGATTTTAATTTCAATGTTTTAGTGTACCTATGTTGTTGTCACTTGTGTGGCGGCAAGTGTGGTTACTAAGGTTTCTCCTAAGGGGTGGTGAGGCGTAATTCTACAATTGTCCTAAAGGTAGGGTAACGAGGGGTTGGGAAACATCTAACGATCTAAGGTATGAATGAATTAAACCTAGTTGTGATATGTATATATTTTAAATAGTGTTTATTAGGTTTGCCTAAGTTGGTTTTAAAAGTATGACTTAATATATATGGAGTTTATCACCTAATGGTTTATACCGTTTACTTGAGTAATTTAACAAGTTCCCTCATTACGATCCATTTTCACAACATTAATTTAAAGTTTTATGTTTCGACAATTTTTATTCAAGTTAAATGATATATTTTTAGTGACGTTCACTATTATTTTATTTGATTGTCAACATAACGTATATAAGTGTTAGCGTATTGTTATATACCTTGACATGTGTTATGGTTTACCACTATCGTGAGATTTATTTTGACATACTTACCTTTACTACACACGTTTATGCTAGTCTATATATTTTTATCTTTTTCAAAGTGAGCGTAAAATTAATCGTATCACAATGTATGAATATATTAGCCTAGTTGTTTTAATTGTTTTCGTCGTGTCTATCATTTCGGCTATTCAAGCTTTTAAGTACATATATGTTAACGTAAATAAGATCACACTTTTGTTTTCGGCTATGTTTGCTTTTACGTAGCTATATGTTGAACAAATTTTTATTCAAGTGAAAAAAAAATTATTCAAGTGATTATATTTTTGACTAAACAAGCCTTATTTATCTTAAGGAATTTTCATGTTTGTTTTGGGTTTCGGCTATTACCACTTTAAAAGTTAGTCGATGTAAATTAGTTTGTACGGCTATTGTTCATTTTCTTTGCTCGCAACAATATTTTTCATAACTGTTATTCAAATGTGGTTTTTAACACTTAATGGGCTGTGGTCGGGTTCGAGGAGGGGGAAAGTGAAGCTACTAATGGGCTGAGTTTAATATCAAATCTGGTGGGCTAAAGGGTTATATGCAGGCCCTTCAATGGGCTGGGTTGTAAGATGTTCACAATATATATCACACGTATGGATTTAAGTTTGGCTGATTAGTATAAGAATTCTAGAGAGAAAATGAGAAGTTGGGAGCCTTTGTAGAGAGAGAAGTAGAAGATGTTAGATTGAAAGTGTGAAAGGTCCAACCCTTCCCTTGTGTGGGAAGGGCTTTATATAGTACAATATTAGGTGCCCCATGTGGGCTGTGGAGTGAGCTGACAGTGGGTAAAGACCCGACCCACTCCACGATTACTTTAATAACTAAACTAATACTAATATCACTAATAATCCTACGAGCTAGTTAATGCTAGCAAATGCTCGGGGTGACCGAGTCTTCATAAGAATATTTATAATCCTAACAATCTCCCCCTAAGGGAGGTCACCCCGGAAATAATGTTTCGAATTCTAGCATTCAATCATGTGAGTTTGACTTTCTAGCTCGTAGTTCTTGATTCTTCGATGTCTTGAAACTTTGTACTTTCAGCAGCGAACTTTTGACGACTGATCTTTTGTCCTGGATGATCTTTTTGGATTCCTTGAGAATATCATCCAACATATATCTTCAAGTCATCATGCAGCATCGTCTCCATATGAAGCAATGATCTTTGAGCCTTCTTTGAGATCATCAGCCACAGTAAATCTCCAAGCTCATCTGTAGTACTAGCATTGCCTTCATGTGATTTGTTGTGACACTTGTACTGCATGCTCACACTTTTCTGGATCATGATTTTTCAGCATCAGAGTTGCGGAAGCAGTGTTGAAGGTCTTTTAATTATCATGATTTCTTAGATTATGATGGAGAAGTGTGAGCATGTGGTGATGGATCGGCATCTTTTCGGCAATCAGCTGCAACCGCCAGGGATTCCTGCATAAGACAGTTAGCAATAAAACGTCCGGTACTTAGGGGTTCGGATTTCGAGATTGTTAACAGCATAGTGTGAGAACTTTCTCTAATCCTTACCAAGACCGTTCCTAAGTCGGAAACCCCCGAGAGGGCTTACAAGATCTACCGAAGTAAATCAACGATTAGGTGAGTCGCTGGAGTTCTCTCCACGACTGTACACCGCATTGAAACCGCCGCGACCACCAAGCGTAATCCATAGAAATTACCGAAGTGACCTGCTTTCAGGGCTGTTAGATGTTGACCCTGGCAGGAATTTCCATTCAATCACTGATAGTTACATTCGTAAACTCTCTCATAAATGTTCTGGCAGATTGCTAAGATCTGCATAGGACTCATAAAGTTACACCTGGTGTCCTTAATGTTGAACAGCCAGTGTAGAAGTAACGTGTGTTCCTATTGAGATCTTTTGATGCATCTCTTGGCTCTAGACTCAATAAGTGCATTTTTGGTAGTCAGAGACTGGAGCGGTGTCTCCTGTTTCAATATCAACATAATTCAAAATGAGCGGTCGATAGATTATGCAGGGTTCCCCGTGAGAATGAAACAAGTCCTTTTAAGAGAACTTGAGTGGCTTAGAAGATTTAGTGCAGTGCGTCACTGGGTCCATGACGTCTTGTCTTCAATACCGGTGTTACCTTGGTAACAGCCAGTAGCATATGAATTGAACCCGGTTTCTGCCTTAAGGTTGAATAATTTGAGGGCTATTTCTTTTCACCCTTTCTCATTTCATTTCTTTTTAATTATTCAACCCCTTCTTTCTCCTTTATCATATTACTCCTTTTTTCATAATCATACCTAAGGACTTTCTAATACTAACTATTTGGTATTGTCCTTGGGTAGATCCCTCTGGCTCTGGCGGATCATAGGACGGTTTTCCTAACCTTAGCCACCTTATAACACCATGACTATCCTATGTTGCTGTAAACCAAAATCCTTGAAAAATCTCTCAATGTGTTCATGATTATGAAACACATTTTGCTAACACTTTGAGAGTTTTATATTTTTCAAATGCTCCCCCTTAACATGTGCTCATATGTTTAAATTTAAAATTTTCATATGTTGGGTAGAGATTGCACTTTTTGAATTGATCCACTTTCTGTGAACATGACCGATTCGAGACACGCTTACATCACTAGTTAGACTAGCTTGAAATTATTACCCGGCCTAGTCAAATTCACAGAAAGTTTCTCGAAACGGTACACTCTACTCAGATACGTCCTCTTCGAGACACGCTTACATCACTGGTTAGACCAGCTTGAAATTATTACCCGGCTAGGACGCATCCTTTTGATTAATGACAGATTATGTTTCGTCAATTCATTGGTGAAGTCTGAGTCGTGCTCACGTAAGATGCCACATCCATTTTGCTATAACAAACCATTTGCTCCCCCTCAATATGTGCATCGATATACGAAAGAGTTTAGCACATATGGGAGAGCTTACACTTAAGTCCAAAGAATCACATTTTCATCAGGTTTCATATTTAAATCACATTCTCTCCCCCAATCAAAAATTTCAAACCTTTTGAGATTGATGATCCCGATTGATTTAAATAAGTTAGAAAATATGGGAGAAATGTGATCAGATTTAATATATTCTGATGATGGAACATGACGATGCTCCCCCTCAATTAATGAGGGAGAATGTTAGTGTCAGGTATGATAGGTATGAAAATTTTGAATTTAATAAAGAATCATACACTGACACATAACAACCACATTTTATGCACTGCTTATTATGTACCAAGTGACATGTTTTGATGATATGAGATTTTGAAATCATCACTCTCCCCCTCAATCGATGACCCGTCTTCTATTTAAATAGTTGTGGTCATTGATTGAGTGATAGATTTTTATGAAAAGTTAAATTCAGATTGATATTCAAAAATCATGGTACCACCAAGTTTTCATACATGTACTTTCCTGAAGAATCATAGATTGGAAAGTACTTGCGATGTAAAGAAGACTTCTCTTCTTATACAAGAAATGATGCACTGAATCGTACATCAGATCGAAGAAACATGGATATAAAGTAATCCATGCCCAGGTGAACTTCACCCAGTTGGAGGAACAGCTGTCTTTTTGGCGACAAGCTTTCCCCATCATAAAGCACAGGTTGCAGTCTGAAGTAACTGCAAGTTGATTAGACATGTTTTAACCAGTTAATATAACTTCTGCTCGAGCTTCATTTAAAGACCCGTGTCATTATTGAATGAAATTTCTAGGACCGTAAATGTTATCGATAAACAGAAGACATGCCTAGAAGAACTATTTTTGGTATTTTGTTTTTCTGATTTTTATGGTTTTTATAGGTTTTATATTTTTCTATTTTCTTTTTTTGATTAAGATATATACAAATATATACAAGGATATGTGAAGCGAGTCCTTTACTCCTCGTTTTCTTCTTGAAGACCCTTGAGTGTTTCTGGAGACAAACTCTTCATGCCAAGTCGCGGGAGAATAAATTGAAACCGTTCTCTCGGAAGCACCTTAGTGAAGATATCAGCCAACTGAAACTCTGTCCTCACGAAGTAGAGTTCAACAATCCCTTTTTCCACTTGTTCCCTGATGAAGTGATGCCGGATATCAATGTGCTTTGATCGGGAGTGCTGGACATTGTTGCAGCAAAGAGCAATAGCACTTTTGTTATCACAATACAGAGGGATCTTGTTGTAAGCAAAGCCATAATCCGATAGTTGTGATCTCATCCAAAGAATTTGAGCACAGCACGCAGACATGGAGATATATTCAGCCTCTGTAGAAGATATTGAAGTACTTATTTGCCTTTTAGAAGACCAGCTAACCAACTTTTCCCCAAGAAACTGAGCACCTCCTGAGGTACTTCGACGAGTATCTTGACACCCCGCATGGTCCGCATCTGCATAAGCTGTGAGTTCCATTGCAGTGTCCTTAGGATACCTGATGAAGCGAAAAGTGTACCGCTTTTAGGGGGTCATTTAAGCCCTAAATCGTATTTATTTGATCAAATATTGCCCTAAATCGTTCCTTTTGTCATTTTAGGTACTTTGGAGAAGAAATCTGGAAAAGGAAGCATTTTGGACGTTTTTGGAGCATAAAAGTGAAGAAAACGACAAAGTCTCCAAAGCTGCTGGAAAAGTACACATGACGGCGTCAAGAATTGTTCTAGACGGCGTCACGGCTTGGCGAAAGAGGTGGATATGAAAAATACACGTGACGCGCCAGAAAGTTTTGCAATGGAAAGTCTGACGGCGTCACCCTTTAAGGTGATCAAGGCCATCATGGTTTAAGTTAAAGAGAGACGGCGTCAAGCCCTATTCTGACGGCGTCAACCCTTGATAAGCCAGAGCGGATTTTGGAGGATTAAAGAGGGACGGTGTCAGGAAGACCATCCGGGAACCCTAGCCGCGGCGAGGTGACGGCGTCACCTCCTACAACGTGACGCCGTCAGCCACTAAACTCTATATATAGTTTTGCAATTTTTATTCATTGTGTGCAACTTTGTGAGGAGAAACCCTAAGACGAATTTTCTGCCATTTTTAAGGGTTTTATACCCTTGGATCTCCCATGTTTAATTGAAGATAAGTAATCATTTAATCATTCAATATGTCTATGTGTTGTTTGATTATATCTTGTTCTTGTCTTTTAATTAACATGCTAGGCTAGATTTATCTTGTGTTTGCTTAGATCTAATGAAACCTAACTATTGATTATTAGTTGTTGGTGTGTTATTAATTGTATTGGATGATTGTTTATCGATGTTAGGCTTAAGAAAACTGGCTAACCTCCTATACGGTAATTTGCTTGAACGTCTTAAGAAACATGAACCAATGCGTACTAAGGTTTTTATGGTTGTATTTAATGCATGAGCGAATTCTAGTGATCCCATGTTAGGAGCTTCTTAGCCGGCTCGACATAGGAGTGAAGTAGGAGCTTGTAAAGTTGGGGAAGTACGTACGCCACCCCACGATTGGTATTAAGGAATACACCCGTCATCCACGCAATTAATGCACATTAATCAACCGGTAAAAGATAGTTAGGGAGTAAGGAAATCTAAGTAAACACATTTCTCTCCATATAAGTTCCACCACCTTTTCATTTTCAGTTATTTTATTTTATATTGCAATTGTAGTTATTTGGGTTAGTTGACTAGCAACTAATTCCGCCCACTCCTTCAAACCCGAGATTTTACTTGCTTTCATAAAAAATATAAAAATACAAAAAGAATCTTCCCTCACCCTTAGACCTATTAGAGTAGTTTTTCAATCCTAACGACACTATTCCCCTAGAGAACGATCAATCCCCCGGTACTTGCCACTTCACTATACTACATCGGTCAGGTACACTGCCTGGTGGGGATTGCAAGCCTCTTGAGATCCCTCGAGAGGTAAAACCTGTTGTAAGGTCGCAAAACCACGCATCAATACCAGAGACCCATGTGAACAGTCCCTTGAAGGTATCGAAAGACTCGCTTTACTGATTCCATATGCTTCTTCGTAGGCTTGGACTGGTATCTAGCACACATTCATACAGCAAACAATAGATATGTCCTACTAGCAGTGAGATACATTAGAGATCCGATCATGCTTCGAAACTTTGTTTGATCAACCAGAATCCCAGAGAGATCCTCATCCAATTTCGATCTCTTCAATCATAGGGGTGTCAACTGCATCACTTGAATCAAATCCAAATTTCTTCAATATTTCATTTGCATATTTGGATTGATTGATAAAGATGCCTCCGGGACTATGAGAGATTTGTAAACCCAAGAAGAATGACATTTGTCCCATCATAGACATTTGGAACTTAGAACTCATCTCGTTAGAAAACCTATCACATTCCTTAGGATCGGAAGAGGCGAAGATGATGTCATCTACGTAGATCTGAACAAGAAGCAGATGTTTGCCCGATTTCCTAGTGAATAGTGTAGGATCAACAACACCTTTGGAAAAAACATTACCCAGAAGAAACTTCGATAGAGTATCATACCACGCCCTGGGTGCTTGCTTCAGCCCATATAGAGCCTTCTTCAAACAGTAGACGTGTGTAGGATTATCAGGATCCACAAAACCTTCTGGTTGACTGACATAGACTTCCTCCTTCAGATCACCATTTAGAAATGCTGTCTTTACATCCATTTGGTAGACAATCATATTCTGACTGGCAGCATTAGCTAGAAAGATTCTGATGGCTTCAATTCTTGCAACCAGAGCAAATGATTCTTCAAAGTCTATGCCCTCTTATTGTCGATACCCCTTTGCAACAAGCCGTGCCTTGTTCTTTAAAACATCACCATGCTCATCGAGTTTCACTTTAAAGATCCACTTTAGAGCGATAACCATTGCACACTCTGGAGGAGGTACTAATTCCCAAACTTCAAGTCGATCAAACTCATGAATTTCATCTTGCATAGCAGTAAACCAACTGTCTTTAGACATGGCTTCTTTGACGTCTTTTGGCTCGACTTTGGATAGTACGGAATTGAAGAAGCACCAAAGTGCATCGGTGGCAAGTTGCTTTCGAGTGGATACTAGACGAGAAGGATTACCAATGATGTTGTCAATTGGATGATCATTGGTTCATTTTCTGAGATGATCATGTGGTTGAGGGTTTTGAACTGATGTTGCCATGTTGTGATTTCCTGAAGACGATGTTTCAGTGGAAGACTCAGGAGAAAATACATTTTCAAATGGAACATCGTCAACAGGAGCAAAAGGATTCACTTCAAAAGAATTGTCTTCTGCAGAACCTTGTTGTACCAAAGAAGATTGAATATTTGATGATGAGGGCGATTGACTGGCAGATGGTGCATCTTGACTGATAGAGACAGATACAGATGGACCTTCTGAGTTTTGTTGAATTTGAGCATCAGCAACGGGAGGTACAGGTGGAGCTTCCGTTGTAGCATTAACCGTTGGTGGCTCAAAGTATTCGTCAAACATCGGATCAAATAACTTCTTCAACTCTTCACTGGTGGGAGGTACATAAGAAACTCCAGGCGTGGGATCCTGTACAAGACCTGAACTAATTGGTCCAGGTGTCAATAAATTAGGTACGGGTCTAGAACTGGTTTGTCCAGGAGTCGTTTGCTCAGTCATCTCATCGAATGTCACGTGAATAGTTTCCATGATTTGTCGGGTTCTTCTGTTGTAGATTCTGTATCCCTTGCGATCTGGTGCATACCCAATTGTTGATATAAATAATGCCTAAACACGTTATTAATATTCTTTCGATATCTCTATGTTTTGATAATCACAAAATGTAAAATCATTAAACGAAAGATCATGACGTAAACAAGTATTTAGTTGTAAATATCTATTTTAACAACTCAATCACTTAAGGTATGTATAAACAAATGCTTAATGCATTATATGATCAAAGGAACATTTTCTTAAACTCTAGACTTTTTATAAAATGTCCAAAACATTTTATATCTTTTAGAAAAACATTTTTGGTAATAAATAAAAAGGTTTAATTCATTATAAATTTATGAATTCAAATTTTCAACCAAAATTGGTAAAAATGTTCCAGAAAAACCTTCCCCACAAAAAGACAAATCTGGGCAACGGTTCAGTGGGGCGGCCCCCTTAAAATTAAGGGGACCGCCCCGCTCCACCAGCTGTCCAGATTTGCCTATAAATACTGGACTTTCTCTGGACTTTTTCCTCACCTTTTTGCACCCCAAACCTTCTGTTCTAAATCTTCTCTAATCCTTGTAAATCCTCTCTAAAATCCTTTGATCATATTCTCTTAAGCATTGGTTTTCAAGTGATCCAAGCTTCCACCATCAAAGTGCAAAAGAAGAATACTCCTTCAACTAGAGAAGAAGTATTATAGCTTAACTCATATCATTCTTGTAGTTGTGTAAAGTGTTGTATAGTTGTGATAAGTAGATCTAAGTGTAAGTAAGTAGTTGTGCTTGTAAAGAAGTAGTGTAGAAGTCGTGAAGTAGTCGTGAAGTAGTCGTGAAGCCGTCGTGAAGAAGGTGTGAACTAGTTGTGTAGAAGTTGTGTATAAGTTGTGAGATTGGTTCTAGCTACGATTAGAACTCGACATCTAGCTTTGTGTCGTTAAACCGGTGTAAGCTAAAGTTGTGTAAGGTTTCTCCGCCATAAGGGATTTTGTTGACATAGTGAAGAAAACTCTCAAGTAGGTGACTCGAGGAGTGGAGTAGGGCAAGGAAGGTGTCCTTGTAGCCGAACCACTATAAATCTCCGTGTTGTGGTTTGATCTTTCCATCTCTATCTTTCATTTCATTATATTTACTTTACTTGCATTGCTTTTCTATATTTGTTTATATTTGTTCATATTGATCAAGAGTTGAATTCACATAAGATAGAATCGAAGTTTTAAAAGTAAACAAAAGTTTTCACAATAAAATTTAAAAGGACGTAAAACTATTCAACCCCCCTTCTAGTTTTCCACAATTGGTATCAAGAGCCACGTCAAACAAGATTTTTAAAATAAACTGTATTTTAAAACTTGAAACGATCTATGGAATCTGAAAAATATTTAGAAGGGCAATTTATGCAAAGACCACCACCATTTGAAAGTGATGGATTTCTTTATTGGAAAAATCGATTCGAAACTTATGTGAAATCAAAAGATCTAGATCTTTGGCATGTTATTACTAATGGTGATTTTTTACCTATTCAACATAATCTTGAAACTAAAAATGATGAAATAGTACCTTTTGAAAAACAAAATGATGATTTAAAAAGAAAACTTTCTAAAATAATGAGGCAAAAATGGTTATTTATAATGCGTTACCACGTAAAGAATACGAAAGGATCTTTATGTGTGAAACCGCAAAAGAAATTTGGAACTCTTTACTAATAACTCACCAAGGTAATAGTCAAGTCAAAGATAATAAAATAGATCTTCTTGTTCAACAATATGAACAATTTACGATTCCGGAAGAGGAATCAATTGATAATGCTTTTTCTAGGTTTAACACAATCATCACAAGTTTAAAGGCACTTGATGAGAGTTTTTCTAGTAAGAATTTTGTTAGGAAATTTCTTAGGGCTCTTCATCCAAAATGGCGAGCTAAAGTTACGGCGATTGAAGAATCGAAGAACTTGTCAACTCTTCAACTTGACGAGTTGATTGGCAACTTGAAGGTCTACGAAGCAATAATCAAGAAAGACTCCGAGATGGTCAAAGGAAAGAAAGAGCAAAGAAAGTCAATCGCGTTGAAAGCTAGGAAAGCATCAAGTGACGAGGATAGCTCAACCTCCGATAGTGACGACGAAGAATATGCCATGGTCGTAAGAGACTTCAAGAAATTCTTCAAAAGACGAGGAAGATTTGTTAGACAACCATATGATGAAAGAAAGACACTCCAAAGAAATAAAGATGACAAAGCTAGCAAGAGCGAGAGAAAGTGCTTCAAATGCGGTGATCAAAATCATCTCATTGGAAGATGTCCTATGATGTCAAAGGAGCAAAACCAAAAGGCGTTCGTTGGAGGCGCATGGAGTGATAGTGACGAAGACGAGAAAGAAACCACAAAGGAGGAGAAATGTCTTATGGCTAAGACATCAAGTGAGGTACATTCCGAAACCGAATACTTTAGTGATGAATATTTATCATGAGATGAAAAAGACTTTGATAGTGAATATAATAAATTATGCAAACTAGGTCAAAAAGTAATGAGTAAAAATAAATCACTAAAACATAAAAATAACCAATTAGAAAAAGAAGTACTAGAATTAAAAATTAAACTACAAAACTTAGAAAAAGGGAAAGAAGTTTTTGAATGTAGAACATGTCAAGAAACTAAAAATGAAAACGAAATACTTAAGGAAGAAATTTGTAAACTTAACAAATTCAAAAATAGTAGTAATTCACTTAGGGAAATAATAAGTATTCAAAGAATATCAGGAGATAAAACCGGATTAGGATTTAATTCAACTAAGGATTCAAATAGTGAAACTAAAAATGTAAACTTTGAATGTGAAACTAGTGAGCAAAAACCTTTAGAGTCAAAACCTAAGTATATACTTATGAAAGATAGAAAAATACCCATAGCTAGTAATGAGGATGTAAAAACCTTTTATAAACCATCTTAAAAAAATGAAGTAGAACACTCTAAACCAAAATTAAGGTCAAAAACACCTCCTCCTAGAAGACCACTTAGTCCTCACCCTCGGCCTAAAACTCCTCAACCTAGAAGAAACCAAAATAGACCAAACCGTCAAAATAATAGTCACCCAATGTGGAATTATCCAAATCCACCAAGTTTTAATCCTTGGGGAATACTTCCACCATACATGCATCCGAGTCAATTGCAAACCATATTTGGTTCAAACAACTATGGACCAATCAGACCATGAGGACCAAGTGGCTAGAATTTCAACTCATCGGGAAAGTCGGAATCTCTTTTGTAATTGGCTTTTATAAGTCAATACTCTTTGAAGTATTTGAAGACCACATGTTGAAGACAAAAAGGTACGCCTCTCTTTCATGCTCACCACTATATGCGTAGATTAATGAATTAGCCTATTGCATGCCCCCTTTAGTCTTAAATGCTTAGTTTAGTAAATACTTATATGTTTGTTAGTAAGTTCTCTTCTTATATACCTATATTACTATAATATATATATATATATATATATATATATATATATATATATATATATATATATATATATATATATATATATATATATATATATACACATATCCTCTCATAACCTAGACACGTCATTTGTTGACTATCTAGAACTTAAAGAAATTGTTCGTCCTCGAACCTTTTCTTCCCCCTTTGCTCTTTTGGAATATAACGTTCAACATGAAAATCTTCTATGTCCACTCTCGCAAAACTCATGGTGATGAAGAGAAGTGAGTTGAGTGGATCAACATAGAAATCGAAGTCGAACCTTCGCACAAGAAAACTATGTAACAAACTCCCATCGTCGTTAGCACCCATCTCCGTCCTTTCCTCATTATCCCTCAACATCTTTCAACATCCCACCTTAACACATAATATATATATATATATATATATATATATATATATATATATATATATATATATATATATTATATATATATATATATATATATATATATATATATATATATATATATATATATATATAGTGTAGGGTTCTTTTCAGAACCAAATAAATGTACAGAACTGCGAGAACCGATCCTAGCCATCTATTATTTAATCAATGGTTATAAATGATGGTGGCATGATTGTAATTAAATAAAAAATCAAGGAATGTTTTATAAAAGGTTTAGGGGTATTATTGGTATTTTTTATAATCAATTGAAAACCGTTTGATTTAATTTCCAAAATATAAACCCATTTAGGGTCTATTTTTCCCCACTTTCAGCAGCCATCTACTTTCTCTCTCCCTCTCCCCTTTTCCGGCCACTTTCCGGCGACCACCATACGCCCTCACCGCCACTCCTCTCGTTACATCGCCACCACCAAAATGACCCTTGTGATCTCCTCTACACCCTACCATACCACACGCGCCCTTAAAAACCCTCACCGCCGCCATCTCATCCACAACGCGCCACTACCATCATTCTTAATCACCTCCCACGTATAGATCGAGCAAGAAGAAGGTAAGAATACCGAGTCACAATTAACAGATCTTAAAAAGACGAAGAGCAGATCTGGAAAAGAATTATTTTCCACAGCAGCAGATCTTAAAAATTTTGAGGTAATCGTTATTTTTCATTAAAGGGTATCGATTCTTCTAATTTTTTTGATGACGCTAATGAATCAAATGGGTATTCTCGTACTGATTGGTCATGATGTTGTATCAGTGGCATATTAATTGACTTGTCGCTTAGTCATTATATTTGGCTGTTTTTGTTTCCTTGTACTGGTATTAATTGGCGTCAAAGGGCAAGTGGTTATTAATTGGAGATTGAAGATCTGTTGTTTTATAATTAATTGGAGATTGAAGATCTGTTGTTTTATAAAAAATTTCATAAAGATGGTTCGAGTGCACATGTGCAAAGTCTTGAGTGCACATATGCAAATATTTCATAAAGATGGATTCTTTGTCTATACTTGTTTCATGTTTTTCGTAGTTTGTTGAATGTATGTTTCCTTCTCTGCTTTAGTGGTTTTACTTGTAATACTCATTTATTGGCAATTTTACATTATTATATTATACGTAGGAAGTTGTTCAAAGTAGTTTAACTCATAGAACATTGCATATTAAAATCATTAATTTCATGATGAAGTGTGTCGCAATTTGGATCTGAAAAAGTAAAGTGCGTTTTGTAGTTTCATTTGTTATCTTAAATGTAGTTTCATCTTCTTATTTCACACATTTTGTTTTTTGTCTTTTAAAGCTTTGTAATTGATAAACTAGATATTCAAATGATGATATGTGGTAGAATGTACAAATTCTGCATATAAATTGTTTGTGTTAATAAAGTGATAAATTTCTTGGGTTATTGAAGTGATAAGATTCTTGAAGTAATAACGTATGTGTAGAATCTACAAATTTTGAGTATGTGTGCATATGTGTTTATGACGGTAAAAAATCAATTAAAAGGTGCATATGTGTTTTATGGCTGAAAAATGTGTGCATATGTGTGTTTCAAGGTTAATTTAAAATGATGCATATTTGTTTCAAGGTTAATATAAAATTAGTGTAATGATGCATATGTGTTTTTATTGCTGGTATAAAATATCTTAAAGAGTGCATATGTATTTTATAGTTGCAGGTTACCTGATGTTGCGGCTGTTGGCACAGACTTGTATCAGTTAATATGAGCGAGACGATAAAAACATATGTGTACAAGGATTAAAAACACATGCGCAAATTTTATGGGTTCTTGAACCAGGCGAGGAATACAAGTGCAGCCGCAGATACAAGTGCACATATACATACAAAGAAATACAAAGTGTCCAGCGAGGGAAAATACATGTGCATATATGACAACATTTTTGCTTTTAGAAATTTATATTTGAAGTGTATTATCACATGATTTTAAATTTTGTATATAATGTTTTTGTTTTAAATTGTAAGCAATACATGTAAAATACTTTTGTTTGTCATTCCATGCACTACAAACACACGTAAATTTACATTATCTAAAAAAACATATATGCACCTTACCAAATACACGTAAATTGAACACTACAAATATACGTAAACATACATTATATAAAAAACACATGTGCACCTTACTAAAAATGTATGTTGAAAAAAATATTATTCAAAAAAAAAAAAAAAAAAAAAAAAAAAAAAAAAAAAAAAAAAAAAAAAAAAACCCTAAAATGTAGGAACTAAAAAACGGTTTTTATTTAAAAAATAAAAAAGAAATTAAAAAATTGCAATTTTACTATTATACCCTTTTGAATTAAATAATAAAAATAAATATCCAAAAAAATCTGATTGGTTGATGCTGGTTCTCGCAGTTCTGTACATTTATTTGGTTCTGAAAAGAACCCTTCCCTATATATATATATATCTCTACATTATATATAACAGGAGGCGTTACACGTAGATAATGCCACATAAATGCCACCTCAATGCCACCTCAATGCCACATAATCATTTATATGCCACATAATCTCATTTAGTCCACCTAAGCATTATTTTAGTTGATTAAAATTTGATTAATTAAAAATTTGACATTGGCAAGAATTGAACCTGGGTCATTTAATCCACATACAATTGCTTCAACCACTAGACCAACCCAGTTTTTGTGATTTACAATACAAACTAAATATGTCATGCTTAAATAATTGATATTGTTAAGCACACCAATGCCATATGAGTAAACACGATTATGTCTCACTAATTAGGTGCCATACACTGTTGAGCAATTAGATATGTAACGACTCCTATCCAAATTTTTCAAATTTTGACCTAAATTATGTCTCACCAATAAGGCTTCTATTGTGGCTGAAGGGTTCATTAGTTGACCAACATTATACATCTAACAACTATGATATATTTTATTTTATTTATATTGTAGCTTGAAGAAGACAATACATAAAATAATTATGGATAATCGACAGTCTAAAGGTACTTCTGATCGTTAATGTGTATGAATGATCGTATTCAAGTGTTTATTGATTTTTATTGTATGTGTGAATTAGGTGAGATGATTGCTGTATAATAGGTACATGTGGTTAATGACTCACAATTCGTTCGCAAGAATGGGACATGGGTCAGATACAACACATAAAATGAACCCAATGATATTTCAACATCCAGTAGGTTAGACAGTCCAACGCTACACCAATAGTCACAGGTTCATATACCTGCTAAGTTTGGTATGTAGTAGAAAACTTTTAGTAATTTATTATTCATTTATGCAATATCCCTTTTCTATTTTTGGTGAAGAACCCTCGAATAGGGTATTCGATGCAATAAACTTGGCTCTTAAAATTATACTCTCATTTAAGATGGTATGGGTGTGATATATGCAACGTAAACTTTTGGTGAAGAACCCTCAAGTAGGGTATTGGATGCAATAAACTTGGCTGATACTCTCATTTAAGATGGTATGGGTGTGAGATGACTTGTGATAGTAAGTAGCCTTTTTTTCAGCAATTTCTTAGCACTCAAATTGCGAGACAGTCCAACGCTACACCAATAGTAACAGGTTCATATACCTTCTAACTTCGAGATGTAGTAGAAAACTTTGAGTAATTTATATTATGTCTTTGCAAAGAATAGTAACTAACATCATTTGTGTATGCATGTCACAACAAAAATGAACTGATCAGAGAAGCACATCCAAACTTAAAGCAAGATTTATTGACATTGTATAGGTTTTGATTGCAGATGCTACGTCAATCAGGGATCGGGAATTTCGTGATGCAAGACCATAGGAGAATCTATTAGTTAATTGACTCCTACAAATTAAAAAGAGTTTCATAAGCTCCCGAACTGAAGTACTATATATATAGAGGATAATGAAAACATGAACAATAATGAAAGATAATATAGCCTTTTTTTTCAGTTTTGATTGCAGATGCTACGTCAATCAGGGATCTGTAATTCCACGATGCAAGACCATAGGAGAATCTATTAGTTAATTGACTCCTACAAATTAAAAAGAGTTTCATAAGCTACCGAACTGAAGTACTATATAGAGGATAATGAAAACATGAACAATAATGAAAGATAATATAGCCTTTTTTTTTTAAGCTAATTCTTAGCACTCAAATTGCGAGACAGTCCAACGCTACACCTACCTGCTAACTTTGGGATGTAGTAGAAAACTTTTAGTAATTTATTATTCGTTTATGCAATATCCCTTTTATATTTTTGGTCTTTTATAATATAGTATCTGTATATGCAACGTAAACTTCTGGTGAAGAACCCTCGAATAGGGTATTCGATGCAATAAACTTGGCTCTTAAAATTATTATCTCATTTAAGATGGTATGGGTGTGATATATGCAACGTAAACTTCTGGTGAAAAACCCTCAAATAGGGTATTGGATGCAATAAACTTGGCTCATAATCTCATTTAAGATGGTATGGTGGTGAGATGAGTTGTGATAATAAGTAGCCTTTTTTTCAGGTATTTCTTAGCACTCAAATTGCGAGACAGTCCAACGCTACACCAATAGTCACAGGTTCATATACCTGCTAACTTCGGGATGTAGTAGAAAACTTTTAGTAATTTATATTATGTCTTTGCAAAGAATAGTAACTATCATCTTGTGTATATGCATGTCACAACAAAAATGATCTGATCAAAAAAGCACACCCAAATTTAAAGCAAGATTTATTGACATTGTGTAGCTTTTGATTGCAGATGCTACGTCAATTTAGCATCTTGATATTTTTGTATGTTCATAATAGGTTCCTTGAAACCTCTACTGATTTGAGCAATAACAGACAAAAAACAGTTGTCCCAACAAAGATTATATATATATATAAAACGTGTTTCTATTGATATCTGTGATTTTTTCCTAAAAAATATATAAGATAAGTTTGGTAAAATATAAGATAAGTTTGGTATATATATATTGTTATCTTAAAGATTTTTTTAATGTTTAACCTAATTTTATAGTATATATACACCGGTATTTATTGAACAGCTTCATAATTACTAAGTCGAATAACATTTTACAGTAACATGCAGGCACAAAGATACTCACAGAGGCTTTCAAAAGCAAAGCAAAGTAATGCATCCGTAAAACAGCAGGGTGAAAAGAAAAAAAAGTATAATGAATCCAGGTTAATTGTGTTGTTTTGATGAGCAGAAAAACTCTTGGTTTGTGTTATAGAAATTTGTTTGTTTTATCTTTAAATCTGATATATATTTGTTGTGTATGTGTCGATTATTTGATAGCAGCAAAGCAACCACTTAAGAAAGATACTCGACTGGATTTAGCAGGTATGTTGGTCATTCAATGCATTGGTTTTTTTATTTTTCCGTTAATGCATACAATGTTATTTGTGTTAAATTTACAGAAGCCAAGGATGTTGAAAACGATGTGAGTATATCGGATCGACCAGGTAATAGATATATGTTTTTGGTTTTGTTAATCTGTGGTACATACCCAATAATAATAACAATCAACATGTAGCGATGTTTTAATGCTATGTTTATGTTTGTTATGCATAATTAACCTTATAAAAAATGAATAAAACATATCTATTGGTCGTCCTCTTGGTTTATCCGAATAAAACACTATGACTATGGCTTATTAAATCTTTAATATATAACTGATATAGACCACCTGGCACAAGAAAAGAAGATACTGGTCAACTATGCAAAGTTACCTAGGCATATTACACATTAGTCTATTTTTATGTAACTCATTAATGTGTAAAAGAAACACTGTTGTCGACATAGTTTTTAAATTACCATAATACTCATATACCAGAGAATACTCATAATGCATACAATGTTATGTAACGCATTTAAGTATCAGTAAGTTTTAAACATTAAAATTTAAAGTAGGTAGTCTACCCCTGGGAATTTCGTTTTTTATAGGTAAGAATCCCGACCTGCTTACTTAAAGTGAATACACTTATTTGGGTCAAGTTTAACTTCTAACAGGTAGAATATAAAAGCATAAGTAACAGAAATTGCACTTAAAATAGACAAGCAGCCCACATATATTAAAAAAAATTCGTAACAGGTAGAATATAAAAGCATTACTAACAGAAATTGCACTTAAAATAGACAAGCAGCCCACATATATTAAAAAAATTCCAAAGAGAGTTGACTATATTATAGGTGAGTATATTGGTTCGAATCCCATACTCATCTTTTTGTACATTTGAGCCTTTTTGTGTATGTATCTCAACCATATCATAGCTAAAACCTTGATTCATGTATTTGGTACAATCTACGAACACATACTATGAGTTGTTCAAGGTTTTTTAATGCCATATGTTATGAGTTGTTCATGTTTTTGTTTTAACTACTTCAAGGGTCATGATCTTTGTAAGTAATTCTCATTGTGTATGTGTTGATGATTTGTTAGCATCAAAGCAACCACCGAAGGAAAGTACACGATTGAATTTACAAGGTATGTTCGTCATTAAGAATTAATGATTGATTGTGGTTTTTTAATTTTTTAGTTTATAGTGCATAAGCTATATATTTATGTAGATGTATTTACAGAATCAAGCCATGAGGATATTAATGAGACTATATTGGATCCACCAGGTATTTTGACAATAAAGAAGTAAGTTTTAACATACATTATGGTTTCATAAAACCTTATATGAAAATTTGTTTTACTTTGCATCAGTTTCACAACGAATAAACAAAGAGACTTCTATCGATATGCCCATCTTTGAAAGTGACACACCAAGGAGAAACTATGGATCCCATGCTTTAAATTTAAGAAGGCCAAATAAAGGTACAAATCCTTCAGTTTCACAACCAACATACAAAGACACTTCTATCGATATGCCTATCTTTCAAAGTGACACACCAGGGAGGAACTATGGTTCTCATGGTTTAAATTTAAAAAAGCCAAACAAAGGTACAATACGTGGAATTTTTTTTTTTTTTTTTTTTTTTTTTTTTTTTTCGCAATATTTTTCATATAGTGTTTATTTTAATTATGTGTTGAGTAATTGTTGTTAGGGAATGGATATTCAAGCAATAACTTTGGCAATCAATCATCATCTTTTGAAGGCCATTTAGCTCATGATAAATCTGAAATACCCAAATCAGTTGACAAGTATGGGATCAAAATTTTCGGATTTACCAAGCTTAACAAAAGGTACATTAATACAAATCCCATGGTATAAGATTATTTATTATAAATAATTAGTGCATCTTCAACATTGTAAATACTTAATACATTCCTCATTCTATTTGCTAACAGGTAAAACATCTTCAAGGGGACGCAATATAACTGATTCTGAAAGGCTAGCTTACATAAAAAATCAACAAAGAGATCCGAGAAGTGCATGTTATTTGCCATCAGGAAGTATAACAAAAGGTACAATGTCTAATAACTATGTACTCAACTCCATTAGGTTTTTTTCTGTTTATTTGTTTTTTTATTAAAGAAATTATGTTTTTAAAATTCTCAAATTGAGTTAAAAATAATAATTTATAGGAGGAAGACCTCAACAAAATAAAGGATCTGCAATAGAAACCCAAACTTTTGGTTATCAAGAAAATGAGACAGGGTTGCATACGACTCGGAAAGGTACAATGTCTAATAACTATGTACTCAACTCAATTAGTTTTTTTTCTATTTATTTGTTGTTTTTATTAAAGAAATATTACAAATAATTATTAAATACTCAATCACAAATAATTAATAATTACAAATAATTAACGACCAATGAACATTGTTTATATTTGTAACTATGTTATATTCCATGATATATTCCAATGTTTAAAAAATGTTTAACCATTGATTTACAGGAGTGAATTCACAAGAAAATAAAGGCTTTGAATTAAACACTTCATCCTTTCGTAGTGATTCACAAGGTTGATTGTTAATCCATTGTTAATGCATTTCAATGTATATATAGCATTACATATTGATAATACTTATAAACCTTGATTTGCAGGAGGCAAAACAACTCCAAAAAACCGTTTTGGAATTCATTCTCCATCGTTTGAAAGTGCTTCAGCAGGTTTTATTGTTTATGAATTATTGAATATACATTGTTGTTATTATTATTTTTGCTAAACGTAATTTTACAGCAAACAAACCACAATTCAAAAAAGGATATGGAATGGAAAGTTCAGGCTACGGGAGTTTTTCAGCAGGTTAATTGTTTATTCGTTTTCCAATATTCATTGTTGTGTCAATGCATTTGTAATTTTAAATATGTTTGAAAAAATTCAGCCCAAAAGATGAAGGAACTAAAAATGACTCCAATAAAAGACGTGAATCCTATGGTCAATAACATGGCAATTAAAGGAAGATGTATCTCTATTTGGCATTCACACAAACTTAACGAAGAGCATGACCCATATAGTTTGGATTGTATTTTTCAAGATGTTGAGGTAAGTATATTTATTTGTGTTTCGATAAATATTATTTTTAAAAACATTTACAAAACATCTAATTGTTTGTATTACATAAACAGGGGGAGAGAATTCAGATTTACATCAAAAAGGAATTCATGTTTAAATTTGAACCTCTTCTTCAAGAGGGACATTGCTATATGATCTCTAACTTCGGTGTAGCAGAAAATGGTGGAAGATTGCCGTTGTTACCCAATAGGTGGAAAATAAGCTTTTTTAAAGGAACCGATGTCACGAGAATTGATCAAATTGATGATAACTTTGTTGGATTCATTAATGAACCGTTCACACGTATATTGGACCCAAACAATGAGTACCATGAACATGATTGTGTTGGTATGATTTCTATTCTTACATAGAAAGCAAATTCGTTGATTTATTTGTTTAAAAATAAAGTTACTAATACACATGTTATTGGACAGATGTGATTGGAACAGTTGTAGCTGTTGGTAAAATCGTGTCCGTAAATAGCCATGGTGGTCCTAAAATTCGGCGAACAATTGTCATTGAAGATGCTGAGTAAAAACATTTATTTCCAATGTTATAATTTTTTGTAACATTTACCAATATATGTATATATATAACCATGAATCCATATCAAATTTTGCAGATCTTTAAGAGTCGATTGCACTTTTTGGGACAACTGGGCACTCATGTGGAATGAGTACGAGAACAGACTTGAAGAAATTGGTCATTTAGACTTCCTCTTCATGTTAGGGAAGATTAAATATTGGCACAGTAAGTTTAAAAACATGTTTTTTAAAATTTTTTAATACATTAAAGTAGAATTTATGTTTTAAGTTCTGATGATATATATATGTTTTTAATATTAAAATTGATAGATAAACCAGCCGTGCATAATGCATTATTTGGGAGCAAGATATACATTAACAGGAAAATACCTCAATTATTGTCTTTTCGAGAAAGGTAATTTAATTAACATTAGCATATTTGAGTTTAAATATACAATTAATATCATAAAAACAGTAACATAAAATAATTTTCATTTGAAACAGGTATGAATCTCAAGAGGGATATAATGCCAGTGAATTTAGGATTCAAGAGCATGCACAAGACATGCATGTAGTTACACCAGCAGAATTTATGCAAGGTTGTGTAAAGAGATTGGTAGGAGTGATTCGTACTATTGAGCCGGTAAGATTGCAATTATGTTTCTCCATTTCATATGCATATTAAAGCAATATTCATCTACAACCAAAATATGATTATCTAAAGTAAATGTACAAAATGCAGGAAACATGTTGTGTTGTTTATGCAACTGTGCATAGCATCCAATATGAAAATGGATGGGTTTATAGAGGATGCAAAGAATGCAACACAAGAGTGACACCGGTAGCAACAAAAGGTGGAATGAATTCTAGAAACAAAAAGCAACTGTGGTTTTGCAAGAGACATGGAGAAACATATGCTGTTGCATGGAGGTAAGAAAGACATTTACATATAATTAATTATCAAATTTGAACAACAAAGCATACAAAATAACATACTAAAACCATTTGACTTTTTACGTAAAGGTTCAAAATCATTGTGCGCATTGTAGACGAAAGTGGAACAGCACAAGTGGTAATTTTTGACAACAATGTGCATAAGATGACTAAGGTGACTGCATGGCAGATCGTGGAAGAACATGGCATTAATACAGATGAATACTATCCAGATGAGCTTAATCAGATTATTGGAAAACAATATCTATTCAAGATTAAATACACAGAATTTAATCACAACAATAATAGCCATATATATCGAACTGAGAAGGTTACTGATGATGTTGATACAGTCAACTACTTCAAAAATGGCTTCCTAGATGAAGAGGTGATTAAACCTTATTTTTAAATTAACTTACCATCATGAAACTATGAACATAAATTTTTTTTAACAACATAACATTTTATTTGTTTATGCCAATTTTTTTAAAAAATTAATTTTTGTACAAAACAAAACAGGATCATGAAGAAGACTTTGAAAATGATGAAGATTATATAGAGAATTCCGGAGATGAGTTTGAAAATAGTGATAATGATTTAGAAAATGATGGAGAAGAGTTTGAAAATAGTGATGATGATTTAGCAAATGGCGAAGCTGAGTTTCAAAATGGGAGAGATGAGTTTGAAAAAGCCGAAAAAGAAGATGATTTAGAGGACGGTCAACATGATTATGAAAATAATGAAGATGAGATAGTTGATGAAGAAAATGTGATTGAAGATGCTGAGAATATGAATATAGAATCATCAAACAATGTGGCTCAGGTATCATATATTATACTATTTAGTGTAAGTAACATTAATCCATTTTTTAAATCTAATAGTTATTAATATTTTATGTGTTAAACATTCCTGAAGATTGACGATGACATTGCAAATCCATGTGATTTTGTTAATGAGGTATTACATAATATATTCATATATAGTTTAACAATAACATATTTTTTAAACGAATTGTAAATGATTTATTTGTTTACAAATCATTACAGGATAATGAAGGTGAAACCAACATCAACATGAGCAACGCAAGAATGAATAATGCAGATTCATCAACAAGTAATGTTAGTGGTGGTAATGAGAAAAAAAGAACACATGAAACCATTGATGAGCATGATGCACAAGAAAATAAAAAGATGGCGACAATGAATATAACAAAGAATGTTTGAGATAAATCAACACTTCACCTTATTCAGATATGACTGCTTTATTTTTCATAAAACAATCAGTTGTTTACTTTTATGTCTTTTCTATGATGTTATGATATTGGATATTTAAAATTTTGCAAATGAACCATTATTCTCTGGATAAATGTTTAGTAATGCATATTATGTTTTTTTTTATAATATGATATTTTTTATTCTTCATCATTTTGGAATGGAATGAATGACAGTTGTATATCTGTTGTTCGTGCCATTGATTTGAATTTAAAGATTATTTGTGTAGGCAGTGCTAAGCTGTGTAGCCAGTGCTAAGCAGAAACATAACTAAACAAATTGAAAACATCGAGAGAGACAATGTCAAAGGACACGAAAATACTCGGTGAGACACTGCTATCTTCAAATGAAGATCATTTGTTAGTATCATAGATCTTGAAAAGAAAGCTTTAGCTTATTATTGAATGACAGGGAAGGCTTAAATACTAATAACCACATTGAATCAAACACATAGTAGAATTGTGTTGGCAACCAATCCAGAAAATATATGATATAGAACTCCGTAATGCATTTTCCAGAGTGTACTCATACAGAACAACGTGTCTATCCGATGAGAAGTTGAGTACAATATTTAAATGATGCATATATCATATTATATTCTTGATCACAAGGTTGTTGGCATCAATGATTCAAGTGATCCAGTCACTACATTAACCTCCATAGCCATTTACCACCATAATTTGTGCTTTATTATAAGAGTCTGGGTGAGAAGAATAGTTTTTACCATATTAGCGGTATGACCATGTTGTCACACCAAAAATATGCCGCCAAGTACCAATTCCATTCTCAACCTCCACATCTACTGACCCATATGGCCCCAAAACCTGACCTTTTCGCTTAATTCCTTCACAAACACCATCTCTCTTTGAAGAAATAAGAGATAATAATGGGTAGTTTTAGTGTGTCAAAGAGATACAAGTAAGTTTGTTGGTTTGGAAACAAACATGTACCCGTCTTATTCCTTGGTTGGTGGCCACCACAAACGAGAACAAATGTGACTATCCCAATGGGACGAGAAATGCCTGCTCCACAAACAGGATCACCAAACAGGTCTAAGATGCATGTGTGACGCACAGGTCGGCCATATATGGAGAGATCATGTGCTTTTCTTCTATTTTGCATACTTTTATCTTACAATATTTCAATAATTGATATTAAGTTTCTTATACATCATTCATTGTAGATGCATCAGAAACAGTGATGGCGCCAGTTACCAGTTTCTTAATAATCTTATTTGATTGTCATCATAGCCACATATGGTTCGCTCGCCTCGGGTTGAAGACAACATGTGTGGACAATAGGCGTTTCATCACCTGCATGCCAGTGTTAGTAACGCCTCATTCCATTTTAATGAATTCAACATGCATGTTAAAGGAGTCTTTCATTTAGTTAGTATCACTGTCAGTCAAACAAGTAATTGCAGAATCTTTGTGACACATTGTCAATTTAGTGTACATCTCCACCTTTGAAGTCACATGTTTACATTATCTTCATCTGCAGTTGGATCCCCAATACCATCTTTGAGAACAAAATTGATGGTAGCCAGTGATTCTAATATGCACACATTTGAAAGAAAAAAAACACATAAAAGAAAATAATATAAGATAAGTTTAAAATTGAAATATATTCAATTTCATATACTGAAAATATTATATATTATATTTCATTCCTACTCTAAATATAATTTTTAAGAATCAATAATGTACTAAAAAAACCTGTAGCTATATATTTTCTTATATAACTTTATATATTGTGATCTTATCCTAAAATAAATATAAGATAAACTTGGTAAATATCAATTGTTATCTAAAACTTTCCCTTAATGCTTAACCTAATCTTACACTATATATACAACATTAGTTAATTACGTAGATCATATTTGTCATACGACTTTCAAAACATGCAGCCTCCTAGAAAGTCACATCGACTTTCAAAACAGAACCAAACTAATCCAGCTGAACAAAACCTGGATGAAAAGAAAAAAAGCATAATGAATTCAGGTAATTCGAACATAAAAAAGTTACGCATGTGTTTTGTTTTAACTGTACAAATAACTATCAAAGTTTACATTATTGGTTTTTATTGATGGTCAGTGAAGTTTAAATTCTGTAATTCCCAAATAGCTTACTTTATATCTTATTTATAACCAGTTATTAAGATGTAAATTACCTGAAATTTATCCTGATTGGTTTTTGGTGTACACAAAAAAGTTAGGTCTTTGTTTTTTTAATGTTTTAGTTTATAATGCATAACGTGTATATGTATGTTGATGAATGCAGCCAAACAAAACCTGGATGAAAAGGAAAAAAGCATAATGAATTCAGGTAATTTGTACATAAAGATGTTACCCATGTGTTTTTTTTAACTGTACAAATAACTATTGTTTGTAGTTCCAAGTTTATTTATCCTTTAAAAAGCTCATAAGCACATTATCTAAAACTATGTTTAAATCCAACTAATGACTTTCAAGTAAAAAAATAAAATCTCAAAGTGCATTGGTGTACACAAACAAGTTAGGGCTTTGTTTTTTAAATGTTTTAGCTTATAGTGCATCACGTGTATATGTATGTTAGTTCCAAGTTTATTTATCCTTTCAAAACCTCATAAGCACATTATCTAAAACTATGTTTAAATCCAACTAATGACTTTCAAGTTAAAATAATTAAATCTCAAAGTGCATTGGTGTACACAAACAAGTTAGGGCTTTATTTTTTTAATGTTTTAGTTTATAGTTCATCACGTGTATATGTATGTTGATGAATAATGAAAAGAAAAAAAACATAATGAATTCAGGTAATTTGTACATAAAGATGTTACGCATGTGTTTTTTTAAACTGTACAAATAACTGTTTTTTGTAGTTCCAAGTTTATTTATCTTTTTAAAAGCTCATAAGCTCATTATCTAAAACTATGTTTAAATCCAACTAATGACTTTCAAGTTAAAAAAATTATATCTCAACGTGCATTGCTGTACTTTTAATACAATTCGTATAAGTATATACTTTGTGATTCCCAAATAGCATACTTCAAACCTTATTTATAACATGTTGTTTACATCGAAATTGCCTGAATTTTGTGCTACTTGATTTTTGATGTTCAATTTTTATGTATGTTTTGTTTTGTTGTAATTGGTTACTAATTGAGTGCTTAAATGTAAGTTCCAATTTGATTAAGTAGACAGTTTTTAACCTGTAAAGTACTTAAATTTTATCCTTAATGCTTTTTGGTGTACACAAACAAGTTAGGCCTATGTTTTTTTAATGTTGTAGTTTATAATGCATAACGTGTATATGTATGTAGATGTATTTATAGATTAAAACCATGAATTTGTCGATGTTTATTTACCAGGAAAAGCAACAAATAATAGTACTCCATGTACGTCAAAAGATGGTATGAATAAAGATATACCAGTCATTCACATATCCGATGATGAACAGGTACGATATATAAGATTAGTCTATATTTTAAATAAAACATGTTACACAAAATCTTATAATTTTACCCGTAATTGTAGGCTGTAGCTGTTAATTCAATGAACAATAATATAGAAATCATACATATATCAGACAGTGAAGAGGTATGAATAACAAGGTTTGTTTCTACTATCTAACAGTAAACTAAACACAATGACTAAAAAGTTTCACATAATTACAGTGTAAACAAGTTACGTGCAAACGACGTAGATTGAGAAAGAAAGTCAACTTTGTAAACACAAAGGTTATTGAACTTCTTTCATCGGATGATGAAAAGACAAACACAACTTCTGTCAACCATCATCAACCAAATCAGATTCAAAATAATGAAACAACGGTATGAACTTCATATCATTAGTGTCATTACTTTTTACATAACTCTATACATTAGTTTAAATAACATCATTATAAATTTTAAACTTTGAATCTTAGATGTCTGATGATGAAGCACCAGTACAATTTAAACGTACAAAAACAACTCATAACTCTACAAACACAAAAAACAACAAGTATATGCTATGTGATGAAGACACAGATGACGAATATGAGAAATACAAGATCACATCTGAAGACGGCGAAGATGGCGTTTGGACAAACATAAATGATCTACCAGAACCGTTTTATCCTTTAAAAGAATATAAACCAAACTATGCTATCCCTGATGAAGATATCACAGAAGACTCCACAACAGGTTTTTTTCACATAAATAATTTTATACACATTTATTTTTGCAAGTTGTTTGTAAATGTTGTAAAATTCAACTTATATATATGTACATATATTTTTTAAATTTACACAGGTGACTACAAATACACTGTCGTTGATGAGGAATATGATACAGAGCTGTTGGAAAAACACAACATGAATGACCATGACATGTGGGATGATATGGTCGATATTAATGGTAAACTACACGGAAAAGATGTTCACTACAATTACATTGATGAAGAAGCATGGGAAACCAATTCTGATGCGTATAGTAAGCAATCAGTATCTGATAGTGATGATTTAGCCAGTTTTATTAATGACAATACAACTTATTATGAAAGCACTGACAACAGCAATAGTGAAGATGACTTCTGATCAAGAAGAGAGAGATTTAACAACCTTTATGTTTTTCAACTATTTTATTCCATAAAATACAAATGTTTGTTTTTTAACTACGAATATTTATCAGTATTGTTTTTTCATGATAGTACCACAACCTGTTTATTACAAGTTTTTAAATAACTTTTTGGTGCTTTTTCTATCACCAGTTGTTCTATCATATATTGCATCAGGAACACCGACCGTTCCATCGTATATTGGTCAACGGTCAAAAACATCTGACCCACAAAACCCACCAGGCATTCCATATGGAGACAAGACCAACATATAACTAAATTTCATATTCACAAGATCTGAATGGCCCAAAGATCATCATTCACCTCAACCATAACCAGAAATACGACCAAAATCTCCTTTTACTCCTAATCCACCCGAAATACCACGATAGGCATAAACAGTAGGTCCTCCACTGTCAAAATGTGAACCACAAGACCCATGCGTAAAATTTGGTTGGGTCAAATTAAGTTCGTCCGGCCTAACCCCATCAGCAAACCATCAAAACTAAACTGGAGAAACCATTTTTCCTTCTTTCATTTTTTAATGAGCCTGATGTTCACAATACACCTGATTCATATGGCCCATTAACAGTTGAAACAACATTGGACTATATAAGTAGGAGAACCTCGAGTTGTTCAACGGCATAAGATCAATCAAATATGAGTGCAACCACTTCCTCTTTTCACCACAAATGACCTGGATAAGTTCTAGAAATGATTCAACAAGCAATGAGGCCACAATTAATTTAAAAAGTGAAGTTACTTCAGCAGTTGGAGCACAAATATAAACTGCCCGAAAGATAATCCTTGGCCTCCACCAGCATAACCAAATATACCACCAACATGTCCTTTTACTCCTAATCAACCCATGCATAAACATTCACTCATAACACAGCTTTCTACTTCAAAATAATGTATTAATTTAAAAAGTAAGGTTACTTCAGCACTTGGAGCACAAAGATAAAGTGCCCCAAAGGTGATCCTTGGCCTCGACCACCATAAACAAACATACCAAAAGCATCTCCTTTTACTCCTAATCAACCCATGCATAAAGAATCACTCTTAACAGAACTTTGAACTTCATGGTTTCAACAGGAGCAAAAACAAAGAGATAAAAGAGGCCTTACGTATTCAACTCACCTTGACTCTGACTATAAAGTCATGTGTAATACTCCTGTTCTATAATATCAACCTAGGCACGCCTCAGACAAATCTGTCAAGATGACATCATAGCACTTCTACCATCTACACTATGCCCTCTATTTGCTATGAAATTAGCAACATTCTGAAACTCAATACTTACAACTGAGTAGAGTTGTACAACACAATTCTTAAGAGTTATGCCACTTGAATGCCAGTTATTCCATACGTTGGATTACAAATAAACTAATATGAGTGCTTATGATAATCTAAATGTATAAATGATAATTATCATATAAATTTAATACGTTGTTTAATAAATGTAGTGATGTTTTTTGTGCTATTTTTAAGTTTGTTATGCCTAATTAACCTTATAAAAACTGAATAAAAAATATGACTATGCAGATAAATATATATATTTTTTTTACATATATTATTTTCTCTTGGTTTCTGATTTTTCCTACAAACATTGAATAATATATACCTGATATGGGCCACCTGGCAACAATAGTGACCCAAGCAGAAACATAAAAAAAAGATACTGGTCAACTATGTAAACTTACCTAGGCATATTACGCATTACTATATTTTATGTAACTCATTACTATGTAAAAGAAACACTGTTGTAATACAACACTATACTTTTTTAAATACCAGAATAGCATATACCAGTATCAATAAGTTTAACCTCTTTAATTAATTAAAAAGTTATTTGTTTAAAACTTTAAAAATCTGATTTAATAAAAGATTCTTATCCAAATATATAAACCCTAATCTAATCTAATCAATATAAATCAACACAAAAAAAATAAATTAATCCTCCATAAGAAAAGATGGCTTCTCATGATACTATTTCTAATTCAACAACTGTGTTTCATAAACTTCCAGATGAAATTCCTTCACATACAGGTACACCACTACTAAAACATACAGGAAAATCAACAAAACCAAGAGGAAGACCAGCCATGTTTCCAAAACAAATAGGTATTCCATTATATTTGAGGAAAATATGTTTATTCATCTCAGAATTTTAAACAAAAAATTTTGTGTATGTATATACTAAGATTTTACACAGTTGACAGTAATGACATACTTATTCGTCAGCCGGGCAGACGGCCAACCACGAAAACAACAACCGGTGGATGTTCAAGTAAGTTAAACATTGTACATGCGTTTACACTTAATTATATATATATATTTATGAAACAACATCAAACACCAGCAAAATACACAGCAAATTCAGCAAAATCAACAGGACAACCGGCCATGTTTCCAAACCAAATAGGTACTCCATTATATTAGAGAAAAATATCCTTATTCATTTGACAATTTAAAACCAATACTTTTGTCTACGTATATGTTAAAATTTTACACAGTTGACAGCAATGACATACTTAATTTTATATATCTATTTATGAGAAAAATTCATCGAAATAAATATATTATTAATGTTTAATGTGTTAAATTTTAAACAGCTATTAACAATGATCTTCTTCCCCCGCGTTCAGCACAATCAACAGGACAACCCGCCATGTTTCCAAACCAAATAGGTACTCCATTATATTAGAGAAAAATATCCTTATTCATCTGACAATTTCAATCCAATAATTTTCTGTACGTATATGTTAAAATTTTACACAGTTCACAGTAATGACATACTTATTCGCCGGCCTGGCAGACGGCCAACAACAAAAACATCGACCAGTGGATCTTCAAGTAAGTTAAACATTGTACATGCGTTTACAGTTAATTTTATATATCTATTAGAGAAAAGATCATCGAAATAAATATATTATTATTGTTTAATGTGTTAAATTTTTCACAGCTATTAACAATGATCTACTTCCCCCGCGTAGGGGTAGACCGCCTGAAAATAATAAATCAATTGGTGGGTATCATTCAGTTTAATTCAAATATCAAACAAGGTAACCTATTTTGTATATCGTAAATAACAAAAACCAATATATGTAGGGACAACTAATGAAAACTCCAGTGCAACGGTTCTGCCAAGGGGACGCCCATTGAAGAACCCAATCCAACCATGTAATACAGATATCAAAAATAACATATGCAAATACTTAATTTTATTTTCTAACTAACAACTTTGTAACATATGTTTTTGTTTACAGCAACAACGGGAACAACAACTACTCTTGAATCGAATCAATCTTTCAGACAGTCATGTAAACGCAAGTCAGAAAGGCTTAAAGAAAAAACTAGAATGGTTAGGCATAAATCTTTATGCAAACAACCTTTTGGTCAAACATCTTTAAATCATGGACATGTCACACAACGAGATTCTTTTGTTGGGATATCAAACGGTAAAAACATTACACTCTTAATTAAAACACACAATTAGATATCGTAATACGATAACTAATGATTCTGTATAATGTGCTATTTTGTATATATACAGATTATATTGACCATGGAGATCCTGTTTTTCAATGTGAATCGTGTGACGCATTATTATGGCATGCTGAAAGCATGGTAGGAAATACACATTCAACAACGAAATCATATTCCCTTTGTTGCAGTAGGGGAAAAATCAAATTAGGAAATGAGGTGGAGAAGCCGCCAAAATTGTTGATGGAGCTTATTAACGGAGACCACCCAAAGAGTTCAATGTTCATTGACAATATCAGACGATATAATTCAATGTTTGCATTCACATCTATCGGTGCAAAACAAGACATGTCAGTTACTGATGGACGGGGACCGTATTGTTACAGAATTCAAGGGGAAAATTACCATATAATGGGTACTTTGCTACCCGAACAAGGAAAAGCCCCAAAGTTTGCACAACAATATATTTATGATCCGGAAAATGAGATACAACACCGGATCAACGGTGTGAGGTAACAAAAAAAAACATTGATGTTATTACAAATTCGTTATATTACTCTATTTTAAAAAAATTATTTGATTAATTCAAAATATTATTAAAGTCGCCTTATTTTGAATTTTAAATACAGCAAGGAAACATCAGCTTCATCAAAAAACAATATCATCGACCACCAGCTAACAGTTGAGTTACGTGACATGCTTGATAGCATTAACCCGTTAGTGTGCCAATTCAAATGGCTGGCGAACGTTTCGTCAATGAACATGAAGCAAATAAATATAAGTTAAGAATTATTGGTACAAGAGAACGTGATGGAAGAGAATATAACCTGATGAGGCGAAAGGTGTACCGCTTTTAAGGGGTCATTTAAGCCCGAAATCGTATTTATTTGATCAAATATTGCCCTAAATCGTTCCTTTTGTCATTTTAGGTACTTTTGAGGAGAAATCTAGAAAAGGAGGCATTTTGGACGTTTTTGGAGCATTAAAGTGAAGAAAACGGCAAAGTCTCAAGAATCGGCTAAAAGTTACTCTTGACGGCGTCACAATTAACATGGGACGGCGTCATGCCTTGGCAAGAAAAGTTGGATGTGAAATTTACTCATGACGGGCCAGTGAGTTTGCATGAGAATTCTGACGGCGTCACGCTTTAACTAAATCAAGGGCGTCACGGCTTAAATCATAAGGGGACGGCGTCACGTTCATGATCCGACGGCGTCAAGCCTTGATAAGCCAGAATGGATTTTTGAAGAGCTAAAGAGGGACGGCGTCAAGATGGTCATCCGGGAACCCTAAAAGCGGCGAGGTGACGGCGTCACAATGCATAAGGTGACGCCGTCAGATGTCAAAGTCTATATATAGTTTTCTAATTTTTTGTCATTAAGGGAGAGCTTAGTGTGTGGAATTTTGGGATAAAACCCTAAGACGATTTTAGCTACTTTTTCAGGGCTTTTTGCCTTGAGATCTTCCATGTTTCATTGAAAGATAAGTTATCAATTAATCATTCAATATGTCTATGTGTTGTTTGATTCTATCTTATGCTTGTCTTTTGTTTAACATGTTAGGCTAATTTTATCTTGTGTTTGCTTAGATCTAATGAAACCTAGCTATTGATTATTGGTTGTTAGTGTGTTATTAGTTGTATTGGATGATTGTTTATCTATGTTAGGCTTAAGAAAACTGGCTAACTTCCTATTCGGTAACTTGCTTGAACGTCTTAAGAAACATGAACCAAACGCGTACTAAAGGTTTTTATGGTTGTATTTAATGCACAAGCGAATTCTAGTGATCCCATGTTAGGAGCTTCCTAGCCGGCTCGACATAGGAGTGAAGTAGGAGCTTGTAGAGTTTGGGGAAGTAAGTACGCCACCCCACGAATGGTATTAAGGAATACACCCGTCATCCACGCGACTAATACACACTAATTAACCGGTAAAAGATAGTTAGGGAGTAAGGAAATCTAAGTAAACACATTTCTCTACACATAAGTTTCTCACCACTTTTCATTTTTGTTATTTTATTTTATTTGCATTTGTAGTAATTTGGGTTAGTTGACTAGCAACTAATTCCGCCCACTCCTTCAAAACCCGAGATTTTACTTGCTTTTATAAAATATAAAAACATAAAAAAAGAATCTTCCTCAACCCTTAGACCTAATTAGAGTAGCCTTTCACACCTAACGAACACTATTCCCTGTGGAGAACGATCAATCCCCCGTACTTACCACTACACTATACTACATCGGTCAGGTACACTGCCTGGTGGGGTTGTAAGCCTCTTGAGATCCCTCGAGAGGTAAAACCTGTTGTAAGGTTGCAAAACCCACGCATCAAGTTTTTGGCGCCGCTGCCGGGGAATAGTTATTGTTTAGGTTGAATTTTTATTTCTATTAGGTCTACTCACTAGATTCCTTTCTAGTGAGATTTTTATTTTATTTTTCTAGGTTTTCTTTAGTCTATCTATTTTCTTCGTGTCTTTGTTCGTAACCATTACCGTCCGACATCATGGAAGATGGTAATATCCTTAACCCACACAACCCACCACCACAACAACCACCACCACCTCCTAGAGCCCGTACTTTAGGAGAGTATTCCCGTCCTAGCCACCACGGCTATCGAAACACCATTGAGCTCACACAAAGAGCCAATATCACACCCTTGCGATCCGACACCATCCGGTTGGTGCAAAGTGGATGCGCATTCCATGGACTTCGTTCTGAAGATCCTAATCAACATCTCAAGGACTTTCTTAAAATCGTTGATTCTATAGACCTTGATGTTGCCACTCGAGAGACGACCCGATTGCGTCTCTTCCAATTCTCTCTGCGGGACCAAGCTAGTCAGTGGCTAGAACGTCAACCCGCAGGATCCATCACCTCTTGGGATGATCTCACCACTCGTTTCCTTGCTCAGTTTTTCCCACCGGGAAGAACTACCAAGCTAAGGAATGATATCTTGATGTTCCAACAACGTCAAGGCGAAACTCTCTACGAGGCATGGACTCGATTCAAGGACTTACTCCAAAAAGTCCCTCACCATGGCATAGAACTTTGGCTCCAAGTCCAAATCTTCTATGACCATATCAATCTCTCCACAAGGCAAACCATTGACCAATCGGCCGGTGGCAAGCTACGTGATCTAAGTGCGGAACAATCATGGGCTCTCCTAGAGGATCTTGCTCTTTATGACAACGAAAGTTGGAGTGATCCCCGTGATTTGAATAAAACGGTCAAGGCAATATCTTTGCCTTTGAACAATTCAAGCACTTCCGACCGTAGGATCGTAGAACTTGAAGACCAAGTCAAGTTTCTCATGAAATCCTACGAGGCTCCTAAACCTTCAAGCCAAGTGAACAAAATCACTTCTTCATGTGAATTATGTAGTGGTCCCCACGACACTCGTGATTGCATGGAACTCCCCGAACAAGCTTTTGTGGACTACGCATCCTCGCGTACCGACGGAGCGGGAGACAAGTGGTACACTTTCAAGCCCGAGCCAAACCCTTATGGTGATTCATACAACCCCTCATGGAAAAATCACCCGAACCTTAGGTGGAAACAAAACCAAAACTCACAACAAATCAATTCTTCCAACCCACCTAATCGTTTCCAATCAAGCGGTTCCAACTCGAACCGTACTTTCAACAACAATCCTTCCGGCAATGGTAGTACCAATAACTTTGAAGGATTGATGTCTCAATTTATGGTATCTCAAGAAGCTCGTTTAGCCAAGTTTGAAGCCGATTTCAAACAAAAACAAAGCGAGATGACCGACAAGATTGACACCTTGTTGAAAGCCCTCAATGACCGAGAAATGGGAGCACTCCCTAGCAACACGGTCAAGAACCCGAAACTAAACGTCAACGCTATTTCGTCGGTTTCGTCCCCTAGTTCTTGTCCACAATATTATTCGGTCAATTCCATGAGCACGTGTTTCAAACAAACCCAAATCATTCCAAGTGACCAAGAAGTTATGACATCCAAATTGGTCAACAACATAGTTGAAACACCTCCCACTCAAAACCTTGACGATGAATTCAAGGAGCTCCACCTTGAAAGTCCGGTTGTTGATGAGAAGAAGCTCAAGTTAGGCGAAAAAGGGACCGCCTTTGTTCAAAACAAGCTACCTAAGAAGTTAGATGATCCGGGCTTATTTGTTCTACCTTGCAAGATCGGTAATTCGGAGGCTTATGATACATTAGCCGATCTTGGATCAAGCCTTAACCTACTTCCGTTACCTCTCTACACCTCTCTAAAACTTGGAACACTTGAAGAAACCGAGGTGATAATAGGCTTAGCGGATGGAAGTGTTGCTTACCCGGTTGGAGTAGTTAAGGACGTGTTAGTGCACATTGGAAAACTAACCATTTTAGCCGATTTCCACGTCCTTGATATGGTTAGCGACCCTACATGCCCCTTGTTGATAGGTAGAGGATTTTTAGCGACCGCTAGTGCTATGATTGATTGTAAGGAATCCAAGATAGCGGTAGGAGAAGGGGATACTTGGTCAATCTATGATGTTAAGAAACATGCCTATGATACTAGTGAGGAACCGACACCCCATTGGTTAGAATTAAATAGGAGACCATCTAGATTTGGACCTTGGATCGATAGAGACTTCATAGGACCCCAACGCCCATTTTACCTAGAAGAGGACTTTGTTAACCGAACGCATTCGGTAGAGCAACTCTTGGATAGGGACACCGAATTGGATCCATTTGAAGACCCTCTAGTTTTTAGAAGGATGATTGATTTCCTAGGAGTTTTGCCAATTAACCTAGGAATGAATAAGTGGATTTGTGAGGAAGATGATCATAAGTGGAATTGGGATAAACCACCCAATGATGGAGATGGGTCATGGCATATCAAGATGACATTGTATGACCCGGATGGAGAGAAGTTTGAAAAGACATATCGTACTAAGCGGACCAATAGGAAACTTCAATCCAAGCTTAACCCTAAAGACGTCCTTGATGACGAGCTTACTTACATAGGGTAGCGTGACTTTGAGTCTAGCTACAAGACTCGTTAATAAAGAAAAGCGCTTCTTGGGAGGCAACCCAAGCTTTATTTGTTTTATTTGCTTTGTGTGTTTATTTATTTGTTTGTTTGATTTTATTTGTTTCCGTATGTGTGTTTAATTTTTATTCTTATTGATTCATGTTCAAAACTAATTTGTGAAAATGCTTTATGTTGTTTTTAACTTCGTCTTAACTACATATAAAGGTATTTTGCAAAAGATAAGTGTAAGGGAAATCTAAATCGGTTTATTAGAACACAAATGAACATGAATCATAATAATAATAAGTTAGCATACATATTCGTATTTGTTTGAGTCAAATGCTTATATCGAGTCATAATGATGTTTTGCAGGATTTCCAGGAAGTAAGGTAAAGGTTTTTCAAGAAATTTTCCGGAAACTTAAAATGAAAATTTTTGTCAGGTCATTTCTGACGGCGTCAGGGGTTATAACCTGACGGCGTCAGATTTAATTTCCAGAAATTTTTGAAAATTTTGTTTTCATAAAAAGTTTTTATTAAAATCTCCAACTTATAATCTCCAGGAATCTGCAAAGTTATCATTCCACAAGCATTATATCCTTATATATAGATTTTATCCCGCCGATGTTATGCAGGTTTTCGTGTTTGTTTTCTCAGGTTCAACAGGTTATTTTGGACAAGGAAATGTTTTGAATCAAGCTTATGGCGATGCATTAGTCATGGAGCTTCAACATTCTCTTTGGAGGAAGATTTAACCGTGTAATTTCATTATCCAACGAGCGAATCAGGGGAGTATTTGATTTCATTCTTTTACTTTTTGCTTTTACATCTTATTATTTGAACATTGGGGACAATGTTCATCTTAAGTGTAAGGGGAGGGTAAAAGTACGATTTTTGAGAATACAATTGCGCTTGATTTTTGTTTGTTTAATGGTAGATGTGTAATAAAACTGAGAGAAATACTTGTTAAGGTAATTTTAGTGCCAAATTTAAAATTTTTTACAACATATAGGAGTGAAACTTTGATCCTAATAAGCGTCTCATGGATAGGAGTTATATGACTAGCACAAAAACCGTACCACTAAAAAATTTTCCACCCCCAAATATGTGAGGTTCGCCCCTAGAATTGGTAGGAAAAGCATTTATGCTATGATGTGTGTACCGGTAGCACTTAGATTCTAGAACTTGCGTTAGGACCATTCCGAGGCCACAAGTGAGACTACATTCGTGTAGTTAGATTTACTACATGATAAGAGGCATTAGGATTAACCCATGTTTTACACCTGTGTTTTTGTTATAATTACATTGGCTACATTGGTCAAGTAATTCTCCCACACCCTTTGCGTTGTACTCATTTTTAGTACACGATACCCCTAGTACACCCCTCAGAGCCTATCTTTTCGTTTCGACCTTTAAGCATTTTACTTAAAGGAAGAATTTGTTACACCCCACTTAAATGTACACCCAAATCGCCTTAGCCTACCTTGTATGCACTCATCTTTAGTGCATTATTGTTACAACATTTGTTTAAACCCAAGTTAATTATCTAGTTGATTACATGGTTGCTAAGTCGAGTCATATCCTTGTACATATTGTTTTGGGACGATTGGGACTCGTGGGTAAAGTACTAGTGTAATGGAGTAATGGGGAAGAACATCATTTATTACCCCCATATGTGCTAAATGTTTTAAAAGTACTCCAAGTTTTTTCAATTATCTTAATTCGAGTCATTAGAATAGTTATTTGTAAAGTTATGTAAAAGTTCAAGTGTAAGGGGATGCAACGCCCCTATGATGTATTATTTTGGATGGTAGGGTAAAAGTGTATGCAAAAAAAAAAAAAAAAAAAAAAAAAAAAAAAAAAAAAAAAAAAAAATCAAGAAAAATACAAAAAAAATGAGAAAAAAAAAAGAAAAATAGAAAAAACATACGGACTACCATCCCGTTTCATTTTATGTTTATTTTATGTTTATGTTTTGTTATTTTCTTTCATTAGCTTAAGATCGAGTCTAGTCTTGGCTTAGCAACGTTGTATAGTACATGTGATTGATCAAGATCTTTAACTCGCCACCAGTAAAATATCCTTTATCCAACAAAACCGTGTTTTCCTTTTCCCTACACCTAACGTTATAACCCATTTAAAAGCCCTCTTTGATAGTTTATCTTAGGTGCTTACGCCTAGTGGAGGAGGTTTTCGATCCTTTCCCAAGCCTATGGTAATCTATTTGCTATGACAGGTAGTGAGAGATATTTTCCGTTTTCATTTATGAGATTTATTTTGATGACACTTGAGAGATGTGAGTATCTAAACACTACTTGTGAGGTGCTAGTATGTAATCTCCGTGCTTATTATGATTGAAGTGGAACGAATATTTGTTGTAATTACTTTTATGTTTGCATTAAATGACCCCTAACTTGTATTTTGATTAGAATAAAAGCGCATTTGCTTGAGGACAAGCAAATCTCAAGTGTAAGGGTATTTGATGAGGCGAAAGGTGTACCGCTTTTAAGGGGTCATTTAAGCCCGAAATCGTATTTATTTGATCAAATATTGCCCTAAATCGTTCCTTTTGTCATTTTAGGTACTTTTGAGGAGAAATCTGGAAAAGGAGGCATTTTGGACGTTTTTGGAGCATTAAAGTGAAGAAAACGGCAAAGTCTCAAGAATCGGCTAAAAGTTACTCTTGACGGCGTCACAATTAACATGGGACGGCGTCATGCCTTGGCAAGAAAAGTTGGATGTGAAATTTACTCATGACGGGCCAGTGAGTTTGCATGAGAATTCTGACGGCGTCACGCTTTAACTAAATCAAGGGCGTCACGGCTTAAATCATAAGGGGACGGCGTCACGTTCATGATCCGACGGCGTCAAGCCTTGATAAGCCAGAATGGATTTTTGAAGAGCTAAAGAGGGACGGCGTCAAGATGGTCATCCGGGAACCCTAAAAGCGGCGAGGTGACGGCGTCACAATGCATAAGGTGACGCCGTCAGATGTCAAAGTCTATATATAGTTTTCTAATTTTTTGTCATTAAGGGAGAGCTTAGTGTGTGGAATTTTGGGATAAAACCCTAAGACGATTTTAGCTACTTTTTCAGGGCTTTTTGCCTTGAGATCTTCCATGTTTCATTGAAAGATAAGTTATCAATTAATCATTCAATATGTCTATGTGTTGTTTGATTCTATCTTATGCTTGTCTTTTGTTTAACATGTTAGGCTAATTTTATCTTGTGTTTGCTTAGATCTAATGAAACCTAGCTATTGATTATTGGTTGTTAGTGTGTTATTAGTTGTATTGGATGATTGTTTATCTATGTTAGGCTTAAGAAAACTGGCTAACTTCCTATTCGGTAACTTGCTTGAACGTCTTAAGAAACATGAACCAAACGCGTACTAAAGGTTTTTATGGTTGTATTTAATGCACAAGCGAATTCTAGTGATCCCATGTTAGGAGCTTCCTAGCCGGCTCGACATAGGAGTGAAGTAGGAGCTTGTAGAGTTTGGGGAAGTAAGTACGCCACCCCACGAATGGTATTAAGGAATACACCCGTCATCCACGCGACTAATACACACTAATTAACCGGTAAAAGATAGTTAGGGAGTAAGGAAATCTAAGTAAACACATTTCTCTACACATAAGTTTCTCACCACTTTTCATTTTTGTTATTTTATTTTATTTGCATTTGTAGTAATTTGGGTTAGTTGACTAGCAACTAATTCCGCCCACTCCTTCAAAACCCGAGATTTTACTTGCTTTTATAAAATATAAAAACATAAAAAAAGAATCTTCCTCAACCCTTAGACCTAATTAGAGTAGCCTTTCACACCTAACGAACACTATTCCCTGTGGAGAACGATCAATCCCCCGTACTTACCACTACACTATACTACATCGGTCAGGTACACTGCCTGGTGGGGTTGTAAGCCTCTTGAGATCCCTCGAGAGGTAAAACCTGTTGTAAGGTTGCAAAACCCACGCATCAAATATAACCTCCCAACGGCAACAGAGGTCGCTGCTCTAATTGTAGGAGACTTTGATTCCACAACTAATAAGAGAGACATAATTCTACACATGCAAGAAGGGGGACTCAAGCGAATCAGTGAGCTACACCCTTCGTATCTTGCACTCCAATACCCATTGTTGTTCCCATATGCTGAAGATGGTTATAGAACCGACATATATCACTCTGGCATAACTGACGAAACGGCAACCAACAAGAAGACAAGAGTAACAATAGGGAGTATTTTGCATACCGTTTGCAAGAAAGGCCAAATATTTTCTCAACGGTACTAAATGCACGGAGACTATGTCAGCAGTTTATTGTAGACGCATACACCATGGTTGAATCTGAAAGGATGTCGTTCATTAAAAAACAACAAAAAGACCTACGCAGCGAAACTTACTCAAAATTAGCTAAATTAGCAGAAGCTAACGACTCAGGGGTTAAGCTAAGAGGGAAAAAATTCGTGCTGCCATCATCCTTTACAGGAAGTCCAAGGTATATGATGCAAAACTATTTAGACGCAATGACAATTTGTAAGGTTTATGGCTACCCGGATCTGTTTATAACATTTACGTGCAATCCAAATTGGCCGGAGATTCAGCGTTTTGTGGTTGAAAAAGGTTTGAAATCTGACGACAGGCCCGACATAATCACACGAGTTTTTAAACAAAAACTTGACAGCCTTATGAGCGAATTTAAAGAGAGGCATTACTTTGGCCGCCTAAAAGCAGGTAAATACTTTTCCAATTAATATTACGACCATAATTAGTAAATAACTTTAAGTAAATTCTTTAATACAAATTAACTTATGTTTTTTTTACAGCGATTTACACTGTCGAATTCCAAAAGAGAGGGCTTCCTCATGCACACATTTTGCTATTTTTGGAAGAAACAGATAAAATAACTCAACCAGCACACATTGACCGAATTATTTCAGCAGAAATACCAGACAAAAATGAAGATCCAGAATTGTATAAAATTGTTACGGATCACATGATGCATGGTCCATGTGGACCGCAACAGCCAAGTTGTCCGTGCACGGTCAAGAACAAATGTACCAAAAAATTCCCAAAACAGTTTAACGATCAAACCTTCATTGACGAGAGTGGTTATGCCATTTATAAAAGAAGAAATGACGGGAGCACTATAACGAAAAGCGGAATTGAATTGCACAACGGATATGTTGTACCATACAATCCCGGATTGCTACGGCGGTTCCAATCACATATTAACGTTGAGTGGTGCAACCAGGTGGGTTCTATAAAATATCTGTTCAAGTATATTAACAAGGGACCTGACAGATCGACAGTAGGCTTGGAAGAGGAAGACGTTGATGAAATAAAAGAATATTACGATTGTAGGTATCTTTCGGCATGTGAAGCGGCGTGGAGAATCTACGGATTTGATATACATTACAGGTTCCCACCCGTTGAAAGATTACCCTTCCACTTAGAAGGAGAACAATCGGTAATATTTGAGGCCACTCAAAGTATTGATTTTGCGTTGGAAAAAGCATCGGTTAATGAATCAAAGTTCGTTGCATGGATGGAATACAACAACAAAAACACAGACGCCCGAGAACTACTTTACCATGAGTTTCCAAAGCATTACGTATGGAAGCAAGAACAAAGAAAATGGGAGAAAAGACAAAAAGGCACAGCTATTGGTCGTGTACATCATGTGCCTCCTTCTTATGGAGAATTCTTTTATTTACGGATATTGCTCAACAAGGTTAAGGGAGCTAAAGATTGGAGTGATTTCAAGAAATATGAGGATGTTGTTTATCCAACATATAAAGATGCCTGCCAAGCACGTGGTCTTTTAGAAGATGACAAGGAATATATAGACGGTTTAACGGAAGCCAGCTTATGGGGTTCGGGAAATTATTTACGTAAATTTTATGTCATGCTAATTATGACAGACAGCATGTCAAGGCCAGAGGTTGTTTACGACAAGACATGGGAACTGTTATCAGAAGATGTTCAACATATCAAGCAGAAGAAAAGAAATGATCCAGGTATTAAATTCATTAAATTATCCCCTACATAAACATTCGATAAATTAATTCCTATGAATTTTAAAAATTTAATACCAATAACATTAATCAAAAGTAACCTTCTACAGATTATAGAAATAACAATCAACATGAATTAAAAAGGTAGACGGTTAAACAAATCATGTAACTCATCAACTATGAACTAACATATATTCTCTCTTTTTTACCAGATTTGATTCTTACCGATGAGCAAAGAAAGAATATTTGTCTAACGTACATCGAGCACATGCTCCTTTGCAACAATAAAAGTTTAAAACAAATCCCAAACATGCCGTTCCCTACTGAAATGATGACAATGGCTGATTACAACAGATTGGTGTATGATGAGTTGAAATACAACAAAGAAGAGTTACAAATGCAACATGATAACCTCTACAAAACACTCACACATGAACAGAAAAACATATATCAAACTTTAATTGAAGCCGTTGAAGGGGAAGAAGGAGGAATGTTCTTCGTTTATGGATACGGAGGAACAGGTAAGACATATCTTTACAAAACCTTATCTGCTGCAATAAGATCAAGAGGTGAAATAGTGTTAAATGTTGCATCAAGTGGTATCGCAGCTCTTTTGTTAGAAGGCGGAAGAACCGCACATTCTAGGTTTGCTATTCCTATAAACGTGGTCGAGGATTCAATGTGTCATATTCCAGCAGATAGTGACTTGGCAGATTTAATACGAATGTGTAAACTCATCATTTGGGATGAGGCTCCTATGACACATAGACACTGTTACGAAGCATTTGATAGGACACTGAGAGACATTTGCAGGACAAACACATTTGAACCTTCAGAAAAGATTTTTGGAGGTAAAGTAGTCCTATTTGGAGGAGATTTTCGGCAAATATTACCGGTGATTACAAATGGATCCAGACATGATGTCGTCCATGCATCAATAAACTCTTCGTATTTGTGGCAACATTGCACCGTCATGCGATTGACTATTAACATGAGACTAGAAAAGGGATCAAACGCTTCAGAAAAAAAAGAAATCCAGGATTTTGCAGATTGGATATTGAATATTGGAAATGGGAAAATTGGACGTAAAAATGACGGAGAAGCAACAGTCGAATTCCCTGATGATATGTTGATACCAAATTCTAATGATCATATAGGTAAAATTATTGAAGAAACATACCCAGATCTGAAAGACAACCTTAATAATCCTACATTCTTCCAACAAAAATCAATTCTTGCACCAACTCATGACCTTGTGGATATGATAAACGATCGCATGCTACAACTTCTTCCAGGAGATGAAAAGACATACGACAGCTCAGACTCAGTAGGTGTTATTGATATGGACGCAGATTTTAATGACTCACTGTACACTGATGATTTCCTTAATAGCATCCGAATTGCTGGGCTTCCGCAACATTCTCTAAAATTAAGAATAGGTGCTCCAATCATGTGCATGAGAAACATATACCAGAGAGGAGGATTGTGCAACGGTACAAGGTTGCAAGTGCTAAGGATGGGTGTAAATATAATCGAAGCAAGGATTATCTCAGGCGGGTATGTTGGAAGTATTTGCGCAATACCAAGAATGGTCTTAAGCCCTACTGATAATAAAATGCCATTTAAATTTAATCGTAGGCAATTCCCAGTTGCATTGTGCTTTGCAATGACTATTAACAAAAGTCAAGGACAAACTTTAACACAAGTGGGGTTGTTTCTTCAAAGACCGGTATTCTCTCATGGGCAACTCTACGTAGCAGTATCAAGAGTGAAAAGTAGAAAAGGATTAAAGATTTTATGTTGTGATGAAGAAGGGAATTACGCAAAGTCAACAATTAATGTTGTGTATAAAGAAGCTTTATTTAGAATTTAATCCAAAAAAATGTCCTTTATAACAGTACATAGTTTAGTAAATTTATTTTTTAAAATTTATTTCTTTTAATTACTTACATACTCATTCACTACTTATGTGTTGTTTCTTATGTGTTTACTATCTGTATTAGACATCTCATATGAGGTCCATTCACTATTTTACCCCGTATAAGGATCTTAACCAATATCAATAATGTACATCATTTGTTAATAAACATTGATGAACACTAACCTAAGCTGCTAATAAACATTGATGATCATTTTCAACCAATTCAATGGTTTGTGAAAAATACTCCTTATGGTGTCTATTTTAAGATTTACAACTACAAACGACCTAAAAAACCATAAAATTAAAAACACAAATGATCTACCGAGACTAATAAGCACTCTTGAACACTGACAAACTAAGCATAAGCTCATAGATAAGCTGATTCTAAACTAAGCTATTTTTCCCTTTTTCATGATTTTTTAAGACAATTCTAATTCACACTAACTTTGACTATCAAACAGTATCAAAAGGCAATTTTTAAGAACAAATAACCTAAGAAAAGAAAAATAACCATTAATAGAAGCAGAAATAACCAGTTTCACACTTTATGATATACGTCTTATGGTGTCTATTTTAAGATGTACAACTTCAAAGGACCAAAATAACCATAAAATTTAAAACACAAATGTTATACTGAGACTAATAAGCACTCTTGAACAATGACAAACTAAGCATAAGCTCATAGATAAGCTGATTCTAAACCAAGTTATTTTTGCCTTTTTCATTATTTTTTAAGACAATTATAATTCACACTAACTTTGACTATCAAAACAGTATCAAAAGGCAATTTTTAAGAACAAATAACCTAAGAAAATAAAAATAACCATTAATAGAAGCAGAAATAACCAATTTCACACTTTATGATATCTGACTAAAGAATTTACCTTCGAGCTAAACAAGCGTACACTAACTGTTAGCGGAAAATTAAACTTCACAGCATTTTGTAAAACAATTTGCAAGATTGCGTGTACCGCCATGCACTAAGTCTTCGCAAGATCAGAAGCTGTCATAACAGTTGCCCGTGTAGTTCGAGCCTGATCGGGAGTACAGACTACATCCGCCGTGGCTTAATCACAAGCAGGATGAATAATCTGAGGCCCGATATCTGAGCCCAACTCTACAGGGTTAAGTAAACCGACCATTTATGGTTCAAGGACGCCCGGATCTACACCCTGATCCGTTTCCCCCCAAAGATTCCCATAAATGGCCGATCACCACCGGTACGATACAACACTTCGATCGATTGCAAAGACAAAAGCAAAAGGTTTCCAACGCTCGCACTTGAAAATTCTTTTAAAAAATTGTGTGAAGTTTGATTCCCTAAAACAGCCATCTAACTATGTAACAGTACCAGTTCATAATAAACGTACTCACAAAATAACCAGTCAAATTCAAAACAGAAATGTACACGTAGTTGCGTATATATTTTACCTGCCCTGTCGGGTTTCCTGGATTGATAACAACCAATGCCCTAACAGTAATACCCTTTTGTCTCCCAGTTTCCAACTTCTTATTCACTTCATATATATCAAGTCCCCACCCTGTTGCTTCATCAAGATAATAACGGACCTGAAAAAAACATAAGTGTTATTATTTGTAGAATTTAGTTTCAGCTAGAAAACAATCATACGTACAAGAGTGCCACCATCAAGGCCGATGGAAGCAGAGTAAAGAGGGTACTGAGGGATGGGACATAATATTCCATCATTCTTTGATCTTATTAATAACTGCATCATCATATGGACCTATCAAGAAGCCTCCTCACTGCTTCTTCGAAGCTTGATTTGTCCCATTCACTTCCCTACATAAAAGGCAATTAAGTATAGACTTAATTAATGGATACTCTTTTCTATTATTGTCCTTTATAGAATAACATTTTGTTTTGTTGACCATTTATCAACAAACATTCAGAAATCTGTATACTAATATATTGATAAACTGAAGTTATTTATTTTTTTAAAAATCTCTAATCTTAAAATATGATAACTTATTGTAGGAGAAAACCATATCTACCAATAAAACTTATCTATAAATTGAAATTGAAAAATAGCTTATGCTATGGTAGGTCAAATAAGTTGATGAACATGTTCCAGGAAACCACAAATATTGGATTATTAATTAGTTTTAGTAAAATGCATGAGTAAGTGTAACTTAGAAAGTTGGTTTTCATGTCATTAACCTAATCTTAAGTTTATCATGAATCATGAGAAGCTTCTTAGATGATGTTTAATAAAGTTGAAATCATAAAGTATTACTTTTTTTTAGTTTATGGATCAATCTGTAAGATCCAAATTAGGTCATTAAAATGCATGCATTAAAACTGAATAATGATACACATGTTTGTAATGAAAAATGATATGTGTACCTGAATTCTTAATCTCAAAATAACTCGATTTGCGATAGCTTCTGTCTCCAACATTCGAGTCCCAGCATCTATAGACATGACAGTTACATTCTCGGACTGTTTAATGAACTCCAATACTCTCATCACCAAATCCACCAGTATCACATTCCCTCTTGCATTCACTTCCAAGTCGAATCATAAATTCACAAACCTGTAAATAATTGATGACTGTTAACATAGTTAAATATCAAATATCGTATCGTTATTGTGAGTAAGAAAAAGTTGATAAACAAAATTCAGCCTGCTATCAACAGGCAGTTCTATTTCATCAACATATGCTGATGAAATACGATATAATACTTGCTACAAAGAAAGAAAATTTTATATTTACCGACAGCTAATGCGATATGTGTAATAAACGAATGGTGTAACTTACTGAGTTACGATCAGCTGGTCTTGGCTGTGTACAGTTGCGCATATTGCAAGTTGTCCGAAAAGAAAAGTTGAAATTCCCACAGCTTGGACAGGTCCAGCCGTCTTCTCTACGACCACCTAAATCATAATCACCACAAATTAATACCAAAGAATACAATTCCATGCTTTTTTGTGACGTCATAGAAAAGATCATGAAAATAAATTTATAGGTCCCTCTATAAACTCACAAGAGAACAAAATTTATGCACAAGTATGTGAAGTATTTTAAAAAAACGTAAACCTTTAGGGTGTATTTTGGAGCTCAAACAAATAGAAACTAAGCTGGGGCTATATAAGGGGATGTTTGTTTAAGCTAATTTTTAAGCTTATTTGACTATACGCTTAAATCTCAAACGCTCATATTTTCCGGCTTATTTTCAGACTTAGTGAACATATTATGACCAAAAGATGGAAGATAAGCTCACAAGCTAGAAAAAAGACAGATACAGATGACCTTATGAGATATAAGCCGAACCAAATGAGATCATAAGCCCAAAATAAACTTTAACAAATAGCCTAAGTTCAAAGTTTCACTGAGTAAAATTGTCAAGCCCGAAAATCCGTACTTATCTTGATGCAGAACAAGGCAACGCACATTATATTAGCTTCAATCATGCCTAAAAGATACTAAGATGTACTGTATATGAGTTTACACCAGAAAAACTGATGATGTGGTTCTTATCTTTATGCAGAACAAGGCAACACACATTATATTAGCTTCAATCATGCCTAAAAGATACTAAGACGTACTCTATATGGATAACCATATGCTTAATTTATCCGGTTATTTATTACCCCTTATTCCCCCAAATAACTAATAAGAACTTTGGCATAAGCTTACCCAGCGTGTAAGTTCTTTATACAAGCTTACCCAAACACCCCCATGACAGGTATCCCTCTCACAAATGCACGCTGCTTTACACATGATAATTAGGGAAAAGAGAAATACATCCCAATGTATAAGGCACTTTGACATAAGCTTACCCAAACAACTTCAATAAGCTTTTTAAACTTTTACCTGTTTCCATCACCATCACCTTCATGCCAACTAATCACTACACCTACACATCTAACACCCTAACCTAAACATAGCAAAAATAAGTCTAACACGCCAGGCCCTAACACAACACCATTTTACTTAATTTTGACTTTTGACGAGTCAGCAATAATTCAAAAATCCAGGCACACAATCAAGAGTGAAATAGAGAGCCAATACACTGCTTGAAAAATAAAGTTCTGAGGTGGCTGATTTATCAGATATTATAAGTCTAAATAATTTATACCTTCATATCACCACCTCTCCTCCAAAACCGCTAAGTCAACAAAGCCAATGAATCAATAGTCGCTTTCGCCTACGGTCGTCCCCGATTAATCTGCAAAAACGCATCCATTAACCTCACACAATCAAACCTTAGTATATTATGTACACCTCATATCTTCCCTATAAAACACACAATTCAATCCAGTCACTAACAACACAATCTAAAAAAATATAAATGTTACCGTGTTGGGGCTTTTAACACTTTTTTCCTTTTTTTTCTTTCATTCTTTTAAATTAAAGGCCGTTTGGACTTGGCTTTCTCAGATAATGAAATTTTTTGAAATGGGTTTTCAAGATAAAGTGATTTGGAAATGGGTTTTTAATTTCTTAAAATGGATCGGGTTTATATTGGGACGGAGACACACATCCGGTGTACCGAAATTGGAGATGACCACTGGAAATGATGAAGGTTTTAAAATGGATCGGGTTTATATTGAGGAGTCGAAATGATGAAGAAGAAGGAATGGATAAGATGAACAAAATGCACTTTCCCTTTCATATTTTTTGTAGCTATTTTTAAAATTTTTCTTTTTTTAAAAAAAAATAAAGTAAATAACATTTTTTTATTTATCTTTTAAATATAAATAATAAATATTTTACATATAATTTTTATTATTTATAACATTATACATATATAATAAATAAAATCATACATAATTATATTTATTGTGCTCAAACTGTTTAAAACTATACGATTTTCAAAAACAATATGATCGTTTCCTTTTTCCAATAATAAAATAATAACACGTTTCATTATCTTAACATAAAAAAAATTGTTATTTCATTCATTTATTGTAATAAAATTCAAATATACTAAATAATATATATCACAAACACTACATTATATCAACAATCAAATCAATAACAACACAATCTAAAAACATGTAAAAGTACCGTATATAAAGTTACAGATCAGTTACTTAATCACGTCAAAGAGAATGAAAAACATAAAAATCATAAATACATACCGGAATTTATATACACACGGCGATAAATGATGATAGGCATACCAGATTTATGAGTCAACTAAGATGGAACAAATGTGTCTTATTCAGTGGTATATTCTTTAGATTATTAGACCATAGATTCTTAGACCGTAGATTCTTACACCATGTGATGTGTAATGTGTGTAACACTTGATAGGCATTGTGTGTCATGTGGGGTTTCAATCAAATACTGTATAAACATCTTAAAGAAAATTTTTTTTTTAAACTTTTTTTTATATACCTTTTTAAAATAAAAATTGCCAAAAAAAAATAAACACAGTTTATTCATGAATTCCATTTATTCTACACAAACTCTTTTTAAATATAACTTTTTCAAAAACAATATGATCGTTTTCTTTTTCCAATAATAAAATAATAACACGTTTCGGTATCTTTAGATAAAAAAATATGTTATTTTATTGATTCATTGTAATAAAATTCAAATATACTAAATATTAAGTATCACAAACACTACACATATAAGCAAAAATAGATAAGGTCAAAGTTGAAACAGTTTGACTATCGGCGTCCTTAAAGATAACAATTAATTTTCTCTTAAACATTTTTCAACCGTAAACCAATAGCCTAACAACATAAAATGAAATCGGCGTCCTTAAAAATAATTTTACATTAACTAACACCATCAAAATTAAAGTTACAAGTCATGCCCGCCCATCGGGCGGGCTTTGAAGTCTAGTATATATATATATATATATATATATATATATATATATATATATATATACTAATGGAATAAAGCGCGGATAACGTTTATTCTCATTATTAATATTTGTGTCCTATATTTGCATGTTTAAATCCATGAGTAAAATTATTATATTTTATTCTAAATAGTCCGTTGTCAATTAATAATATGGGAATATTATTGAACTAAGACAAATGTGAGGATTGGTAGAATGGACTGTAGGTTGAGACACCAATGTCACATGATATTCAATATTGGATAAATTGAATATAGGACTTATCCCAACCACATGATTATACTTTATGGATCGTCGTCATCAAGTATATCATGAATATTTATCCTTAGACTTGAGATGACAGATAATTGCCGAGGATGTAGCTTATTTTCTGTAAGGTGGTCTAACGCTAACCGTAAAAGGTAGTTATAAGGGCTATTTTCGGAAATGATGCGAAGTTCGAGGTTATGCTCGCAGTCAATAAAGGATTTGTTCCTTCAACTTTGTGTTGAAGTTTAATACTGCTTGGCCACTCGTAGGATTGACAAGATGTTTGATAATCATCAAGAACACGCAGCGGAATAGATCTACAAGAACAAGTAATTAATTAAATTAAATAGACACGTACCTTAGTGATTCCTAGCAAGAACAAGGAATATCTTGAACAAGAACAACTAATATATAAACCCTAATAGGGATTATATTTGGATCGATCACCTTCCAAGATCACAAGCTAAAGTAAGCTTGTCACTCGTTCCTGTACACACGTAATGATAGCGTTTCAATGAGAAAAGCTAGGTTCTTGATCACCAATAAACCAAACACTTTATTGCTATACTTGATTCGCCAAATCCTAGTGGATTTAAAAAGAGGGTCGAACAAGTGTAAGCAAGAGGAAGAGAAGAAGAAGAAGTTTGGCTTAGTTAGGGTTTCAAGATTAGAGAAAAACTAAAACACAATGAATTGTATTTTATGTGTTTCTTTTCTTTGTGCCCAAGCAAACCAAAACCGGCCCTCCCCCTAAAAGGAAAGTCTTGGCCGATCCTAGTATCCCACAAGGGATTCTAGATCCTTCTTTCCTATTTTCACGTTTAGTCCTTTAACGGTCGTTAGTTAAAACCCCGTTAAGTACTAACCGTCGTTAAGTGTTTTTATTGGTGAAATGAATAAATAAATAAATACATAAAATATATATTTAATTATTCATCATTAAAACTCTCACGTTAATGTGTGCAATCCCGAGCCTCGGGTTCGAAACCGGACATACGTATATTAATATTTATACATAAAACCTAACAGCTCCCACTTGGATAAACATTAATATAGTAATGACATGGGTCAGCCTAGCTTAACCTTCCCAATGCCCCCAGCTCGATCCGAGTTGTGGTTCTCCTGGTAAAAACCACGTGTGATGAAATTAATCACCATACTTATCCTTTTGTTACTAATACCGCGTTAATTTGGATATGGATCTTGGTCATTCCATAATTAACATTAGTTTCTCGTTTATACGTAATTGAACAAGATTACCAAAACATCTGAACGTCTTCCAGATAGACTTTGGGCGTGGCCACGCAAACATCTTGTCAATCCTACGAGTGGCCAAGCAGTATTAAACTTCAACACAAAGTTGAAGGAACAAATCCTTTATTGACTGCGAGCATAACCCTCGAACTTCGCATCATTTCCGAAAATAGCCCTTATAACTACCTTTTACGGTTAGCGTTAGACCACCTTACAGAAAATAAGCTACATCCTCGGCAATTATCTGTCATCTCAAGTCTAAGGATAAATATTCATGATATACTTGATGACGACGATCCATAAAGTATAATCATGTGGTTGGGATAAGTCCTATATTCAATTTATCCAATATTGAATATCATGTGACATTGGTGTCTCAACCTACAGTCCATTCTACCAATCCTCACATTTGTCTTAGTTCAATAATATTCCCATATTATTAATTGACAACGGACTATTTAGAATAAAATATAATAATTTTACTCATGGATTTAAACATGCAAATATAGGACACAAATATTAATAATGAGAAATAAACGTTATCCGCGCTTTATTCCATTAGTATAATATTGCTTTAATATCCCTTATCCAAATACTAACTAGATCAATGCATGATAATTCTCATTAATGAATTATGCCACAAGTCATGTTCCACATACTTGTTGACAAGGCATAAATCAACTAATGTTGATCTATCGGAATTTTGAGAATACTTATTTCAATAATGAAATTCTTGTATGCGTTCATTCATCTATCTAGATATTGACACATACTTCATAAAATACGTGGCATCCTCATTCACGAATTTATGACAATTAAACTACCAAACCTTTGTAGTTAAAGTATTCTAATTCTTTATGTATAATGCAACTATGCTCATATTGAGCACAACTAGTATACATGGTTTCCTAATAAGGATTAGCTCCCACCATGACTAGTATTGAGTGTCATCTCAATCTTACTAGCATCATTGTATCCAAACAACAATATGCTCTTTTAAAGTTCCGTAAACTTTAACATTCATCTTGTAATGTTTGATATCTTCAAATCCTTCAAGATTTGACCATAATATCAATCAAGCAATAACTTGCCATATGGTTCACATTTAGAATTTTGGAGCAAGTCCAGGCTGAGGATGTAAATTCTAAACCATATCCATTACACTTAGTTATCTAATAATTTCCAATTAGATACTAATGTTGTTAATCATCTTGTATCCAAGCATGATACAACAAGCAACATGATGTACATGAATAATCCTTTTGTCAATCTTAGATTTATTCATGTCATATCTTTTCAAAGATATGTTTCTATCTAGATCTTCTAATAGAATATCATGTTCTTTTAGAATCAGTTATTTTAACCGCTTATGTTTATGATCAAATAAACATATACTTCAAGGTTTTATTTTCTATATGAAGTTTCATTCCAAACTAAAACTTAACATATAAATGTTAATGGAATGTCACTTCCCATATGTTATTCAACATATATGAAACAAGAAAATAAATACATTACTCCCACTAGCTTTCAGGAATTTTAAGAAATATCTTAATTTTAATTATAAATCAAACTAGATTTAATAGCTAAAATAAGTATATCTTTTAGATGCATGCATTAATCCATTTACAAATGATTTTCACTTTTGTATACTATTAAAGATTATTTGAATTCAAACACTTCTTTCAATTACTTTTCGTCCTCGCTCAAGTAATTATCCAAGAAAGAGTTTTGATGTTCCATTATTAACTTCATATAAATGAAACCAATAATGATGATCATAATCTTTGAACATTTTAATGTGCTTAGAAAGAATCTCAATCACCTTTAATTGCTTAAGTGTGATTGATAATCTTTTCACACATTAAATGTGTATACAAATTTGTCCATTATGATTTCTACACAAGAATTTAAATCTCTAGGATTTTCATTTCCTTTGCAGAAATTCATTTCCATTCTATAGTATTACTATAGAGTTTAAGATCAACTATGTTTCCAAACTAGTTATCCTTTTGGACTGCATCTAATTATTCATAGTATGAGTAATTTGCCAAATAACATTTGCAATTTATTAACAGGCATATTACGATCCTGTAACTCATAATTCTCAACATATTCTACAAATATTTGAGATATCCTTGCGGATCTATGAATAAGAATTCCATTATCTTGAGATTTAACACTAACATGTTAAATCCTCATTATGATTTTGCTAGCGTATTTAGAAGATCACGTATCTTGTAATTTTATCTTATGAAGATAAAACTCCCACTCGCCTTTTGCAATTTATAGATTACCTATAAATGCTTAGCAAATAGAGCAACACAAAACTTGTTCTCTTTTGGGACTTTGCAGATACAAATTGACAGTTCCTAACCTTAATTTGTTAATAACCTACCCAACAAGTAGTTTAACAAATTATGAACTTCAATTTTAAGACTTAATGTGATTCATCACATTCCATATTAAATGGTGTCTTATTAATCTTCTAGGTTGGAGTCTAATTGAGTATATCCAATTCATACTTAATTTTCTAACCTTGATATCTTTAGGAAGATTAGAAGATATAGTTATCTTTAATCAAACATTTTTTCAAGAGTTTGATTTTCCTAATTGAACATACTATAAATACTATGTATTTCATTAGGATTTATATTGTAAGTCATTCTTACAATATATAAGATAAATATATATCGTTTTGGCTTACCTATTTACCAACTAAATCACTTTAATGGTATAATAGATTTTCCAAGCCAATTGCATAATTTATAACATAAGTGCCTTATTGACCAAGCCACTTAATTTCTATGTCTCACCAAAAAGACATAAACTGTTATAATCCCAATGTACGTTATAAGTCATTAATCAACTCCATGACTTCTCGTATATGTCTTAATTAAAAAAACATAACAATATAACGTCTTACTTTGTTATAAGTCTTATAATAATAAAAGACTTCATATTTATATTTTTATACAAAATTATAAATATGCATAACTAAAGTAATTATGAAACCCACAACTTGGTTTCAATAGTTATTTCAAGTTAATTTATTTACTTCATATATTTATGTCATTCCAAGAATACATAAACATTCAAATTATGAAGTAGTATAAGATTACTTCATTTATTTATGTCATTACATCAATACATAAATATTTACATTTGAAGTAGTCTTATTATCATATTGACACTTGTTCTAATAATTATCTAATTTAGGAACTTGTAAATTAACATAGTTTCATTTCATCAGCCGAGGCTAATAATAATAAAAGCATGTAATTTACCTTGTTATTAATATCTAGTAATGAAAGTAGATATTAACTCCAAGTGTTCTATAAATTAGAATGTGTATAAAACACATTAGAACATCAATCTCTGACCTTACAGTCAAGAGAACCTTTTAAATCATATTCCTTCATGTTGTTGCTTGCACACAATAAGATTTCTCCCACTTGTGCATGGAACAACATCACGTATCGAATAAACAACACGTCAATAGTTTGCTTATTTGATCAATATGATTGTGTCATAGATATAAGTAGACATAGAATCACCTCGTCTACTAAGGAAACGTACACGACTATCCTTAATACCACAAGTGTCTATAATTGGAAAGTAATCATCTCAAGAAATTCTAGAGATAATTCGGGTAACTACCAAGACTTGTAGCTCCCACTGAATTTAAGATCACTACATGAACTCATTATTCAGTAATTTCAGCATTATGCTCCCACTGGCTTTGACAACATTGTAAGTGTTGCATTACCAGTAAAAGCAAATAGCGTGCTGTTTACTTTCCTTCATCTTTGATGAATCCCTTACGTAACGCTACTAAGGTACTTCAAAGAATGTATTCTACTTTGTAAATGATGGAATATCCATCAATGCAATTAACTTGAAAGAATTGGGTATGCAATTTCTTCCTTAGTTAGGTCTACGATCCCCATCATGGTATGTAGCACCTTTTAAATGGTTAAAGCATAATAACTAGATCAAACATTCTAGTTTGCCTTTTACCAATTTTTCGGTAATTAGTCTAATTTCTAATTTAATAACTCCTAACTTGCAATTTCTTTAAGAAATTCACCATGAGTTATTTCTTAGAATTTTGGACCATTCTAATTATCCTATTATACCTTTCTCACTCATGAAAAGGAATAGGATTAAGTCTCACTCTTCACACGGAAAGTAGACTAGGTTTATCCTTTAAGTTAGGTTGACTCTTTCCAAATACCCCTACAGGGTGCAGATCAACTTTCCACTTAAAGGAATTTCCTACGTTTACGTTTTAATGTTGCATTAAATACATTAAAAGAATTTTCAAAATTCAATTTAGTATTTTGATAATAACTTTTCAACAAAATTAAACACCCACGGTAAATAAATTTCACCATTTAATTTTTATTGAAAATTTAGGATCCAAATTGACGTCGTTTCATCACATCAGCTTTGGCTGCTAGCAATGAAAGTACTCAATAAGGTAGAGCTACACTCAATTGCCAATATCCAATTGCAATTCCTAGAATCATGGGACTTACATTATATTGCCAACATCAGTAGCAAAATGTAAGCATGTTTCATCCCCAAATCTTTATGCCTTGGCGCCGTTCCATTACATCAGCTTTGGCTGCTAGTAATGAAAGTGCCCAATTAAGTTTAACCAACTTAAGAAACAGTAAATTGACATCGGTTTATTGCATTCAGCTTTGGCTGCTAGCAATAAAGTACTCAATTTACCCTTAGATGACCACCCTTTGAACATCAACATTCAGCTTTGGCTGCTAGTGATGTAGGATGAAACCTTAGGTGTTTCTTTTTGTAGTTGGGTGGCATATTACTTAAATTTATCAGGGTAATAAATTTTGATGTGTTAAATCAAAAAATATGTACAAAGATGTCATGCATTCATCTTTGTATCATATATGTTTTCAAAAACAAAACCGTTTTCTCATTTGCAGCTCAAATCATCAAATCTTTTAATTGAGGCATTGAACAAATTACAACATTGCCTTAAGATGCTTCGTATTTATCGTGGTGTACTTGGTAAGTCTAAAATTGACGCACAGGCGGGCGTAGGGACGACAGCCGCCGAAGCTGGTTAAAAACCGTGCCCCTCTAAGGTCACAATTTAATGCGTACCAACTAGAACCCACTTTTAGTTTGCCAATTTTAGGTCCGCCGCTTCGACCACTTAGTACAGTCGCAATCAATCAACTAAAAAAAATATGATTTTCTTGCTAAAACAATTTTATGTAATAATTTATTAATTGCTAGTCTCGCCTGGGAGCAAATTACCGTGCGAAGCGAACCACTGTCGGCACTTAAGACTTTGCAATAAATAAAATTACTACAAAGGTTTCATAGTTATTAGTCTTTTTTTTTTATTTTGAAAAATTACCCCTCTTTTGTAGTTTACAATCCATCATAATATTAAACACAAAAGATCAAGTAATTACACAAAATAAATAAACACATAATAACAAATATATGATCATCCACGATATCATATAGCCACATGCAAACCTTTTTCAATAAATCCTAATATTAATTCTATGTGTAATTTTAAATGTATGTAACTAATAAAACTCCCATTGGTTTTCGAGCTCATTGTGCCCAATGGTCCACAGACGCCAAATAATTTGGCCGCGTAAGTTTTAGTTAGTTAGATACCACATTGCACATAACTTATTAATTAATATATATTGAGGTCTTCCCCAATTTAAGATTTATTTAACAACATGTAGCAAACAATTCAATACAAAATCATACAAATCACACCATGACAAAATATGCAAGATTTTGTCATGAATACCATATTGATCACATAATCATGTAGCACATATTATTATGTCAATATCCATTGTACGTATCTATATTAATTAGTGACATCACATACGGTATTCACTAATTAATCCCTAAAAATTTCATGCAATCCTAGGGTTCCTCAAGTTTTAATTAAAAAACTAAAACCCTAATTTTTAATTAATATGGATCGAACCATATTAGGGTTTCATAAAAAAAATAAAACAAACCCTAATTTTATAATTGCATGTAATCTCTACAAGATCCAATTTTTAGGTTTAAGTAATTAATTACAAGTTCTAAACGAGGCTCATGAGCTCAGTAGGAACACGTCCTAATATGGTTGATGCTGGTTCTCGCAGTTCTGTACATTTATTTGGTTCTGAAAAGAACCCTTCCCTATATATATATATATATAATATATATATAATATATATATATATACACATACATACATACACATTCCCTTTCATTCCTTAAACCCACCTCTGTTAGCTTGACATCTTGATCACTTTATCCAAAATTGTCAAGAAAATTTTCTTAACGAAATGTTAATAAAATGTGTCAAGTATTCCCTTCTTGTGCCAATGCAACCCAACGTATTTTTGATATATAATAAATCTATATATACATATAAATATTTTGTCGTCAGAAACAAAACACAAATTTTTTTTGTTTTGGAGGCGGTCCCCTTAAAATTAAGGGACCGGCTTGTAAACGGGGGCGGTCCCCTTAATGATTAAGGGGACCAGCCATCTGCTGCTGCCAAAACTAATTTTCCTTCTAAAATCTTTGCCAAACACCCCATTTCACAAACACACCTTCCTCTCCCTCTGTTGTGAACGAACCAAAACACCAAAACCACTCACCAAATCACCACTTCGGGCTAATTTCGCAAGGGGCAAACACTTATATCTCGATGATGTGTCGTTGTATAGGTGATTATTCCTTATCAAGTTTTACATTTATATTTTGCCGACTTAGCCTATAACAACACTAACGGGCAGTGTACCCGATCAATGTAGCTTAGTTGGTAAGTAGGGTGTCGATCACTAAGAGTGAGATTTCTAATATACTAATTCTAGAGGTATTCGACTCTTCTAAACTAACGTAAAGGGGGGTTCAGCCTGAGAGACTGGCACGAGTTTGGTTTTATACTAAACTAATTAAACTAAGCTAAACAAACGCTAGAAGCTTGAAGGAATCAAAAATAAGAAGAACGTGTTAACCAAGTTCAGTCATATATGATTAAGTTTTGATAAGTTTCTAAGACATGTAGTGATGGTGCTCACGACTAGGCGCGGTCTATCCTAAATAGGCGAGGAAGGGGCATGGCGACCCAAGCAATGCTCAGCTAGACACAGAGGTTATCAATGCACTAATAAAAGTCACCAAAGCGTTGGCTCTAATCTTATCGGCGAGTAAACCCTTAATGATTACTTATGTCTATCCTATTCTAGATTCCATTTTAAGTCTTTTTGACTGACTAATCCTGTCACAATTAATCAGAACCCGCATAAAGCTGCTTAATGATTACCACGTTTATATATTATTTAGCCCTTAAGGGGCTTACATTAATCACGCAAACGATATTAATGAAGTATAAACTAATAAAGTAATCAAAACGAAGCCCAAGCAACCAATCGAATTAGAAACTAATTAAACCATCAAATACTCATAAACTTGGCTAACACATAAGAGTGTTAGCCCATAATCTCTGTAACAAAATACAAAAACATAATCAAGACGAATAGAGTGTGAAACATAGTGAATACGATACGCTAACCGAATGATTAAGTAATATAACAATGATAAGAGATGTTCTTCAAGTATAATTGGGTCTTCAAGGGTGATCTTCTGCTGTTTTGAGAGGCTTTGATCGTCTGGGAATGGCCCTAAGGGTTCCCAAAGATGCCCAAATTCGTTAATGAGTTCGGTATTTATAGATTCTGAAATCTGGGTCGATACGGCGCATCTATAGAGTTAGATGCGCCGCATCTATAAGTAAACGTAGCCTCCAAGTCTGAAACTGACCCAATACGGCGCATCTAAATACCAGATGCGCCTCATCTCTCAATACGGCGCATCTAAGGACCAATGCGCCGCATCTCCTTCAGATACAGGTAGATCTCCTTTTGTCTTTCCGTGGCCGCTTGAATCACCTAAAACGGAGTCCGGATGAAGATTTTATGGCCAAAATACGAAAGCATCTTCAAGTGTCGACTTGTAATCTTGACTTCTTCATTAAGCTTCTAATCTTCACTTGATCTCTTGAATTCTTGGTAAGGATTGTATATGGCCGATACGGCGCATCGGATTGGTCCGATGCGGCGTATCAAGGTAACTTCGCGTGGGGTCCAGATTATAATATTTGAGAATATTCTTCAATATCTTGGATATCTGGTGAAGTCTGAGATTGATACGCCACATATCAGGAGCTTCATGCGGCGCATCTGGAGTAAAACAAGTTGGTTTCTTCTCGTTGACCAAGGTTTCATATGCGGCGCATGGGATAAATCCATGCGGCGCATTCTTCAAAGTCAGGCAATGGTCTTTAATCTCTTCAATTCAGTAGACTTTTCCAATCTTGATCATTTTGCTCCATTTTTAGTCCATAATTGCTAAGTTTCACCAAATGCTTGTTTTTAACTGAGAATTACAAAAGTAAACGATTAAGTATCAATTCTCATACATAATATAACAAAACAAGTCGGATAAATAGGATAAATGATGATAATAAAATGTACTTATTTGAGTTCATCACTCGATTAGCAACATATTTTGTAATTTTTCCAATACACATTTCATCTAATTTCGAGTCCAATCATAATTAGGTATTTTACTTGATTTTGTTTTAAAACCGAATTTTTGTTGAAATTGAGTCTAAGAATCATATAACCAAATGCTTCCCATAGGATTAGAATGCTTAATCTACCTAGAATCTAAGTAATTAAAAACCCTCATGCAAAAAATTTTGAAAAACCAAACACCCTCAGTCAAAATTTGTTTTATCACATTGTTTTAAATCACAACTTCTTAATCCTACAAATATACTTTTCAAATCATAAAAAATGTTTTTGTTAAATATAAGAAAGTGTTTGGATTAAGAGCTAGAGTCATCAAATTGAATCGTAATAAAATTCACAACTACTTGCCAAGTTTATAAACGCACAACTAGTTGTTTTGAGTCATCAAGATACATAATTCATATGTATATTGAAATATTAGTAGTTATTTTGATTATTAAGGAGCGTTTGGCATAACATTTTGAAAGAAATTTTTGAGTCAAAATCTACATTTTCATCTCATTTAACATAAATACTCGTAAGAAATAACTAGATATACAATCTAATGTTTATCTAGCCACATTTCAAAGTAGCTTAATGATATATAAAGGAACGTTTGGATGTTTTTTATTTCTTATCATAATATCCCTATAACTACTCTTTAACATCATAAAATACATTTTAAGCGAGTTAAAAATTAAAATTAAGGAACATTGTAAACTACTTCTTAGGAGTAAAGTTTTAGAGTCGAAGTATGTTTACGTTCCACATAAGTAGCATATACAACATATGCATGTCATTTTCTTATTTTTCTTTGTTGCTTTCTTGTATAGGTAAAAATGCCTAAAGTTACGGTTGGTGATGTCTCCAAAACCAAGGAATATATTCCTAAAGTCTCCGCTACTCCCGGCATTTCTCCCGCTATTGCATGTTTCTATCGTCCCATCGAAGATAGAAACATTCATGAAGGGAGAGTTGTCGATCCATCCTTCTATCTATCCGACCAAATCGAACGAATGTTCTCCAATGTTCGTCTCGATTGTCTTTTCAAAATCAACGAACCCATCATTCCTCGTTTCGTTCTTGACTTCTACAGCCAAGTTACGGTGCAAACCGATGACTATGGTTATATCTTCATCTCCTTCATGATCCAAAACGAATTCATCACTCTTACTCTTGCTCAGTTTGGTCAAATCCTCCAAATTCCTTTCAACGGTCAAGCCGTTTTCTCAAATGAATGGGATCTCTCATCTCTTGAGAAAAATCGGCCTCAGGGTGGTCCATACTATTCTGAGATTCCAACTCCTGACGACATTCGTCGACTACTCGAGCTAGAACGTGGTACGACTAGCCGAAGAATCAAGTCAAAGAATGTCGACATTCATGCAAACCAAATTCTTCTCAAAGAACTAAGCCCCGACATGAAGCATTGGGAAGAACTCATTCGCAAGAATGCGTTTGGTACCGGCGGACACCGTGACCATCTCACGGCTAGCATCGCTCACATGTTGTATTGTGTTGTTGCGGAAGAACAATACAATTTGGCTTATTTCTTTGTCCATCGTATCATCTCCGCCAAAAATACTCCACATGCCAATCTTCCTTATGGTATGCTCCTCACTAGACTTTATCGTTTTGTCATGGAACATTACCCACATCTTAAGAGTGATATCTATCAATTCGTTCATCCCGTCTTACGTCCTCTCACTCGTAGCCAACTTCGTCGATCTCGAAGTGACAAGGGCAAATCTCGTCGCCCTAATCTCTTCGCACCGCGTAGCTCCACATATCATCGGAGAGATGATGATGAGGAGGAGGAAGGCACCTCACGTGTTAGTACTCCATCTCCCACGACGTTCGTGAACAATCTTCCGAACTTAATTATTCCGACTATCAAGTTCCTCTTCCTTTCAAACAAACCGAACAAATCCTATTTGAACGACAAACCGCATTACTCAACACAACTCAATAGATGCATGAAGAAGTTAGAGGTGGTTTCAAGTCGATAGGAAAGCTTTCAAGAATATTTTCGGAAAGAAGAAAAGATGAGATGTGGAAGTTGGCTTATTAGAACAATATTGTGTTTAGACATTTATTTTGTTTTGTATTTGAGAATTATTTATTTCTTGCATGTTATAGTATGTTAGTATCTATTTTCTTGATTAGAACTTGAATGCTATGCTTAAATTAATATGCTTGCTAATGATTAATAACATGCTTATTATAATAATATGATTATTTTTAGCCTAAATGTATACATGCTTATTTAAACATGTTTATGCCACTATTTAATCATTCTTCATGTACATGATTCAAATGGAGCTTGCTGCAAATACACCCTTACAATGACCCTTTTCTGGAAATTTTTCAAATTTGGTCGCCTGGGAAACCATCAGATGGCGGCCCCCTTAATTCCCTAGACGGTCCCCTTAATTTTAAGGGGGCCGGCCTACAATTAAGGGGACCGGCCATCTGGACAGTAAATTTTACTGTTTTCTTTTGCATCTTGTGACCCCTTTTATCTAGCCCCAGCTACCATTTCTCTTTATGCACGAACTGGTATTGGAATCTTACCACAAAACCTCAAAAAAAAAATTACCTAAGCTAACCACATTTTCATATTATAAATTCCCTCCAAACAATCACCTCTCATTCCATCATCCTTCATCATCCCAAATCACCATGTTATCACCTAAATCCTCCATCTCTAAGACTCCAAGGAAGCAAAGACTTGTCATCATACCACCAAAACAACTTTTCATAGACTTAACCCAAGATGACACCAAAACTCCATCACCACCACCTCAATGTTCATCCCCAAGTGCACCAAATGCACCATCAAAAACACCATCTACTCATGGCACATCATCATCCTCCATACCATCCACTTCATCCATCAATGACTATATCAACTCCTACCTATCATCATCACCACCTCCCACTCAAGAACCTCTATCCACCCAACTTGCCATTTCCTTATCACCCATCACACCTCTTGATGCTCACTTCTCACCATCACCAATCCCACAACCATTCTTTCCCATACCTTGGGCATTGCTTGAAGCCCATGGTGACAATTGTCTTTGTTGCATCCATAACCGGACCATAATCTTTGGTCTTAGAGATGAGATACACTACATGTTTTCATCACTTGAACACATGATTACCAACCCACCACCACCACCACCTCCACCATCTTCACCCACTACACCACCACCACCTCCATTTTCACCCAATTAAGCACATGCAATGCTTAATTAAAAATAATTTTCAAAACCATTTTGTGTGCAAGCCCCATGGAAGATCATGTACTCCTAGAATGATTATGTAGATTGCATTACTTACTAGCTTATGTAGGATTGAATGTAATCTTGTATGTTTGTGTATTTATACACAACATTTTTAATGAATATCTTTCTTTTATATGCATGCTTATTTTTTTTGCTATATATATGCTTGTGCTTCTAATATTTTTGTTGCAAGAATTCCATATATCGATTCATTTATGCACACAAACGAGGGGGAGTACACACCGAGGGGGAGTCATCGTCCGACAATATTTCATATTTGTCGGCATAACCTTTTTGATTCTACAAAAAGGGGGAGAAGTAGATATAAACTCACTAAATACTTGATTAAAAACTAATTTTTCAATTTAATGAGTTTAGATTTTGTAATCATCAAAAAGGGGGAGATTGTTGATATAAATAATGCCTAAACACGTTATTAATATTCTTTCGATATCTCTACGTTTTGATAATCACAAAATGTAAAATCATTAAACGAAAGATTATGACGTAAACAAGTATTTAGTTGTAAATATCTATTTTAACAACTCAATCACTTAAGGTATGTATAAACAAATGCTTAATGCATTATATGATCAAAGGAACATTTTCTTAAACTCTAGACTTTTTATAAAATGTCCAAAACATTTTATATCTTTTAGAAAAACATTTTTGGTAATAAATAAAAAGGTTTAATTCATTATAAATTTATGAATTCAAATTTTCAACCAAAATTGGTAAAAATGTTCCAGAAAAACCTTCCCCACAAAAAGACAAATCTGGGCAACGGTTCAGTGGGGCGGCCCCCTTAAAATTAAGGGGACCGGCCCCCTATTTAAGAGGACCGCCCCGCTCCAGTAGGCTCCCAGATTTGCCTATAAATACTGGACTTTTTCCTCACCTTTTGCACCCCAAACCTTCTGTTCTAAATCTTCTCTAATCCTTGTAAATCCTTTCTAAAATCCTTTGATCATATTCTCTTAAGCATTGGTTTCCAAGTGATCCAAGCTTCCACCATCAAAGTGCAAAAGAAGAATACTCCTTCAACTAGAGAAGAAGTATTATAGCTTAACTCATATCATTCTTGTAGTTGTGTAAAGTGTTGTATAGTTGTGATAAGTAGATCTAAGTGTAAGTAAGTAGTTGTGCTTTTAAAGAAGTAGTGTAGAAGTCGTGAAGTAGTCGTGAAGAAGAAGTCGTGAAGTAGTCGTGAAGAAGAAGTCGTGAAGTAGTCGTGAAGAAGAAGTCGTGAAGTCGTCGTGAAGAAGGTGTGAACTAGTTATGTAGAAGTTGTATATAAGTTGTGAGATTGGTTCTAGCTACGATTAGAACTCGACATCTAGCTTTGTGTCGTTAAACCGGTGTAAGCTAAAGTTGTGTAAGGTTTCTCCGCCGTAAGGGAGTTTGTTGACATAGTGAAGAAAACTCTCGAGTAGGTGACTCGAGGAGTGGAGTAGGGCAAGGAAGGTGTCCTTGTAGCCGAACCACTATAAATCTCCGTGTTGTGGTTTGATCTTTCCATCTCTATCTTTCATTTCATTATATTTACTTTACTTGCATTGCTTTTCTATATTTGTTTATATTTGTCCATATTGATCAAGAGTTGAATTCACATAAGATAGAATCGAAGTTTTAAACGTAAACAAAAGTTTTCACAATAAAATTTAAAAGGACGTAAAACTATTCAAACCCCCCATCTAGTTTTCCACACCAATGAAGAAACCTACGTCTGCTTTAGCCTTTAGCTTTCCCAAATCTTGTCCGTCATTTGTCGGATAACACAGAGCACCGAACACTCGAAGGAAGGAAAGATCTGGTTTCTTGCCATGAATCAGCTCGTAGGAGTTTTGTTATGAAGAGTATGTATCAAGGAACGGTTTTAGGTATAACATGTAGTAGCAATTGCTTCTGCCCAAAGAAACATCAGAGCCTGAGAATATATTAGCATTGTTCTTGCAGCTTCCACTAGTGTACGATTTTGTCTTTCAACAACACCGTTCTGCTGAGGAGTGCGTGCAACACTTTTCTGATCTGTTATGCCAATACATTCATAAAATTAACTGAGTTTTTGATTAAAAAACTCAGTTCCATTGTCCGTCCTGATGATTCTGACAGTTTTGTTCAGCCTTACTTGTAACTGCTTGATTAGTTTGATGATAACCTCAGGAGTTTCATCCTTGGTACGCAAAAACTTTACCCATGTAAACCGAGAGTAGTCGTCGACTACCACAAGAACATATTTCTTTCCATTGATACTTTGCACTCTCATCGGTCCGCATAGATCCATGTGAAGGGTGTGAAGAACTTCCAAGATGGTATTGACAGTTTTGGGTTTGTGAGTATGCTTCTTGCTTTTTCCCAGTTGACATGCAGAACACAGATGATCTTTCTCAAATTTTAATCTGGGCATGCCTCGTACAAGATCCTTGCGAGAAAGATCATTTATAGTGCCGAAGTTTAAATGGTTTAAACGACGGTGCCACAGCCAAGATTTAGTCTTTGAGGCCTTTGAAAGCAAGCAAATAGGAGAGGACCTCATCATTTCTTCAATTGCGATGGTGTATAAGTTGGTACCACGACTCCCTTTAAGAAGATCAACACCATCCAATTCTCTGACGAAACATGTGTGTTTTCTGAATGCAACTTCAAGATCGGAATCACAAAATTGACCAACAGAAAACAAATTGTGCCCTAGCCCCTCCACATAGTATACCCTGGAAATTACACTTTCGCCAAACACATAATCTCCATATCCCATAATTGCCCCAAAATGGTCGTTCCCGAACCTAACTATCCCGATAAACTTTTTCACGAAATTCCTGAGCCTTGAGCGATCCCCAGTTATATGTTTTGAGCAGCCTGAGTCCAAATACCAAAGGACAATTTGTACGACCTGCATTTGAAAACAGGCAACGATGGATAACTAAAAAATGTGGATCCCCACGTGTAGTTAGGGTTCGTTTGGTTAACACAAAAAAATTCTGTAACAACAGGATTCTTAGATGCTATTGTATTTACAGAAGAAACACCACTAGAAGCAGCAATTGACCTAATTGCAGGGCATTGTATCACTAAAGGCAAGATTCGACCAGTCGGCTTCCATTCCTTAACATTCACTACTTTATGCATATTCAATCTAGTTAAGGGGCACTGATCACCTAAAGTGAATTTCCTTCCAGTGGGTTTCCATTGATAACCTACATTAGCAAATGTTTTTCCAGTTGCTTTCCAAATTTGTCTACTCATTTCAGTCTTCCTAACATTCTTAACTTGGGATCGTTTATGAGACATCAAAAATGACACAACACAATCATCATGATTACTGGAAATTAAACATTCGTTACATGTTTTACAGACAGCATTAGAATTCGAATTAATTACAGTAAGCTTATAGCTAATACTAGAATCAACACGATTCATTCTATTCAAAGCAAACTTATTGTTCCTAGGTTGGACTTCTGCTTTCTTCTCCTGAACACACTTAGCCGGCGCAGTCCTATCTTTCCTTGCATTGCCTCTAGGCTTTGACCCGCTAGCTTTGGTGTCACAGTTTACTCCTGTAGAAGTAATGATGGGAACATTAGTTTGTTTTACTGTCATTGGTTTTCCTGATTTTGATGTGATGGGTTCAGATGCCTTCAGTGGTACATCAAAAGTTACATGCTTTATCCTATTTGTGGAGGATGATGCAACAAATCTATATCTTTTGTTCTCTATCTTAGGACCAGTGCCAATGACATATTCTAACAGTTCCTGAGACCGTTTAGTGAGGAAACATGCACCTATAATTGCAATATCATGTGGTTTATCAAACCTATCTCCTTCAACGATCTCGCGAAGGATATCAAGGCTTTCCTTAAGGTTATTGAGATATACTTGATGGGCAGACCTATTGTTCCTAAGGGGAGGCAAAATAGGCACAACATCCACAGCATACTTGCAACAAGCAGAAACCTTTGAAACAACATTATCACCAGTGATGATTGGCATTTTTCATTTCACCTGAGTCTTTAGATTCTCGATTTCGTTTAACAAAGAAGTTATCTTTTCATTATGACTGTTACGTGTGACTTTAATTGAGTCATATAACTCTTTGTAATGCTGTTTGACTTTTTCATTTTCAGCTCTAAAACACTCATTTTCATGGTATAACTTATTGATGGTGTCTTGATATTGAAAATTCTGAGAATCTAAAGATGATGGTTTATTTGTGCCATATACAACACACTTGTTTGATTTTAATTGGGCAATTTGAGCCCTCAATTGTCGAATCGTGTTAGTATAAGCTTGAATTTTTTCATCGCGTTTGCTTAATTCAAAATATGAATCAAATTCAGGAACATCCGAAGATGTCTTTGCATTTGAGTTTTTACATCTTTCTTCTAAGTGTTGATATTTTAATTGTAAATTAAGATGATCAACCTCTAGTTTCGAAAAACGTTTAACCATGTTATCATGGTCATCATTTTGAATTTTCTCATGCAATTTCCAGTTCTCCCCCTCAAGCTCAACAACACGATTCTGGAAAGCATGCAGTGCAATAGACAATTCATAAAATTGACAAGTTGTTAGTGTAGCATCAGTAGCAGTATAAAACACATCCTGGGCAACACATTTAGTAATCAAATTCTCATTGGCGATGAGAATGTTTTTTCTCTCAATCTCACTACTCTTAAGTTCTATCTCACATTGGGACACTTCATTTTCCATATCTTTAAATACTGCTTTCATCTCATTTACATTGATCATTTCTAAGGGTTGTTTGCATACCCTCAAAATGTTCCTTAAGAAGCTTAAAGAATGGAATAACCTCAGTTAAGTATCATTCTTTGGTAAGTTCAAAACCTCTTTCCCCTTCAGTAATTCCCGTTGGTGTAATTCTCTTTTTACAAGTTTTATCAAAATCAGCAAATAGTTGACAAAGAACATATATGCTAATTAGAGTTTTACATTCTGTGGGAAGAGTTAACGGAACTAAGTGCCTAGGTGTATTGGGAGGATACACCGTTGCAGCCGCTATTTTCCTAAGGGGTGGGGTATTGTCCTTAAGTGCATCAGCCTTTCTCTTTTCTATGTCCAAAGACCAAAATATTTGTTCAGGCGTTAACTTAGTTTGAGGTGCAAAGATAGTCAACCGATTTTGCTCATAGTAATTATGGGGTTTAACTATGACTCGTTTGGCTATACATTTTGGGTCCTTCATTTTTTCAGCTAATCTCTCTCTGTTTCTGTCTTCTATCTCATTACTCTCTTCAAGTGATGACACATCAGGGGGTGCATGAACAGTCTTAAGCATTTCATTTCCATCATATAAAGCAGGTTGGGCTACCTTAGCATTCCTAAGAAGAGCTAATTTAGGTTCACCTACATTATATTCACTATGTTTATCACATAATTTTTTATGCTTTTGCATCATTTGAGCAGTTTGTCTGGTCTGGTCTTGTGTGTACAACTTGTTCTCAATCTTGTTTTTCAACGTTTTAAGTTTGGAAAAATCATTTAGGAGTTTTGATTCTTTTTCTTTGAAGTCCTGTTTTAGTGTAATTACACTTTCTTGAATCTCCTGTTTTTGCTTAACAGTTTGATTAAGTTGTGTTATTAAAGAATCTAACTCCCTTTTTAATGTTTCTTCCCTTAAATTACGTTCAGTTACAAGTGTACGCATTTGCCAATCCATTTTTTGTTCTCGTTCAGTTAGCTCAAATTTTGCACGTTGTTCATATATGGCAACCTGATCTTTATATATGCTAAGCCTAGTGATCAAGGTGTCATCGGGGATAAACACAGTGTTCTCATGCAACTCACAAGTATTATCTACCACATAAGCCTTATCTACCACACAAGCATTTTCTACAACAGAAGATGCACTACTTGGTACATCAGACATGTCGTTGTGATTCACATATTGTTCATATGAAATAACATTGTTGTTTCCCATATTAACAGTATCTGATTCAACATCGTCTGTCTGTTGTACTTCGGTGGGAATCTTCTATTCATCTACCATGTCATAAAGTTTTAGTACCTCAGATATGACAGATGCTTTGGAAGAACCAGCTTGTTGAGGTGATGAGACAACAGAAGATATATTGGCCATGAAGATAGTCTGAGCGGTGGGTTCATCATCAACATCCGAATCAAATGCATCACAATCTTCAGCTTGGAAGATGTTTGGGTCGTTGAGGGCCATATCTTGAACCGGTTGATCATCCACATCTGCATCAAATGTGTTTCCCCTATCACCAGCAAGGAACAAAAGCTCTTCCTCATCCAGAACTGCTCCCTTCTCCTGAGCTTGCATTAGCAACATCTTGTCCTTGAAGTAATCAGAGTTCTGAGGACGCTTGGGCTGATTGCAGTTCCTAGCAATATGTCCCAACCCACCACAGTTGTAACACTTTGCTTGCCTTCCTTGTCCTTGGTTGACATTTCCACCTCTGTTTTGAATATTCCCCCTACCAACATTCCTTGGATTCACATTTTGTCTTCCTTGAACATTCTGAACAATGATTCTTCCATCTTCCACAGTTGCTTGGTTGCGTGGGTTTGAGGAAGTTCGAAGTTGATTGTTGGTTTGTGGGAGTGTTGCACGGAACTGTTGAACAAGCAAGGAGACTTGATTGGAAAGATCATCAATCCTCTTATCAGTGAGAGAATACCCTGAATCCAGCTGAGGGTTCATAGTAGGTTTTGGGTGCATTGATGATTGAGCAAACAATGTCTGATTCTGTGATGAGACGGGATGATGATATGCTTGATCAAGTTGTGGTTGATTGTACGGCTGAACATTTGACATCAATGCGAGTGGATCATTGGTTGTTGTAGGATTGAGTTTCTCCCTGAGTAGACGATCATAAACCGCATGCTTTTCATGTTGTTGAAGATAAGCATATAGCTGTTCATAATTGGTCTGCCTCAAACCTTTGTTGAGCTTGACTGCAGTGACAAATCTGTCCCATTCAGGTGACATGTTGTTCACGAACTTGGAATTGAGTTGGATGTTGGGCATAGTTATTCTGATGATTCTCATGTCGTTTACCAGCTTGTGAAACCTCACATAGTAATCCGTGATGTTTTCCCCAGGGTTCATCTTGAAATGCTCAAACTCATCATACAGTTGCGACTCCCGATCTTCTTTTGTTAACTCTGATCCAGCCAGAAGCATCTTGACATTGTCCCAAACAGCTTTGGCTTCAGTGTTGAAGTTGATGAGTTTGTAAACATCTTTGGGCAGGCCTTGAATTACAATATTGGAAGCTCGGATGTCAGCATCATACCGCTTCTTTTCTTCCTCATTTAGATCATTGTATTGACGTGGCCTATCAATCCCAAAGGTGACCGTTCCATCCTCAGCAGTAGCCATTGCATCTCGAGTGGTGCCCATTTGAAATGGTCCTTCATCAATGGATTTAAGAATATTAAATCCATTTTCTTTTCCCAAGCAGTAGAGTCGAATTCTTTGTACCCACGACTCATAATCCGTCCTATCCAGCATAGGAGGGCGGGTATCGGACCCGGCAGCTTGAATGTCATCAGAAGCAGTGCTTGTCATGATGTAGACGGGATTTTACAACTCTTGTGATTTAAACCGAGAAATTGGATCTTTCGCGGGATTTTCTAAAATCAACAAAAGAAACCGTAAACGAATAACCAAAAGTAAACTACAATATTGATCTTCAAAAATTTAAGTTACATAAGTCAAATCGCAACTGATCAAATCGTAACAAGTCAAATCACAGTTTGTCAAATCGCAACTAACCAAATCGCAATGAGTCAAATCGCAAGTGTCAACTCGCAACGTCAAATCGCAACAGGTCAAATCGCAATTCGTCAAATCGCAACAAGTCAAATCGCAACTTGTCAAATCGCTATTAGTCAAATCGCAATAAGTCAACAGTAAGTCAAATCGCAAAGATCAAATCGCAGGCTTTGGCAAATCGCAGACTTTGGCAAATCGCAAACTTTGTCAAATCGCAGACTTTGGCAAATCGCAAACACACTTAAATCGCAACCCCGAAAGCCTCAAATCGCAACTGTCAAATTACAAGACACAATAAGACAGAACCGTCGCTATCTGGTCAAATCGCAACACGCAAAACGCCAAAACAGCCCCTTTCAAGCGATTTGTCTTCTTTTCCCTTTAAAGTAATACGCCAAATCGCAATTCCAATGTACACCAAATCGCAACTGCACTTTTCCAACCAAAGCTCAAATCGCAGCTAAGAACAACTTACCGAGGACCAAATCGCAAGCAAGAAAAACTTGAGTATACCACTCGAATTTACTCAAACTGCCTCTAAACGAATGAAATACACAATCCAACTACTAAACCAAACTTATATAACACTTTTAAACAAGAAAGTACAAGTCTTTAACGGATTCAACAACAAACTAAGCCGAACAAGTGATATTTCATAAACTACTATTCGAACAAAAAAAAACAACCTTAAATCCAAAACTAACCAAACAAATCCGTGAACATACACTCAAACGAACCTAGCCATGGCTCTTGATACCAATTGTAAGATGTTCACAATATATATCACACGTATGGATTTAAGTTTGGCCAATTAGTATAAGAATTCTAGAGAGAGAATGAGAAGTTGGGAGCCTTTGTAGAGAGAGAAGCAGAAGATGTTAGATTGAAAGTGTGAAAGGTCCAACCCTTCCCTTGTGTGGGAAGGGCTTTATATAATACAATATTAGGTGCCCCGTATAGGCTGTGGAGTGAGCTGACAGTGGGTAAAGACCCGACCCACTCCACGATTACTTTAATAACTAAACTAATACTAATATCACTAATAATCCTATGAGCTAGTTAATGCTAGCAAATGCTCGGGGTGACCGAGTCTTCATAAGAATATTTATAATCCTAACAATTTGGGTTTTCAAGTGGGTACTAGGTAGGCTCATAGTTGGGCTCGTTGTAGGGTCGTTTGGCCTGGTATTTTCACTAAGGCTAATACAGACTTGCACCAAGTAACCAACTTGGTGAAGTCTTCCTGGAGTTCCCTGTTTCACAACTGTGATGGGTTTCCCATCATGGTCTTGGCCTTACCTTGTGACCAACATCGAGTACTACTCGACTTCAAGCTATTGGGGTCTAAGTGGTGATTATACATTGAGTTCTTGACTCATCTATGGGTCAACAGAGGTGAAACAAAAGACCTCAAAAGCTTGTTTCCGTATGTCTCAATGATTCCATATCCTTGTCCGTCCTGAGGGGTTACCCTTGTCCGAGCATTTCCAATCCTATATAGATTGCGTTGAGGGTGTTTTGATGCCATTGTGTTGCGGTTTGGGTTCCTATGTTAGGGTAACTCGCTTCATACTTTGAGCCGAGACATAACCACATGGTGAGCCTAATGGTTGCTAACCAATTCGGACCAACTGCCCCTATGAGAGATGTGCTTCTAGTCCATCTTGACTACCATTGCACTTAGTCTTGGCGGCCTATGGTTTGGTTAAGTCTTTGTTAGTCATAGTGGGTTTTTCGACATGACTTAGCAACACTCAATGTACTACTTAACCATGCTATTTTAGCCACAATCTTCCACAGGTTCGAACCACGAACCTGTGGTTCCTAGGCTCTCGAATACATCCTAGACATGGGTCTAATTGTTTAAATGGATTCAAATCAATATTCCCAGGTTCGATTCTGAACTCATTCCTCTTGGTGGTTTCGAACACAACTAAGAATAATCTAATTCTACCAAGGTGGTTCCTACACCACTCTAACGACGACAACAACTAATACTAACTCCATCAAACTCTCTACTCCTGGAAATTCTTATTCGACATAAACTAACAATTAAATACTTAATTTTTCTCCTCAAATTAATTATGTTTTCTAAGCATCAATTTGACATGAGAACAACAATATCAACACAAGTTTTACTCATCTATTCGACCTAATTTTCTCACTATAAACGATTCTAGAAAAAAAAAAAAAAATAAACTAATTGAATCTAAATCAAAGTTAACCTTACAAGGATTTCTTGGTGGATGAACACTGGGATGAACCTTCAATCCGAGACCCAAACCCTAACCTCCAATCGAATCACAACACAACCCTTTTCTTGAGAACCTCTCAGATTTTTGGTGTATCTTAGTGAGTTTGTGATTCGAATCCCTCTTGGAGGCGCGGATTTAAAGAGTATATTGGAGAGTAACTCCATGGATCTTTCGGATTTGGGGTGAATAACCTTTCCCTTTTGTGTGTTACCTCTATATCAAGGATACTTAATCCTATGTTTACTCGTGACTTATGAAGAAGACAAGGTTTTCTAGGTCAAAGGGTTTGATATTGGCTGAGATTGAGATGGTGATGGTTCGAAGTTTTTGGGGAAGATAATGGGGGCGGACAAAATGAAATAGGGTAGCAGGTTTCTTTTAGGTTTGTGTGTTAGTGGAAGGGTGGAATTAATTTTTAAGTATTGAAAGAGTTATTAGTTGAGGTGTGATACTTTAATACCCGCGTTTCGTCAAACTGTGTTAAATTCGAATCCGTCCTGGAACCGTCACAAATATACGAGTTTATATTTTTAGAGACGTTATGTATTACTTGAATATTACTAGAATTAGACTTAGATAAGTTTGATTCTATTCCTGATATTACATGCGTTTTATTCGAACTACTTGCTTGAACTCTTGCTTTAACTTCTGCAGACTTAGATGATCCATTCCTAGGTTTCCGGACTCTACGCTTCTGTTGTTTCTTGTAGGTCTTGGAGTTGCTAGCCTTAGACAGGGTATCTAATCCTGTGGAAATTGAAGTAGTTTCATTAGTGGTTAAGTCTGATGCTTGGGTAAGTGCCTTGTCTACTGCATACATCCCTGGGCAATCTCATAAACTTTTGCTTTGCCTTTTTTTAAAACTCTGAGTTTCTTTTTCAGATCAACAATGATGTGTTGGTATTCTTGATTTTTTGAATCTAAAATTCTGTTGAGGCGGACTATGTCATTTCTGTTTTGAATAATTTCATCCAGTTCCTTTTCATATTCAAACAGTTTATGTCTTAAGACATCATTTTCATTTTGATTCTCACTTTCAGAAGTATGACTATTTTGAAATGACAAAGATGTTTTTAGATGTTGGTAATTTAACTCAAATATGACACTTTGATGTTGACACCAGTCAAGCCTCTTTTAAAGGTTGAAAACTTTGTTTTCCACATCATGGTTGATTTGACGAAGATCCTCATTCTCTTTTACCAAATTATCTATCGCCATTTGCAACATCTCAACATTTACAGCATGATCATTCACAAGTAACTCATTGCATGACTCATAAAGCGAATTCATTATCACAGAAACAACGTCATAACACAGAACTTTTTCTAAGAGTCGATCATTTTCTTTTGCTAAAGTTTTCTTTTGAAGTTTTTGTCTTTGAACTTTGTCGTCTTTAGCTTTGAAAATGCTCTTCATAGATGCTACTTCCGTGTGTAATTCTTGTTCCCATTGTGTTGCACATTTCTTCAGATGTTTGACATGAGGCAGAATTTTCTTTTGAAGAATATCTCGCTTTTCTTTCACGACTGGAGAAAGAAAAGTAGAGACTGTGATTTGAGAACTAAACTCAATTTCATTCTCCAAAAGAAATATGTCTTCCATAAATGTCTTAAAATATCGAAGAATTCGACATTCTTGAGGCATTTGTGGATCAACTTCATCCTCTGTCAAAGCATCCTTGAGATGTGTAACAGTTTTGGACACAGGAAATACTAAAGAAGAAGCATGTATGTAGGTGTTTAACAACGTTTGTTCTGGTTTGTCCTTTGGAGGGACAAATGATTTACTGATATGAGGTCTTGCGTTATAATCATAATGAACTCTGGAAAAATCTTTGTCTGTTTTTGGTCGACTCTCAAGTTCTTTTTGAAGTTCAAGACTTTCAAGTTCTTCATCATTACTAAGCACAACAACTCTTTGAAAGGTATCATCAAGTAATAATTCTGCATTGTATAACTTGGGATTTTTGCTGAGTGCTTTAGAAAGAAAACGTGGTTGGTCACAGCCAATAGCAAATCCAAATCCTTTCGAAACTGGTTTTACCGTTAGCCTTTGAATTTGAGTTATTGATTCACCATTTTTGTATACAATAGTTTGAAACTCTTTAAGTTTGGATTCCAAAGTGACAATTTCTTCAAGATATGAGTTTACGCGTTTACTTGTGGCTTGCTTTTCTTCAAGAAGATTATTTTGAGATGTTGAAAGCTCGGATTGAGTTTTTAACAGCTCAGAATTTAAAGTATCAATTTGTTTTTTGAATTTAAATTGATCCTTTTCTTTTTGAGAGAGGAGCTCAGCCTTGGAAACGGTTAGCTCACGAACTTGACTTTCTAAATATTGAACTTTTACGTACTCCTTTTGGAAAGCAATCTCAAAACCTTTTTCACGTTTTTCTTGTTTTTGATATCCTGAAAGTTGTAGTTTATAGCACTCATTGTCCTTTATTAACAATACAATTTTTGCTTTTAGATTTTGATTGATTTCATTGCATTTCTCAATTTGTGATTGGGTGGTCATTAACAAGGCCTGAAGCTCTGAATCTTGATCAGACAAAGGATCATTTTGTTCAAGATGATCATAATTTTCATCGTCAATAGGATCATCAAATGAAACAACGGTTTTATCATCATCAAATGATACAATAGTGTTTATTTGATCATCTGATGGAGATGAGAATGATGAATTATGTTGAACATAATTTTCATTTGTAGATGAAGATGCAGATGGTGAAGCAATTTCATGTATAAGACATTTTGGATCAGGTACCTGAGAAAGACCATCGGTATCATAAACCGGGCCTGTCTCGGACATGTTCAGTTCCTGCATGTTTGCCATGAGCATCACTGCAGCATTTGCTTCGAGATCTTCCATCTCATCATCAGAATTAGCACTTGCCATGAAACTTTGCTCTTTCACATTCATTGTGCCCCTGCTTCATCTTTCAATGCCATCAAAAGAGCTTCCTTGTGATATGCACTGCCCATAGTACGAGGCTTTGGACACGCATTTGCCATATGACCACTCCCACCACAATTGTAGCACATGATTGAAGTATTTGCAATGCCTTTCTGTGCATTCCCAGCCATCTGATTTCTTCTCTGAGTAGTTCCCATACTGTTCCTGTTACCCCCTGCAGAATTGAACCTGTTCCCTCCTGACTGAAACCTCTGAGACCCATAGTTTCCAGTGTTTCCTGAACCATATCTGCCCGAAGACCGATTCTGAATTTCCACTCTACCATCGTTAATAACAGCTTGATTCCTGGTATTGGATGATGAATGAAGACGGTTGTTGGATTTGTTGGTGAACTTTCCAAATGCCTTAGCAATTAATCCAAATGCTTCATTGAGAGAGTTGAATGCATCCTCTTCTTCATCATAATCAACATTTGAGTACATCATGGAATCTGAGTTGTTATAAGGGACCATTTGGTTGTCAGAGTATTGTGATGGTGCTTCATATGGAACGATTTGGTTAGGAGGTTGTGGTTGACAACTTGGTTGGAAAGATGATTGACCAAATTCCTGGTTTGGTAGTGGAAAGTTGGATTGAGCAACAAGAGCAAGCGAGTTAGGTGTTGGTGCTGATATGAGACCGCCTCGTGCTGCAACTTCCTTATCTACCTCAGATTGATGTTGTCTCAGATAGTCATACATTAGTCCATACTTGACTTCACCAATCTTCTTTGTTTGCCTGACAAATGTTGCATATTTCTGCCATTCTGGTCCAAGGCATCCTAGGAATTTGGAATTGATAGCAATCCTTGGTAACTTGATATCATGACGATCGAGGTCAATGACAATGTTTGTGAAACGGTGGTAGTATGATTCAATAGTTTCCCCTGGTTCCATGATAAAGTGAGTGTACTCCATGTACAACTTTGACTCAAGATCTTCTTGATTTAACTCTGTCCCTTCCATTAGAAGATGCACATGTTCCCACATGTCTTTGGCAGTCTTTTGAGCATCAATACTTCGGTAAATAGGATTGGGAATTCCCTGAAGTATGTAAGACATTGCCAATTGATTTGCCTCTTGTTGCAGTGTTTGTTCAGTTGTGTAGTTAGCGACAGCAATGGGAGTTGATGTCTCTTCTCTTTCTGAAGTTCCTGGAACAACAGTTACTGGAAGTGGAAAGGGTCCTTCTTCAATGGCTTGCTTAAGATATTTTCCATGGGGTTTTCGGAGTTCAATGAATCTGAGGAATCTACTAGCCCATTGCACATAGTTACCAGGTGTCAGCATAGGTGGAGTTTCCTGATTCCCAGCCTCATGACGGGATTGCTGATTGCCTCACACATCTTATTAAACCAATGTGGTTCTCTGGAGTAGGATGGATAGTTCTGCATTTGATTCTGTTGCATGATTTGTTGTGGAGATACTTGTGGTGGAGAGAGAAATTGATGCTGTTGCACGAATGCTTGTTGTTGTTGATACTGAGGATGAAATTGCTGTTGTTGTGGATATTGCTGTAGCTGATAGTAGTAATTGAAGTGTGGTGGTTGAGACATGTCTGGATCTTGAAGATAATTAAGATTTGTGTGATGAGTTATGTTAAGTTGGTTTTGGTTAACTGAAGATTTTTGTCCAATTGCGATAATTACTATTCAACCATGTAGGAAATAACCTTCTTGATTGTGTGGATCTATTCGGGTGGTCTTGGATCTTGAAAGATCAAGAAACCCATTTGAGTTAGTTTGTAGAGAGAAGTTTAGAGAGAGAGGGAACTATGTGAAAATCTGGATATTAGATTAATTGTGACAAGAGTTCCACCCTTCCCTAGTGTGGGAAGGGTTATATATATAGTCCTAATATTTGTGCCCCTAGTGGGCTGTGGAGTGAGCTGACAGTGGGGAAAGCCCCGACCCACTCCACGAATATAAATACGACTAAGCTAATACTAATATTACTAATAATACTAAACAAATATATATAAGCCTACGAGCTATATAAATGCTAATTAGATGCTCGGGGTGACCGAGCCTTCATCTGAATATTTATATTCCTAACAATCTCCCCCTAAGGGAGGTCACCCCGGAAATAATAATTTGAATTCTAGCATTCTTTCTTCTGAACTGGTCTTTATAGCTCGTAGTCTTTGATTCTTCAAAGTCTTGAATCTTTGTGCTTTCAGCAGTGATCTTGTGATGACCTTTCTTTGTCTTGGATGATCTTTGAGTATTCTTCGACTTTATCATCCAACATTTGTTTCCAAGTCATCTTTCAGTAGTATGTTTCCATGTGATGTGTAAATCTTTGAGCCGACATGCTCACACTATTTGGTGTCATGATCTTTAGCATCAGAGTTTGCAGAAGCCGTGTTAAAGGTCTTTTAGGTTGATCATGACTTTGTTGAGTTGCAATGATGGTGTAGTGTGAACATGTGGTAGAGGATTGGCATCTTTTCTGCAACCAGCTACAACAGCAACCAGCTACAGCATTCCACAGCTACAATCGCCAGAAGTTCCTGCATACGACAGTTAGCAATAAAACGACCGGTACTTACAGGTTTGGACTTCGAGATTGTTATCAGCATAGTGTGAAAACTCTCTCTAATCCTTACCAAGACCGTTCCTAATCGAAAACCCACAGAGGGCTTTTTAAGATCGAACCGTAGCACATCAAAGATTAGGTGAGTCGCTGGAGATCACTCCACGACTGTAGACCATTAGAAACCGCCGTGACCACTAAGCGTAATCCATAAAGAATTACCGAAGTGACCTGCTTTCAGGGCTGCTTGATGTTGACCCTGGCAGGAATTTCCATTCAATCATTGAGAATTACATTCGTAAATTCTCTCATAAATGTTCTGGCAGATTGCTAAGATCTGCGTAGGACTCTTAAGATTACAACTGGTGTCCTTAATGTTGAACACCCAGTGTAGAAATAATTTGTGTCCCTATGAGATCTTATTATGCATCTCGTGGCTCTAGACTCTATTGTGTGTTTTGATTTGGTGATCGGAGGCTGGAGAGAACTGCCACCTATTCAATATCATCTAACTCGGAGTGAGAGAGACGATAGGAATGTATTGAACTCCGTGACAATTGAAACAAGAATCCTTTGAGGGACCTTGAGTGGCTAGGGAGGGTTGTGCAGCGTATCACTGGGTCCATGATACTTTGTCTTCAATGTCAGCAATCAACTAAGTGATTCTGACAGCATATGTATTGACCCGGTTTCTGCCTAAGTGTAAGGAGGGCTTCTTTCTTTTCACCCTTTACCTTTACATTTCTTTTTCATTCTTCAACCCCTTCAGTGCTTACCGAGACTTCATAACTAACACCTTGTTGGGTTTGTTCCAGTGTTAGCTCCATCTCAGTCGGCACTCTTCCCTCATTCACTTTTCTCCTTTTTAATCATACCTAAGGACTTCTACACTAACTAGTGGATTGTCCCTGGGTAGATCCCTCCGGCTCTGGCGGGATCGTGGGAACTTGAGCCTAACCTAACCATCCTTATAACTCCATACATTAATTAAAATGGTCGGTCTTTGGTATTCATCCACGATTGCCAAACCAAATCTTTGAAAAATCTCTCAACGTGTTCATGATTCTGAAACACATTTTTGCAAACACTTGAGAGTTTTATATATTTCAAATGCTCCCCCTCAACATGTGCTCGGTTGATTGTTTTATAAATTTGCACATGTTAGGTGAAGCTCGCACTTTTTGAATTGATTGATTTTCCAAGAACATGATCATCGCGAGACACGCTTACATCACTAGTAAACTAGCTTGAAATTATTACCCGTTCAGATCACATTCAAGGAAGATCGCTCGAAATCGGTACATTCTACTTAGACACGTCCTTTGCGAGACACGCTTACATCACCAGATAAACTGGCTTGAAATTATTACCCGTCCAGGACATGTCCTTTCGACTACTGACTTTAGCTATCGTCAATTCATTGGTGAAGTCTGAGCCTTGCTCACAAGATGCATGCCAAATCCTTTGCTCCCCCTCAATAAGTGCATTGGTATACAAAAGAGTTTAGCACTTACTGGAGAGCTTACTTTCACATCCAAAACATTTTGCTCCCCCTCAATATGTGCCTTGGTATACAAAAGAGTTTAGCACATATGGGAGAGCTTACTTTTATGTCCAAAACATCACATTTTCATCAGGTTTCATATTTAAATCACATTCTCTCCCCCGATCAAAAATTTCAAACCTTTTGAGATTTGTGATCCCAATTGATTTAAATAATTTAGAAAAACATGGGAGAAAATGTGGTCAGGTTTAACATGTTCTGATGATGAAACCTACTTTGCTCCCCCTTAATCTAAGAGGGAGATTCACTGCTTATTATGCACAAATTGATTATTATGACACAAATGATATTGACCTTTTTGCTCAAATGATGTAATCACCCACTTTTCTGAGTGAGTCAGTGGTCAACATCGATTATCCATCCACCAACAAATCTTCTCAAGTATTGTCGATCCCCACTAGGCGAGATCTGAGTAATTACTTCTTTGTTGAAATGATGGTGGTGGAGGTGAAGGTGTTGTTGTTGTTGTTGCTGCCGATGTTGTTGTCGTGGTGAATTTCGAGCCAATCAATAGAATTTGAACGTCTGATTAAATGGTTAGAATGGGAACTGGCACATTCATTTTGGCTATGGAATCTGCATAAGAATATCAACACAGATATACATGCATACAGATACACTATTCCTTAATAGCTACCCTTCAGCAGCTTGCCACATTATAATACCAAGTTCATCTTATAGTCAAACCATAATCAGGAACTACGTCAAACCACTATCTAACATGAAGAGCAAATAGCAATCATGAACATGGCAATTCACACGGATTTCAATATTCAATTCAGGATCTTAGGAACATGATTCTAACATAATAGCAATCTACCTAAGCGAATCCTGAGAACATACGCACAATATCAACAACCATTAAGCAGCAGAGACAAACAACATTTGAAACTCATTCATTTAGATCATACAAATGCCAGTGGAGTATTCAAAAACATCAAACACAACTGGTTTTCTAACTTCTTTTAGGTTTTGAGTCTTAAAGCATTTTGGGGATTATACGAGGATACCAAAGTAACACAAATGAACCTTCTAGATATATAAAGCTAGGAAACTATAAGCAAATTGCACATAATGTCCTAAACTTTCTAGCAGCTAACACACTTGGTCATTTGATATATTTAAGCAAGATCCTCTTCAACTAATTCCCCATTAACTACAAAACCATTTCTAACAAGTATTATTTAACCAATAAATCCGTTTGATGATATAAAATTTGAATTCACTCTCCCCCTCAATCAATGACCCGTATTCTAGTTGAACCTCAACTAAAATCACGCTTATACCCCACAACTCATCAAACAAGAACTGTCGTGAGGTTTTGTAGTCGTTGATTGAGTGACAAATTTTATGCATAATCCAAGTTTAAACAAATTTCATACAACACATATTCACCAAGTGTCTCACAAATAATTTTCAGAAGAATCATAGAATGAAAACTATTTGTATGCAAAGAAGACTTCTCTTCTTTTTCAAGAAATGATGCACTGAAACGTACATCAAATCAGGAAACATGGATATAAAGTAATCCATGCCCAGGTGAACATCACCCAGTTGGAGGAACAGCCGTCTTTTTGGCGACGTGCTTTCCCCAATATGAAGCGCGGGTTGCTATCTAAAGTAATAGCAAACCATTTAGACATGTTTTAATCCTCCATTTTAACTTCTGCCCGAGCTTCATTTAAAGACCCGTGCCATTATTGAATGACATTTCTAAGTCCGTAAATGTTATCGATAAACAGAAGACATGCCTAGGTGAAACTATTTTTGGTATTTTCTAATTTTTCAATTTTTATGGGTTTTTCTGATTTTAAGTTTCTCTATTTAAAATTAGCAAGATTTCTATAAATCTATTTACAAGATGGTATAACATATGCCTAAGTATATATGTACAAGGATACGAACCAGAAACCATTACTCCTCAGCATTCTGAATCTTCACCGCATTCATCACTTGACTTGCTGAAGAGCAATGTGAGCACTTTCAATCAGGGAATGATTCTGGCTTTTCACTCTCCCCTAATTAGTGCTCTCCCCCAATCTGACAACCTCTGACGATCACCCATAATAGGAAGAAGACTTTGGATGAACGCCCGAAATATGAAGAAGTCTTTTGATAACCAAATGCATGCCGTCTTTAATCTTCTAACACTCCCGTCCTAGAGTGACTCCGTCAAAAACCTTAGGCAACTTTTCGGTAGTTTAAGTTGAGCCTCAACTGAAGTCTAGCTTAACCCCACAACTCATCAAACAAGAACTGTCATGAGGTTAAACTAAACCACAAATTTTAGCCCAGTAACAACTTGATTTCAGCTTAACCTCACAACTCATCAAACAAGAACTGTCATGAGATTAGGTTAAAATCAAGTTGGACCAAACCTTAAACTACAGAACAACTTGAACCTAACTTAACTCCACAACTCATCAAACAAGAACTGTCATGGGATTAAGTTAAATATCAAGTTGTAAGAAAAGAGCTCAACATTTTTGAATGTATAGACGACTGAAGACTCGACCTTCTTCAAGATTGCCCAATGTGGAGGAACAGAATACCAATCATCTTCATCTCACCCAATGCCTTCCAGTAACCTTACATGTAACCCATCAGCCCACAGCATACACATAAGATGATAACTCCCAACAGAGAACGTAGAATAGACTGACGACTCGACCTTCTTCAGTCATACGTATAACACCAAAGTAACAAGTTGAACCACTGATCATCTATAGTATGTATCCATCCTTGGATATTAAGCCCTGATCACGTGAACCTGTTGTGCGTCCTTGATGTACACATTCTCTCTCCCCTGATGGTTACGATTAATCAGCCCATGACGTAACAGTGAAACGTAAATACCAAGGTAACAAGTTGAACCACTGATCATCTCTGCGGTTCTCAACACCGGAATATATGATTAAGCCCAATCACGTGAACCTGTTGTGCGTCCTTGGTGTACACATTTCTCTCCCCCATGATGGTTACGATTAATCGGAATCATCATCATGATGTGTACATGTAGCCTGATGACGTGTACTTGAAGCATTGACTGGAACCCCATTGTTGCTGATTAGACCAACCCGTGAGACTTTGTTGATTAGCATTCCATGACCATGTTCTTCAACACCTTGATAGACAGAAGAAGTAGTGTTGGAGAACCATGGTTTGCACGACTCCTGAACTGACGTATTCAGGAGTCGTATGACCATTTCTCAATCATCAACCAACATGTAGATTAATATTCACCCTTTCCCCCTCTCAAAAATTGCATATGCCTTCCAACTGCAATTTTTGATGATTGAACTAGTGAATATGAATACCATCAACGGTAAGTAGCTCCACTTGACGGTTCTTGACGACTGACATGCTGTTTATTCACCCTTTCCCCCCCTCAAAAATTGCATATGCCTGTCAACTGCAATTTTTGGTTGAACAAGTGAATAAGAATATACTCCAATGTGCGCCGATCCACTTGAAGACTGAATAAGCACGGAAAGAGCATGAAACTTGTTGATGATAATGGCCATAAATAAGAAGACTCCTCTTCTTTTGAAGATAAAGTGCACTCAAGCGTACACTTTTCTTTTCTTTGAAGAACGAGGCCTGAACTGAGGTATTCAGACGTCATTATGATGAAGACCGAGGCTTGAACTGATTTGTTCAAACGTCATTTGATGAAGAGCGAGGCCTGCACTGATGTGTGCAGACGTCATTATCTCTCTCTTTACTACTTCTCTCATCTAACTCTTTACCAACCCCATTATCATTTTGTTGGCTTGATGTCGTAACCACTGATGGAGAAAACCCAATATGATGAACTTGAAACTGAAGTAACATAACCCGAACTTGTGACTTAAACTTGTGCTAATGCGAGACAAAGAGCGGTGCAGAGACTTCGTGCAACATCGAATCCCTAAGTACTCTATACTCTTCAACCAACCAACCATCAAGTATAAGAAATACATCACCTCTTGGATATCCACAACTTCGTGTGACACTGAGCACTACAACGTGACCCCTTAAAGTGATAGTTATTTTGTAATAGGGAGAAAGAAAAAATAACTAGATATCCAAGTCCTTGTCATTGTATTGAAAGCTCGAACAAGGATCTCGAAGAATCTTCATCCAACCTCCCCGATATCTTCAGATACTAAGTACACGCACCCATGAAATTTCACTTCAGCCTCAAATAAATAATAATGAATTAACGCCGTAGTCACTTCTTGTGGTTAATGCCCAAATCTAGCCCTTTATGATGCTTTAACTGAACTTTGATAATGATTTTAACCCGATCATGGTTAAGAGCGCATAGTCCATCATCACGGGATTTTACAAATCTATGATTTAAACCGAGAAATAAGTTCTTTCTCGGGATTTTACAAAATCAAGAAGAAACCGTGAGGCAGTAACAGATTGAATGTGGCGTGACTGATTTGGTTTTGGTGAACATCAGTTTGGGTTAAGAATATTTCGTGAGAAGATTACAGATCACATCACAACTTTTAACACCTTTGGCTAACTAATCAACCTTGTACATAGATTAGTGACCACTTGATGAAGAAAACCCGATACACCAATACTGAAAATTGAAGTATAAAATCCCCAAATTTGTTACTTAAGCTTGCACTAATGTTGGAAGAACGGTGTAGAGTATTAATGCTCCAAGCAGATCTCTAAGTGCTCAATACCCAACCAAAGTATGAGATATTAACACCTCTTGCGATTATCGACATCGTCATTGACGTGTGACACTGAGTACTCCAATAACTCTTAAGTGATAGTTACCCCGACTGCTGGTAACTAGATAACCCAAGTCTTCAACTTAAATTTTAAGCACGAGCAAGTTATCATTGAAAGTCATGCATCCAACCAACCCCGACTTCAAGATAAGATAAGTAGACGCCTTCGTGAAATTCAACTTCAATCACAAATAAAGAATACCAGATTAACTTCGTGATCATCTTGTGCTGTTGACAAGCCAAAAAGAGAAGAAACATGCGCTAATTCTTAGAAGTGCCCATGACTCATAGTCAGTCCTATCAAACAAAGCTGTCTGACCCAGCAACTTGGATGTGGAATAGTTGTCGTACTGTGTACAGGATTTTACAGTTCTTGAGATTTATCTGAGAAATAAATTCAAGAACTAACTGTACACCAGTAAGTATCAAACTGCTGTAGACTGAACCACTGAATCCTGAATCGCTACGATCTGACCCGCTGTAACCGAAACTGCTAAGATTCAAACCGCTGGAGACTGAACCGATACGATCTGACCCGCTGTAACCGGAACCGCTAAAGTTCACATCGCTGGAGATGAAACTTCTAGGAAACTTGCGATAATTCTCCCCCTCAAAAAGGACATGAAATGACCTTTTTGCCAAAGCTGAGAGTCCGTGATGTTTGTGAATTTGTCAGGCACGAAACATGGAAAGAGACAAATGAAACTACTGCAACGAAGATGGTGATTAAGACTCTCTTGTAGTAACCCCTTGCTTTCCTCATCATCAATGGTTTAGTAGATTAACAATTCATTGAAGCTCGTAATATGCCAAAACCGCTTGATGAAATGCATAAGACTTTAAAGTGAGTAAAAAGGTTAAAACATGTCTCCAAACAAATCACCTCTTGTCTTTAAGCCTGACTACCTCTTGAGAAGATCTTGAACAACAATCCCATTAGAAGCTTGAGAAACAACAATCACTTGATGAAGCTTGATAAAGAACAAGTCCGCGACTTAAACTTGCACTAAATTATGAATTAGAACCTATATTGAGCACAACAACGTAACTCCTTTAAATATAGGTAGTGATATATACCCAACCTTCCATCCTTAATTGTATATATCCACTTCATGAACATCCAAGTCTAATCACCTTAAATTGCAAATTGTGATTTAGAACCTATATTGAGCACAACAACGTAACTCCTTTAAATATAGGTAGTGATATATACCCAACCTTCCATCCTTTATTGTATATATCCACTTCTTGAACATCCAGGTCTAACCACCTTAAATGCGCTCGAGCAAGGGTCAACAAACATCGTGCATCCATCCACCCCGAGATGTTTGTGACACTAAGTACACCAACCCGTGAATTAACAAACCAACCAAGTTACCATAATTTCCCAATTCCTGCTGATCTTGAAGCACAAACTTATCCCGAAAAAGCAGTCAAACCCCATAAGTTTCATAATGTCTACATCCAAGTCTAGCCTACTTGTCCAATATTAATTTCACGGGATTTTACAGCTCTTGAGATTTAAACCGAGAAATCGAATCTTTCGCGGGATTTTCTAAAAACTACAAGAGAAACCGTGAAATCAACCAGAATACCCAAGAGTGAGGTGCAATACCAATCTTCGAAATTCAAGTCACAGAAGTCAAATCACAACATGATCAGATTGCAACAGGCCAAGTCACAGATTGTCAAATTGCACCAAGACAGATTGCAATCAACCAAATCACAATAAGTCAAATCGCAAGTGTTGACTCGCAACGTCATATCGTAACTGGTCAAATAGCAATCCGTCAAGTCGCAATAAGACAAACACGCAACTTGACAAATCACAATTAATCACATTGCAATTTGTCAACTGTAACTCAACTCGAAAACATCAAATTGCAGACTCACTTAAATCGTACGCATCAATACGACAATGCTGACAAGTCCACACCTCTGTAATCCCGCTGACATTTATAAATCCGAAAATATCACAACCCAAAATAATTGTTAATCTCGAAATCTTAAAGCTCGATCAAGATTGTTGTCCAAAATTTATATCACAAAGAACATTCCTACAACAAAAATTCACACTTAACAACAAATTTGCTCCTTGTGTTTAACAGACAACATATAACAAACTGTGGCCCAAGGGTATATGAGAAATGCCAGCCCAAACCAATAATCACAATGAGCCCACAAGCCTAACTCAAAATGCTAACCAAGTCGTCATTTGTGAACCAAGAATGTGATTTTCCAGCCCATTGACAAAGTTAAACAAGCACGGCCCACATAACATCAACATAGCCCAGCTACATCATTTTATCATACAGATATTAAGTTAGTCCATTGGGGTCCAAAATTTTGACAAGGTTCAGTAACAGCTAACAATACTTCAACCCTAAATATTAGGATATAAGTACTCACTAAACCATAAGCCATCTTCACATTCTAATAACCCTAAAGCTACTTCACTTTTGATGCAGCCACCCTAATCACAAAAACAATCCGCCCCTTAATCCAACATCTCCTAATCTTTTCTCTAACTTCCCTTATCTCTCCACAACAACTCCACGAAGCACAAACAAACACAGCATCATCTCGGTTGTTTCATACACATTGAGATACACGAGTACCCAGCCACATGCTATTTAATAATCATTAATCTCAAATCCGAATATCAAACACAAACTGAAGCACGTTTATACCACAAACAAGGCGCATCATCAAGATCTCCAAGAGGAGGTCTCGGGTAGGTTTTATCATTATGCGTTTTCTTATTTTGAACGAACCAAGAAACAAAGAAAGTAACATGATTGTTATTTTTATATTTCTTATGTTTCGGATATTAATTGAATGAAGCTAGGCTTTAAATCGATCAGTGATGTGTAACTCATTTCGTGTGATAGATCTTGAACGGTCTTGATTGTACTTTGCATACCACGAAAAACAAACTGAGATCTAGTTTTAACTTTCTTTTCGGTTAGAGTCGTTGGTTGAGGAGGTAAGAAAGTGGAGTAGATTAAGTTGATTGATGAGGTAGTTGTAGATTGTTGAATGTTATTGTTGTGTTGATTGTTGTTCTTAATATGTTTCGAATCGTGGATTGTTTGAGGAATGTAGTTCTTTTCAGTTGGGTTATATGTAAGTGTTGTTTGTTTGGTTTGTGTTTGCTTAACTGCTTCTTTCATTTTGATATCTCATTGACCACATTTGACCTAGTAGCAGACAAACCGAGTCGACAAACCGCGTCGTCTTATATACACAAACCGAGTCCATGACAAACCGAGTTCGTGAAAAATAGACAAACAGCCTCTACAAACACCCACAAACCGCATGCTTGCAAGAAACACAAACCGAGTTCATGACAAACAGACAAACCGAGTACGTGACTGAATGGACAAACCGAGTCCAGGGTTAAACAGACAAACCGAGTCTGTGAGCCAATAGACAAACCGCGTCTTTGACCAGTCAAACCCGTCACTTTCGTACTTTCCTTAAAATCCGGATCTGTGTTTTCTTTTTCTCTTTCATGACAAACCGCATTGAAGAACATCAAACACAAACATTCATTTTACCCAAGCAGCAACAAGAACATTATTCCAAGAACAACTAATTCGAACAACCCACACTCGTGTGCAATTGGTGAACATTTAAGCCCAACCAACTCCACATCTTGAACACCACCACCAACAACCATATTAAACACAATAAGCTCAAACCACTTGGACATCTTGTGACTTTCATGAAACTGTGTATGCAAACAAAAATATGAACAAACTGTACCACTTGAACAGCATTGACATTCATGAAAATGTGTTCGACATTCTTAAAATCGTGTTCAAACCAAGCATACAAGCCCACGACTCCAAGCGACATTATTAACCTCAGCCATAAGCTACCAAATCTCCAAACCATGAACAATATTAACCTCAAAGATGACCAGGCAACCCACGTCCACAAGCAGTTAAGGCCCAAAATACATATTCAAATTTCATATTAAAATTTTAGAAATAACCTTCTTAAAATTTGAATAACCTTCTTTCAATTTCAATTTCATACTAGTAAACACGCTTACGTCTTGAGATAAAATAGAACCAAAAGAAGAAGGTTAAATCTGATTAAACACGCTTGTAAACCGAAAATAGAACCAAAAGATAAAATCAGTTAAAGGCCCACATGTAAACACGCTTGTAAACCGAAAATAGAACCAAAAGATAAAATCAGTTAAAGGCCCACATGAAGAGTTTAAAAATCAAGTCATTGACCACAAAAAGAATTATAGCAACCTTAACCACAGATCTGAGTTAGATGAAACCAACCGAATATACAGCCATTGACCACAGATCTGACCAAGATGAAACCTGGCTCTGATACCAATTGTAGGAAATAACCTTCTTGATTGTGTGGATCTATTCGGGTGGTCTTGGATCTTGAAAGATCAAGAAACCCATTTGAGTTAGTTTGTAGAGAGAAGTTTAGAGAGAGAGGGAACTATGTGAAAATCTGGATATTAGATTAATTGTGACAAGAGTTCCACCCTTCCCTTGTGTGGGAAGGGTTATATATATAGTCCTAATATTTGTGCCCCTAGTGGGCTGTGGAGTGAGCTGACAGTGGGGAAAGCCCCGACCCACTCCACGAATATAAATACGACTAAGCTAATACTAATAATACTAATAATACTAAACAAATATATATAAGCCTACGAGCTATATAAATGCTAATTAGATGCTCGGGGTGACCGAGCCTTCATCTGAATATTTATATTCCTAACAAACCAATTGCGATAAGTACTGTTCACCCAATTGCGATAAAATCCAAATTGCGATAAGGAAATAGAAATTGCGATAAAACGTAAAATTGCGATAAAAATGACAATTTGAATAAGTTATCTTAAATTGCGATAGAAAAGGCAATTTGCGATAATTTATCAGAATTGCGATATTTTATGGCAATTTCGATAATTTTATCTAAATTCCAATTTCGATAATTCTCAACTCTTATACAAGAGAAGAGAAGCAACCAAGTCGAAGTATTTTCACTTTCTTATACAAGGAAGTAAAATACTGAGTCCCAATGCCGATAATTTGAAGATTTGCCAATTGCGATAAACCCTAACTTGTCGGAATTGAATCGCGATAAACCCTAACTTGTCGGAATTCACCCAGATGCCAAAAACTCACTTTTCACCAGCTTTCCCAACACGCTAATTATCCGGATTTCACTAAATCAGCTTTTACACGAGATGAAAGATACGTTCCAACAAAAGAGATTAATGATCGAACGAGAACAAAAACCTTACGTAATCTATAAAACCAACCTAGAAAACTATTAAATCTACTCAAAACACGATCCTAACTATCCCTTAGGCGAATGATACCACTTGATAGGTCGTAATTATCTCAACAACACACACGTACCAAAGCTAAACACACACTACTACTTATCTAAATAAGCTACGAATAGAGAATAAGCTAATAAGCTAAGTACGAGAAGAGAAATAAAGAGGAAAATGGAAGGCTTATCATTCATACGATATAGGAGCAAAGGTTCGGTACAAGAAATGAAAAACCAACTCCTTAATGAGAGCACCCTTGCCTTCTATTTATAGGCAACATATTAGGGCGCCACTAGCTAATTGTTTCTAGAAGGATTTTCACTAAGGTGGCTGGCCCATGGGCTACTAATGGACCGGTCACATATTACAAACATATAACCCATATTTAAGCAACATTCTATCGCAATTGATCAAGACTTGAAATATTAATAAAACGTATTCCTAACACATCTCGATGACATCCCGATTATGTGCGACAACAAAGGTGCAATTGACTTGAGCAAAAACCCCGTGCAACACTCTCGTACGAAACACATCAAAATACGTCATCACTTCCTTCGCGAAAACGTCCAAAAAGGAAACATTTCTATCGAGAAAGTTCCCTCTCAAGACAATATCGCCGACATACTAACCAAACCTCTCAAACGATAATCCTTAAACTATCTACGTCTAGGTCTAGGAATGATGGAACACATCCCGTGAATTTCATAATTTACATGTGTTTAAGAACATCTTCCGAATCTTGTCTTATGACTATCTAAATATTTCATTGGAAATATTAAAGTCATCCTTCCTATCCATCTAATGACTACTTACGTATTTCTTTGGAAATATTAAAGTCATCTCTTGTCGTCTAGTCTAGTTCATCTCGTAAAAAGAATTTATTAGGTATAAATTGTCTCCTCGTGTCAAAAAGTCTCACTAAATCAGCGAGATTTATTCATCAAAAATCAAAATGGGACTAAAACTCGTCTCAGCAGGCCACGACACCACTAAATTTAGTGGTACCATGGTACTGTGGATCTTATACAGCCCGTATTTCATTCTTCTTTCCCTAACTATTCACTTTCAAACTCTCCCAACTTCCTCCATTGCTTTCAACACCGAACATCACAACCCAAATCCAATTACACCCTTTCAAAATCAAATTCGAGGCATTAATTTTCAAGATTATCAACCACTACTACTTTCCTAACATCAATTGTAAGTCAATTAACTCAAATTTTATTTAATTTTGAGTCTAGAGTTTGTTCATGCACACAAATTCGAATTGGGGCTTTTCAATTTTGATTGAATTTTTATACAATTAGGACTAGGATTAGATAATGTATAACTACCATGATTTCCTAAACAAAGGATTTGCATAAACCCACTTATATCATATATTTTGGTCCGAATTCTGCCTTTATAATTCGAATTAAATTGATTATTTTTAGAGGAATCATGTCAAGGATACTTGAAATTGGATTAGTAGTCATTAACATTCAAGCTTTTCAACTTTAAGAATTTTTTGGCGCCAAAACATTAAATTCGCCAAACACACCAATTCACTCATTTTTGAAAAATTTCACGAAACTAGGATCATGAAACATTTTTCGTGCATTGTTGTTACAAACTAAAATCGTTTTACTCATGCATACATGATCTCGCGAATATGAGCCGAATTACATAACTAATATGTATTTTTTGACATGTTCGTTTGAGCCAAAGTGAAGTTAGGAGAGTTTGGGTAATCTTATTATTTTTATTTTTAGAGTCGGGTACCGCACCTCCACATGGTTTGCATATAGGCACACGCTAGGTACGTGTACATCAACTTTTTAACATAAAATAAACTTATATATCAATATTATTTTCTTATAGGTAACAAAATGTCATACGAGTATGATTTTGATCATCTTCCAACTGACACCTACACTCCCGATATCTCTCATGAACCAACCACACCCGGAAGTCACATTCGTGCCTATGTTAATCTTGAAACTCGTCGTTTTCATGAAGGTCGAATAGTTGACCCCTCTTTAATTTACCATAGGGATATCAACACCTCATTTCGAGCTATAGGCTTTGATTGCTTGCTCAACATCAACGATCACATTTGTCCTCGTTTTGTGTTAGAATTCTTCTGACAAGTTGAACTCGTACATAACGAGGATCAATCTTTGTCACTTTGGTTTTGGATCCGAAACTTTAAGTTTGTCTTGACTCTTGAGCAATTTGCTCAAATTCTTCGAATTCCCAATCATGGGGAATGTGCCTATACGGAAGATTGGTGTCTAGAGTCTCTCTTCAACTATCGAGAAGAGAATAGTCTGTATTGTTCCTACATACCCTCTCCACAAGAACTCACCAAACTTATTCGTACACATAAGTACTTTCCTTAACTCTCTTTCTACTAACACTACCTTGCATGCTTGACTATTACTCTATCACCTTGCATGGATTTGATTTATGTGATTCCTAGATGATAACCTTTTTTTTTTTTTTTTTGATTGCATGCTTATAGCTTATTTTAGATATTTGCATGATAATCTTTAGTTGCTAGGTATAGCTAAACATGGGATATATTTGGCAAACTAATCTTTAGTGATTTGAGGCACTAACATTTCCTGCAAATAGTCCCCCTAGAAAACCCCTTTTAGCTGTCCAAAACTAGGCATTACAAGAAAATTCATGACTCTCATGTCACGATACTGTTAAATTTAACGGTACCGTGTGGTATTTAGTGGTACCGTACCCTTATTTGACGAATTTTCACTATTTAACCTCAAAACCTGCAATGTTTTGCAAACTCTCATGCAACCTAAGATTCCCTTACTCTACTACAAGACACCTTCACCAACTTTAATTCAAATTACACCATTCTTGCCTATATAAGGCTTCATCATTGCAAGCATTTCTTGCATCTCATCTTTAACCTCACAATGTCCTCCACCATGACTTCCACTCAAGCCTCAACAACACACATATCCAAGAAACCTAGGATTACCGTTAGGCCACCATACAAACCCATTCTCATTGATCTCACCAATGATGATGAAGTTATAACACCACCTTCCTAAAGCACTCCTAACTCACCATCTCCACCAAATGCTCCTTCCAAGACACCTTCCACTAGAACAACTTCTTCATCATCCTCCTCTTTTGGCACCATGCCATCATCCATGGATATTACCTTATCTCTCTCACCAATAACTCCATTAGATTATGCTATGCCAACTCTATCATTCCTCTTACACACCACCTCCTCCATCTCCAATCATGGGCCAACCAATCCAACTCCACCCGGTTGATATACATAGTGCTAATTGCCTATGTTGTCTCTACAACCGTAACCTCATCTTTTCTTTAAGGGATGAAATTCACTTCATGTTCTCCTATGTTGAACACCTCTTGACACCACCACAACCTCCAATCATACCACCAACTCCACCAACCAATAGCCCATTCAACTAAACATCCTTATGTTTAGTTTTCAAGAATAAGAGATTAGGATCCCTTTTGGACTAGAAGCAAATTTTAGGGCCTCTCAAGTCACTAAAGATTATTATGTGCTTCATGTAGCTTTTTAATTTTCTTGTCTTTATATTGTACTCACACCTTATGTGTGATTTTCTATTATCTATGAATACATGGGCTTGCTTTCTTATTTTATGGTTAGATTGTCTTTTAAATTTTTAGGCTACTTAGCCTCTTTGTTTTATGGTTGGATATTTGTTTTGGTTGCTACATGTTAGATATTGAATATGTGTCTTCTAACTTTGTTTTGTAGCAAGAACCATTGCTCGATTCCTTGGTGCGCTCCAAACGAGGGGGAGCATACATCAAGGGGGGAGCCTTAGCGATCTTTTTACTTCGACAAAAAGGGGGAGAAATGGGATATAAACTCATATTAAAAACTTATTAAAATTAAATTTTCACCTAAAATAATTTTATGTTTTGTCATCATCAAAAAGGGGGAGATTGTTGATGCAAATAATGTCTAAAAACGTTATTTCTATCTTTCGATACCTCTGCATTTTGATGATAACAAAATGTAAAAACACTTTACGTCAAAATAAACGTAAACAAGTTTTTAGTCGAAATATCTCGTTTCTACGTAAATCACTCTAGGTAAGAACAAACAAATTTAAAACTTGACAAATGATCAAAGAAGTGAATTTGTGTTTCAAACTTCACATTTTTAATGTGACAAAATATTTTTTCAAAAATACACTTTACAAATTATTTTTGAATTATAAAGAAATGTTTTAATTGGAAAAATAAGTTTAGAATTCCCAACAACTATTTCCCCCCCCCCCACCCAAATCAGCTCCAAACTTCCCCAAATAAACTTTCACCACTAAAAACAAAATCTGGAGTGTCTTTGTCTGGGACGGTACCACGGTACCACTAAATTTAGTGGTACCGTCCACCTGTAACGGTCAGTTTTTTTATGCCAATAAATACCAGTCCATTTCACAGTTTTTGGGTATCCTTTTTCACACACAACTTTCTAAGATCAAATCTCTTATTACATAAACTCTCATTTGATCATTTAGTTAGTTTTCTTTTGTTTAAGAGTGATCCATTCATCTAATCAAGTGAATACCTTCATTCCTCTACTAGTGCAAGAGAAGAACACAAAGTATCAAGAAGATACAAGGTGTTGTAGTATTAGTTTAGTGCACTTGTAACATTTGTTACATGCTTGTTGTATCTAGGTGTACATTAAGTTGTTCATCCATTGTTTAGCTAGTGTGTATGGATCATTGTGATCTTGTTGAGATCTTGAAGATCTCTTGTAGCTTGTGTAATAGTGTGTTGATCAAGAGGATCAAGAGTAGAGTGTGTGGATCGTGTGAGATTGGTACTAGCTAGATTAGTACTCGACATTTAGCTTAGTGTCGGAAATAGTGATAAGCAACGTTGTACGGTTTTCTCCGCCTGAAGGGAGTTTGTTGACATAGTGCTTAGAACTCTCGAGTTGGGTACTCGGGGAGTGGAGTAGGGCGAAGAAGAGCTTCGTTATCGAACCACTATAAATCTCATTGTCTTGGTTTGATCTTTCCATATCTACTATTTATATTTATTGCTTGCACTTGATAGTATAGATTAGTGTTCATATTGGTGTTGGTTGATTTCACAAAAGAATTGAATCTAAGTTTTTAACAAATAAACTTTTCTAATTAACGAAAATTAATCGGTAAAACTATTCAACTCCCCTTCTAGTTTTCCACAGTTATTATGCGCTCAACATTAATACTTGAGAGGATTTAAAACACTTGGGATGTTACTTCCTTATTATGTGTTTGAGATACTTTGAGATTATGTAGTTAAGTATGCGGAATCTACTCAACCACACTTAGAAGAATTTGTTTGTTTGATGGAACAGTAATGCTTGTATGAACAATGAACACATAAAGTTTAACTTCAAACGATTCAATATTATTCAAGAATAGTATGAGTGATCTCAATATCACTAGGGTTACAACGACCTTGAATCTTAACAAGAATCTATGACTCGTACATAAAACATCTAACCTAGGATCTCCTTTTATAGACTTAAGGAGTCCTTTACAAGATAAGTATTCTACCGTATATTTCTAACTAATTGTGATATACAAAAGATCCATTCCATACTTATCCTCTACAATATCTTCTGAAGCAGTTATCCATGCAGCAGTACCTTCATTAGTATACTAGCAGTACTAACTTATAGTTTGTACTGTTAGTTATTCTTCAGCAGTTCTTCTGTTATACACTAGTAGTTTGTACTGTTAGTGTATTCTTCCACCAGTACTAAGTCTTTGAACATTTAATTCCCAACAATCCTCCCTTAAACTTGTGATTTACCCTAAATCATCAAGTTTCTCTGAATTAAATGAGGACTGTGAGGACTCTTACAAACACTACACAGTCAATCTTAGTCTTCTGGCTTTCCTTTCTTCTGCAAGCTGAAATATCTTTCTGATTAGCTCTTTTGCCATATCTGAATCTTCTTCAACTTTAAGTCTGGATGATAGCATAGCCATTAAGGTAACTGCTCTTAGTGGGTAATCCTTTTCCACTAACATATAAATTTCCACTCCTACTTTAGTAGACACTCTATGAACACCACAGTTATCAAACAATCTCCATGTGATGTCTGAGACTTGAGCTTGAAATCTCCATATAGCTTCACTTGTGTCAGGATCATATATTCTCTTCAGTTCCACCCAAAGCTCTTTATCCTTATCATCTGTAGGATCTGAGGTCTTGAATCTTTCTTGAACTAAGCTCCATAGCTTATCCAAATCATCTCTGTCAAAAGCTTTTATCATGTCTTCAAAGAATTTGTAGACTTCAAACTTTCCTCCTACTCTGATGATCTTCCACCCTTTAATAGCTCCATCTGAATACACCTCCCAATCTATGATGGGATGCTTGGCTTGAATAGGATTAATATTTAGAGCCTCTGGAACTACCAACATCATGCCATGGATCTGTTCATCAGTCAATGTCTCTTCTACCTTTTCTTCCTCTGCTGGTTCTTCTTGAACGGATTCTTCCTCGGTTCTTTGTTTCTTGGAATCTCCTGATTCCAATTGTTCTGCTGCTCTTTTTACACCCTTACTGGACTCAGTCTCAATTGTTGCAGTTTCATCTCTTAAGGACTTCTGAATTCTTATATGAGCACTAATGTACAATTGCTCTATTTCTTCATAAGACTTCCCTATGAACCATTTTTCCTTCCAGTAATCCTGATGTTTCAGATAGTTCTTCATATACCTTAGTTGTTCACTTCTTGAAGGAGGTTTCTTCTGATAAGTTTTCTTTTTTGCTTTGTCTCTTTCTGATCTCCTGCAATAAGTCATCAATGGCTGATTCTTGTTCTTCTCTGGTAAAATGAGATCTTTCTTCTTCTTGTAGCTTTTCAGCTAGCTTCTGATCAGCCAGAACCTGAGCAGCTGTCTGTTCTTTTTCAGTTTGATATTTGTATTCAACCATAAATCTTGCCATTCTTTCTTCATCAGCTACCATAGCTAACTCTTCTTCATGAAATTTCTGAGCTAGTTCTTCACCTAGAGCAATATGAGCCTGGTCTTTCTTGGGTGTTTTCTGTAAAGGTTCTTTTTCAATCATTATTGCCTTACCTTTGTCTAACCTTGCCTTCTTTGGTCTCCTTGTGTATACTGCCCCAGCAGTACCTTGTAAACCATCAGTACCTTCTTCTTGTATACTATCAGTACCATGTGTGGCACTACCAGTACCTTCTGTCAAACCACCAGTACCTTGATCCATTTGCTCTGTTTGCCTCCCCTAAGTATCAAACTCTTTTTGAACCAAAGTGACATGAGGATCATCATCTAATTGGGCAATCTTCCTCCCCTGTTTGGAAGATTTCTCACCTTGATCTACTCTTTTTGAACCAAAGAATGAAATCAAATACTCCTCTGATTCGTTTGGTGGATAAAGAGGTAACATGGTTAGATCTTCTTCGAAGGTAATGTAGAAGCTTCAAGACTAATGCATCGCCAAAAGCTAGATTCCGCATACATCTCCTTGTCCAAAATAACCTGTTAAACCTGAGAAAACAAACACGAAAACCTGCATAACATCGGTGGGATAAATCTATATAAGGATATAATGCTTGTGGAATGATAATTTTGCAGATTCCTGGAGTTTATAAGTTAGAGATTTAATAAAAACTTTTTATGAAAACAAAACTTTCAAAAATTTCAGAAAATTAAAACCTGACGCCGTCAGGTTGTAATGCCTGACGCCGTCAGAAATGATCTGACAGAATTCTCATGTTAAGTTCCCGGAAAATTTCTGGAAAAACCTATACCTTACTTCCTGGAATTCCTGCAAAACATCATTATGACTCGATACAAGCATTTGACTCAAACAATTACTAATATGTATGTTAATTTAATATTGTTATGATTCATGTTCATTTGTTCTAATAAACCGATTTGGATTTCCCTTACACTTATCTTTTGCAAAATACCTTTATATGTAGTTAAGACGAAGTTAAAAACAAGATAAAGCATTTTCACAATTTACTTTTGAACATGAATCAATAATAATAAAAATTAAACATACATACGAAAGCAAATAAAATCAAACAAACAAATAAATAAACACACAAAGCAAATAAAGCTTGGGTTGCCTCCCAAGAAGCGCTTTTCTTTATTAACGAGTCTTGTAGCTAGACTCAAAGTCAGGCTTATCTAGTGTCGCTTATGCTCACGTACCCGAGTGTGAGCCATCTAATTGTTGCCTCATCTTTCTTGTACTCATCATTCAGCTCCAGACATCCATGATAATATCTCTTATTTTTCTCATGTGGATATTTGAGCCCCTTTCTTTTATCATTCTCACTTAACAAGTCAATAGGCACAAGTCTATTGCAAGATTCAATGGAAAAGTTCTTAAACCTAGGATGTGATCGGGGCATTTGGTAAACAAAATCTTCATCCCCATCCGAGAATGTAATTAACCCGTCCACAAGTTTTTCGTCAAGGTTGGTCAACCTTTTGAAGGGTTCTCCAAAAATGACTTGGGTTAATTTGTTATCAATAAATTCTCCTAAGTTCTCCATAACCATAAAATCCACCAAATACACAAAACTCCCTACGAATACGTGTAGTGGCTTAATCCTAGCAACAATGTTATCTCCTTGATATTCTAGCTCATCTACCATGATTTTATTATAATTAGCGCGAGAGATAATGTTCATAGGCAAAGATGAGTTAAGATAAGCATGAAAACTATGATAACCAATCTTACACGGAAATTGCATGTTAAAGAGGCTATCCTTTTCGATCTTAGTCCTAGGGTCAACATACTTAAAGGGATCAATTTCCTCTTTTCTCCATTCCTCGTTAACTACTTCTCCATTACCAGCATCCTCATCGGAGTCTGAGTTGTAAAATGGACTAACTGCATAGTCATTCTCATGGTCAGACTCCTCCATCTCAGAATTCCTTAAGTGTCTGTCTGCCCTCAGCACTTCTTGATGTGTTACTGATGCGTGGTTTTGCGACCTTACAACAGGTTTTACCTCTCGAGGGATCTCAAGAGGCTTGCAATCCCCACCAGGCAGTGTACCTGACCGATGTAGTATAGTGTAGTGGCAAGTACCGGGGGATTGATCGTTCTCTAGGGGAATAGTGTCGTTAGGATTGAAAAACTACTCTAATAGGTCTAAGGGTGAGGGAAGATTCTTTTTGTATTTTTATATTTTTATGAAAGCAAGTAAAATCTCGGGTTTGAAGGAGTGGGCGGAATTAGTTGCTAGTCAACTAACCCAAATAACTACAAATGCAAATAAAATAAAATAACTGAAAATGAAAAGGTCGTGGAACTTATATGGGGAGAAATGTGTTTACTTAGATTTCCTTACTCCCTAACTATCTTTTACCGGTTGATTAGTGTGTATTAATTGCGTGGATAACGGGTGTATTCCTTAATACCAATCGTGGGGTGGCGTACGTACTTCCCCAACTCTACAAGCTCCTACTTCACTCCTATGTCGAGCCGGCTAAGAAGCTCCTAACATGGGATCACTAGAATTCGCTCATGCATTAAATACAACCAAATAAACCTAGTACGCATTGGTTCATGTTTCTTAAGACGTTCAAGCAAGTTACCGTATAGGAGGTTAGCCAGTTTTCTTAAGCCTAACATCGATAAACAATCATCCAATACAATTAATAACACACTAATAACCAATAATCAATAGTTAGGTTTCATTAGATCTAAGCAAACACAAGATAAATCTAGCCTAGCATGTTAATTAAAAGACAAGAACAAGATATAATCAAACAACACATAGACATATTGAATGATTAAATGATTACTTATCTTCAATTAAACATGGGAGATCCAAGGGTATAAAACCCTTAAAAATGGCAGAAAATTCGTCTTAGGGTTTCTCCTCACAAAGTTGCACACAATGAATAAAAATTGCAAAACTATATATAGAGTTTAGTGGCTGACGGTGTCACACCGTGGCTAGGGTTCCCGGATGGTCTTCCTGACGCCGTCCCTCTTTAATCCTCCAAAATCCGCTCTGGCCTATCAAGGGTTGACGCCGTCAGAATTGTGCTTGACGCCGTCTCTCTTTAACTTAAACCGTGATGGCCTTGATCACCTTAAAGGGTGACGCCGTCAGACTTTCCATTGTAAAACTCTCTGGCGCGTCACGTGTATTTTGTCATATCCACCTCTTTTGCCAAGCCATGACGCCGTCAGGAGCAATCCTTGACGCCGTCAAGTGTACTTTTCCAGCAGCTTTGGAGACTTTGTCGTTTTCTTCACTTTTATGCTCCAAAAACGTCCAAAATGCTTCCTTTTCCAGATTTCTTCTCCAAAGTACCTAAAATGACAAAAGGAACGATTTAGGGCAATATTTGATCAAATAAATACGATTTAGGGCTTAAATGACCCCCTAAAAGCGGTACACTTTTCGCTTCATCAGTTACCTTCAGGGAGAGGTGCATCATAGGGCAAAGACTCATAGTCCACCATATGGTGAGCTTCTAAGCCACCCAAATTTTCCAGTTGGCCTGGGATTCCACCAATAGTACTGGGTTCATAGGAATGTGGTACTGTTGGTGTTGCCATGGATTGGGTCTTAGCTATGGTACTTCTGTCCAGCCCAGCTGCTAAGACTGAGACAGTAGAAGCAGCCCTTTCCATACTAACAAAGTCAGCCTCATCTGCTACATTGGGAGGGGTAGGAACTCTGTACTGAGGTACATCAGAGTCCTGTCTGGATAATAACCTATCTGGTGATGAAGTTGGTTGTGAAGGTGATTGTTCTGATGTTGTGGATGTGTGTTGGTAGTCAACTAGGCTCGTTGATCCTTTACCCTGTACCTGTAGCATTGAATCAAAAAGTGGAACTTCTTCCCCACTACACCCCTTTGAAGCCATCTTCATGTTACCGAAAAGTTTTTGGGTAAGTTTGGGTGTGGAATAAACATTTTTGTGTGGAAGAAGTTGATGTTTCCTCATGTTCAAAATAGTTTAGATGAACCTGGGATACATAAAAAATTTTGGTTTGCTATCAACATTTTTAACCATTCCTTCAAATATTAGTTCTGAAAAATTGAAGGTTCTGTCAGTAGCCAAGCAGATGAGAGCAGTTGCAATATTGCTACTGAACTGTTCTCATGAGTTTTTCTTAGGACTAAGACAGTGAAGGATTGTGTGAATTAAAAACCTCCATTATGGGGCAAAACAACCTTTTTGAAAAGTAAAAGATTGTGATTGGATGTTGTACCCCATCCTGGTTAAAGTTTCAAAAATCTCAGTGTTGGGCATAGCACTAATACCATTGTCATCATTCAAATGGAGATGCCTTCTGAGAGATGATTCAGTAATAGTGATAGATTTACCATCCACTGTGGCATTTAACTCTTTGTCACCATTTTCAAATATTTTGACAGTAACAGTCTGCCAAAACTCTTTGATTTGGGAGACATAGATAGTAAGATTTAAGGTTAAAGAATACCTGATGTGAGAACCATTTAAAAAGTCCACTATCTGATGGAATTTTGTATCATCCTCTGCTTTTTCCAAAAATGCGACCATATTATGCTTGTCAACAAAGGATAAAGGAGCTATTATTTTTCAGTAAAAGATGATTTGACTGCTGTTAATAGTGTAAATTTAGGTTAGAAAGTAGATGAAGAAAGTGAATTGAGATATTTTGATTGACTTATTAGGGTTTCTATTGGACCGACTTCAAGAAAAAGATAACTTTTGATTGAAGATAAGGTTAATATAATAGATTAAAAGTAAAAATATCCAAATAGGAAAACCCTGGAAATAAGGAATGGAGCAGTAAAAATCTCAACTAACTCTCAACGGCTATTTTGAAAAAGCTGTTATTTCGCACCAGTACTAACGTCTATCCAGCAGTACAAACTTAAGCCTACCAAAACTAACTTTAAGCCTAGCAGTACAAACATTTTGGAAAAATTTGACTCAGCAGTATGAACTCAATTTTGATTAAAAACCATATTGCTAACAACCATTTTGAAGGGATTAAATGTAAAGACAGACACTTAATCATATTTTCGGTTTAAAGCAACCTCTGGTTGTGTGAGAACCAATGATTTCAGTTATAAATAACTGCCTGTGATCAGATAAACTCATTCAAATAGCTTTCTTGACAGGGTTTCCAGCTCGTGGCAGTTGTTGCCTCTAATACAATTGTGTTAGATTCATGTTTGCTCGCTGTTCTTTCTACCAGATGTCCTTTGACTAACTCATTATACAAAAGTATAAAATGGTAAAAAGTGAGTTATGTCAGTTAATGTCTGACTAACTAAGCCATCAATCCCAATTCAAAACATCACAATAAGATCTCAAGAAAGAAGTTTTAAATAAGAAATTAACTTAGGTATAAAACCTTTGTTAAATAATTCCCAAGCTCTGTCCATCATCAACCTATTATGTCAGCAACGAAATCACCATTTGCTGCTCATACAATGCACTAGTAATTCCTTTGTGCTTCAACTCCATACCTGCAATTGTTAGTCCAAAACTAAGAAAACAAATGACAAAGCATTTGCTTCATAGCAGTATAAACATATGACTAACAGTTCTAACAAAACAATCCAAACTTGTACTAGCAGTAAAAGCTATACATGACAGTACTAATTGACAAAGCTAGCAGTACAAATTCAATTTAATGTACAAAAACACACAGATTGAAAGTGTTAAATATATAAAGAACTTGTGCACACATCATTTGCTATAAGTTCTTTTAAACCGTTTTTGAACTCTAGGTTGTTTAGACCTTTGATCTAGGATAAACATGATAACATAGGCAGAATATTCAAACATAGAATCAATACTATCACGACAAGGTTTTGCCAAACTTTCTCTATATCATCTCAATATTATTAAACATAATATGGTTACATCAATGAGTTGTAACAGGGATACTAAGATCCTTGAGATGACAAACTACACTAACAGCCCCAATGCTATGTGATCAAATATAGCACGGTTACTCTAAAACAATAACAGGGATCAAAGAAAACCTTGATTACCTTGAGGCTTAACTAAACTATCCTAGGTGTTTTCCCATAAAACACCTATACACACACTTTTGTGATGGAGTTACATCTTAACCCGTAACCCATTTAAGTCCTATAACCCCATAGTTGTAATAACAGCCCCTTATCCTCTTTATATAATAGAGGAGTAGGGTTACACAAAGAAATAAGATATTTGTTTTTCCCACTTGTGTCACTTGTTTGTTGAGTGTGTCAGTATCTTTCTATCTCAAACACTCAACTAGTTCTTTACAACTTGTTTATGTATCTAGACATGTTTATGTCTTTATACATATCTATCCTTGCTATAAGATAAGAATCTACCCATTATATTTGACTTTTATACAAAAGATCTTTATCAGCTTACAAAGTCAAACACGTCTGATGTCCACTTAAGCAGTACCTTCTTTGCACTAGCAGTACTAACTGCTAAGTCAGTACCTTCTTGGTTGAACTAGCAGTACTAACTGCTAAGTCAGTACCTTCTTGGTTGAACTAGCAGTACTAACTTAAGTTAGTACTGTTAGTTATAACTTGATCAGACTTGGTGTATTTTCCTTATCTTCTCAGCAATCCTCATGTTTCATTCTTCTTGTTTTGTATCATCAAATCTATAGAATATATAAAACCCAACTATCTTCCCCTATTTGATGATGAAAAAACAAACACATTCTTGAACGAACTTCCCTAGACGAAGTAGAGAAATTGAGATAATTAAATCTCACCATGAATGAAACAATACTGTCTTCCCCTTAATCCATGCCATCCACCACAATATCTCTTCCCCTTTTTGTTATCAACAAATAGGAAATATAAGAAGTAAAAACTTGGTGTAGCATATAAATGGTTAAGCATCTGAACATTTAAGCTTCCCCTGAAACCCATATGTTAACCATTTGAATCTCCAATTCTGTAGGCTTTATGACTGATGAAGAAAACTAACCATTACAAACTTGATGCTGAAGTGAAAGAAACCAACCTTGTGTCTTATATCTTGTACTAAATCTGACTTCGAACGTATACCCAACTTTCTTGTATAGGGAGACCGCAATCTCATGACAATAAACTCATCTTCTATGAGACACTGAGCACTACAATGTAACTCCTTTAAGTGTTTGTCATTTCGTAGTCACTTGAACGAACGAACAAGTTATCTTTAAAGTGTAACACCCACCTTAAGATATGATAAGAGCACAACCTTGAAAAATTCCACTTCATCTTCAAATAAGTAACAAGTTACCTTCTTCTCCAATAAGAAATAAAAACAAGCCTTTAATATTTTAAGAACATAAACCAACTCTCTTCTGTGTGTGGTTCTTCCCCTTTGTGTGTGTAAACTGAGAACCAAAAATTCGACCATATCTCAACTGTTTCAGCAGCAGTTTTCAACGATGCATATCTTGCCATCTAAAGCTTAGATTGAAGATCCCTCCAGTGAGAATCTACCTTGATATGCCAAGAACCTTCAACAAAAAATTTAGCCCAATCCAACGATTAATGAATGAGCTATAGCCTCTACAAAACTGTTTTGCAGAAAGTTGTGAAAAATTAAGCAAAAACGAATTTTTCTTCTTTCTTCGACAAAAACTTTGTAAAATCCTAGATCGAGAGCCCCCCGCTCTGATACCAACTGTGAAATATATAAAGAACTTGTGCACACATCATTTGCTATAAGTTCTTTTGAACCATTTTTGAAATCTAGGTTGTTTAGACCTTTGATCTAGGATAAACATGATAACATAGGCAGAATATTCAAACATAGAATCAATACTATCACGACAAGGTTTTGCCAAACTTTCTCTATATCATCTCAATATTATTAAACATAATACGGTTACATTAATGAGTTGTAACAGGGATACTAAGATCCTTGAGATGACAAACTACACTAACAGCCCCAATGCTATGTGATCAAATATAGCACGGTTACTCTAAAATAATAACAGGGATCAAGGAAAACCTTGATTACCTTGAGGCTTAACTAAACTATCCTAGGTGTTTTCCCATAAAACACCTATACACACACTTTTGTGATGGAGTTACATCTTAACCCGTAACCCATTTAAGTCCTATAACCCCATAGTTGTAATAACAGCCCCTTATCCTCTTTATATAATAGAGGAGTAGGGTTACACAAAGAAATAAGATATTTGTTTTTCCCACTTGTGTCACTTGTTTGTTGAGTGTGTCAGTATCTTTCTATCTCAAACACTCAACTAGTTCTTTACAACTTGTTTATGTATCTAGACATGTTTCTGTCTTTATACATATCTATCCTTGCTATAAGATAAGAATCTACCCATTATATTTGACTTTTATACAAAAGATATTTACGAGCTTTCAAAGTCAAACATGTCTGATGTCCACTTAAGCAGTATCTTCTTTGCACTAGCAGTACTAACTGCTAAGTCGGTACCTTCTTGGTTAAACTAGCAGTACTAACTGCTAAGTCGATACCTTCTTGGTTAAACTATCAGTACTAACTTAAGTTAGTACTGTTAGTCATAAATTGATCAGACTTGGTGTATTTTCCTTATCTTCTCAGCAATCCTCATGTTTCATTCTTCTTGTTTTGTATCATCAAATCTATAGAATATATAAAACCCAACAATAAAGTTTTAAAGATTAAGCATTCCAATACTTGCTACCAAGTATTGAAACCTTCCAACATCAAAGGCTTTAGTAAGAAGATCTGCAAAGTTTTGAAGAGTATCAATTTTAACAACTTGAACCAACTTTTTCTCATTGCAGTCTCTTATAAAGTGATGCCTAATTTCTATATGTTTTGTTTTAGAATGTTGCACTGGATTTTTAATAATGCAAATTGTACTGCTATTGTCAATATATATCATGGTGTTCATAAAATTATACCCATAGTCATGCAATTGATTTTGAATCCAAAGCACTTGACCACAACAACTTGCAGCAGCTACATATTCAGCTTCAGTTGTAGAAGTTGTCACAATTGTTTGCTTCTTACACTACCATGATATAAGTCTGCAACCAAGGAACTGACATCCACCAGTTGTTGATTTCCTGTCCAGACTGGCACCAGCATAATCACTATCTGAATATGCCACCAAGTCAAAAGGTGATTCCCTAGGATACCAAAGACCCAACCTAGGTGGACCCTTAAGATATCTGAAGATCCTCTTGACAGCAGTTAAATGAGAAGCCTTGGAAGTCACTTGAAACCTTGCAGAGGCACATGCAGCAAACATGATATCTGGTCTTGATGAAGCTAGATACATCAAGGATCCTATCATAGATCTGTAAGTGTGTACATCAACATTTTCTCCATCAGCATCTTTAAGTAAAGGTTTCTCTGGATCAACTGGTGTGCTTGCTACTTTAGCATCAGTAAACTGGAATTTCCTTAGTATCTCTAGCACATATTTATCTTGGCTGATAAATATGCCTTCAGTTGATTGCTTTACTTGCAACCCAAAAAATAAGTAAGTTCCCCCATGGAACTCATTTGAAACTTATCATGCATAAGTTTATCAAATTCTACACTCATTTCCTTCCTTGTGGATCCAAAAATAATATCATCCACATACACCTGTACTAGCAAGATATCCTTCTTGTTCTTCTTAATGAATAGAGTCTGATCTATCTTGCCCCTTTGGAATCCATTTTCTAACAAATAAGAAGCCAAAGTCTCATACCATGCCCTTGGAGCCTGATGTAGTCCATAAAGAGCTTTCACAACCTTGTACACCTTGTCAGGATGTTCTGGATCAACAAAACCTGGAGGTTAAGAGACATACACCTCCTCTTCAATAGTACCATACAGAAAGGTACTCTTAACATCCATCTGGTAAACAGTGAAGCCCATAAAAGAAGCATAGGCCAAGAATAGTCTGATTGCTTCAATCCTTGCTACTGGTGCAAAAACTTCTTCATAGTCTATTCCCTCTTCTTGTGTATACCCCTGGGCTACAAGCCTAGCCTTGTTTCTGATCACAATACCTCTTTCATCCCTTTTGTTTCTGAAAACCCATTTGGTTCCAATTACCCTCATACCCTTGGGTAAATCCACTAGTACCCAAATCTTCTGAATCTTGAATTAGAGAAGCTCCTCTTGCATTGCTTCTACCCAGCTTGAGTCTTCTAAGGCTTTGAGAACATTTTTAGGTTCAGATTGTGAGAGGAAACATACAACCAAGCATGTGTTGGCATCTTTATGCTGCTTTTCTTCATAAACAGTACTAAGAAACCCTTGTTGGTCTGAAGTAATAGTTTGTCTTCTTGTCTTCACACAGATTATATGTCCCCAATCACATTGTCTAGGGAGTGATCTTTGTGTATCCTTGTGTGTGGTGTAGAGAGAACTGCATAGGTAGGTGGTAGATTGTTGATATCCACCTCATCTTCTGAGAAATCAGCAGTATTAGTATCTGATGGGCTAGCAGTATGAACATTTTGCCCAGCAGTACCAACTTGGGGCTCAACAGTACAATCATCATTTGTACTATTATCTTGATTCTCTTGATCTTCAGCTCCATCTACATTGTTTTCATCTTCAATACCTTTCTTGGCTTCATTAGTGGAAGGCTCACCATTCTATAAAGATAAATCCACGCTGTTCCATATTGGCATCAGCAAGTGATCTTGATCTTTCTCCTTTCCCAAGCCTACTTTATTTGTTTCATCATCAGCTTCTGAACCTGCAAAATCATTAGAAATGGCTCCTGCAACAACTGGCACATAATTCATTGATTGGGTTAGAGTATCAAGGTCAAATAGCCATTTTGGACCTTCACCTGCAACATTAGATTTATTTTCTAGAAATTGAACATGCAGGTTCTCCTCAACTTTCCTTGTTCTTGTGTTGTATACTCTAAATGCTTTGCTATTTAGAGAGTACCCAACCGAGAATCCTTCATCTGATTTGCCATCAAACTTGCCTAGATGGTCTAAGGTATTTAGAATAGTTACATGACACCTAAAAGGTATTAGAAATCCTAATGCAGGAGTTCTACCTCTAAAAAGCTCATATTGTGTCTTGTTGTGAGGTTTAACTACCAAAACCCTGTTCTGCACATAACAGTATTAGTATTAACTACTTCTGCCCAAAAGGTGATGGGCAACTTAGAGTCAGCTAACATGGTTCTAGCAGCTTCTATTAGTGTTCTATTTCTCCTTTCAGCAACCCCATTCTGCTGAGGAGTTCTAGCAACACTAAACTCTCTTCTAATACCTTTCTCCTTACATAACTCATCCATAACCCTATTCTTGAACTCTGTCCCATTGTCACACCTAATGACTTTAACTTTCTTATCCACTAAGTTTTCTATCTCAGTAATGAATGTTTTAAGAATGCTAGGTGTCTCATCCTTAGAACCTAAAAAGAAAACCCATGTGAACCTACTATAGTCATCAGTAACTACAAGACAGTATCTTTTATGCATAATACTACTCACAGATGTAGGGCCAAACAAGTCCATATGTAGCATAAACAAAGGTTGATTAATAGAGTTATAGGTCTTGGGCTTACAAGAAACCTTGTGTTGTTTGCCTTTAAGACAGGCAACACAAGTCTGGTCATTTTCAAATCGTTTTTTAGGCAAGCCTCTTACCAAACCATCCTTAACAATTTTATTAATGGTTTTAAAATTTATATGACCAAGTCTTCTATGCCATAACATAGACTCATCCAATGTGGCCTTTGCAACAAGACAAGTAAGGGCCTCTTTAGGAACAATCTTCTTCATATCAACACTGTACATGTTGCCCTTTCTTGGAACTCTAAGTAGAACCTGACTTTCATCAGGAAGCTTAAAGTCTGGGGAAAGCACAAGACATTCAGTGTCAGTAAAAAGAACCTTGTTCTTTTTGTCACACATTTATGAGACACTAAACAGGTTATACTTAAGCTCTTGCACAAAATTAACATCTTTAAAATCTAATTTACCAGTTTTTAATGTACCTTTACCAGTAATTCTTCCTCCTATTCCTCTCCCAAAGGTAACATATCCTCCATCCATTGGTTGAAAGTATGAAAGATAAGACATGTTGCCTGTCATGTGCCTGGAACATCCACTATCTGCATAACCTTGATCTTCATCATCTTCCTGAGAATGTCCCTACACATAAAATAAGGAAATTAGTTTCCTTGGGGTACCCAAGCCATCACTGACTTGGGTTTGCCTCGTGCATCAATATAGTCAAATCTTTTCAATACAATTGATGCACCATTGGGTTTGATTAGTCTCCATACCCAACATGTGAGGCCTTAACAGCATTAACCCTCTTATCCCTAGCAGTGTTTTTAGAGTTGCCAGTACTAACTGCTTGGCTAGCTGTATTAACTGCTGGCTTTGCAGTTTTAGCCTTTGGTTTCCAAAATTGTTTTTGAACCACTGCTTTCTTGTGAAAATGCCTTTTAACAGTTTGTTGTGCATATTTGAAAGTTGGTTTTGCACTTGTAACTGTTGGTCTAGGGTAAACAGTTTTAAAGGGTCTGGCAGTACTAACTGCTGGTTGGGCAGTACTAATTGGTTTGTGGCCAGACTTCAATAAAAGTGCCCTGGGAGTCATTCTATCAGCATTAGGGTGAGATCTAACCAATCTCGAGCTATTCAAGTTCACCCTTTGACTTGTGTTCCCAGTTACCCTTTTGTTCCCAGTAACCATCTTTCTCCCCTGATGGTTGTGACAAAAAGCCTCAAGATGGTCAAAACTACCACAAGTAAAACAAGTCTTTTTGTACATGACAAAGTCACTTCCTAGCTGATGTGATTTGAGGTCATTCCAGTTCCTTTGGTTACCTCTTGGCTTGTCTGTGGACCTATACATCTCACAGTACCTAACTGTTTTCCTAACTGGTTTATCATTTGATGTAGGCTTAACAGTTTCATCATTAACCATCTTAGGAACATTCGTTCCATCTATCTTTACTACTTTAGGTTTAACAACTACCTGATCTTCATCATCATCAGATGTCCAGTCCTCAATAGTTGGAGCATCTGAATTCCTATCAGTGGACACCTTATCATCAGCTAGAGAGGTGTCACTTGCACTTTCAAAAGGCTCACTAGCTTCTACAGGTTTATCAGCAATTAAATTCTCTTTTGGCTTACAACCATACTCTAACTTAGGTTGTTGAAATTCAGGTAAACCTGTATGCTCTAGGTCAATTCCTGGGGGTGCAGGCACTCCTCTGTGAGGAGGTGGACATGTTTTATACCCCAACCCAGACTTAGCCTTATTAACTATTTGACACTCTATAATTTTGTTTACACCTTTTGATACATACTCCAAAGTGTCTACAGTTAATTGTATTTTGTCTTTTGCCTTAATGATTCTATATAATTCAGCTTTTAGCAAATTTATCTCAGCATTCTTAAATGACAAATCTCTCTTTAGAACAGCTATATCCTCAGCAAAAACAGACTCATTGTTATTGTAATGCACTATTTGTTCTTCTAGGACTGCTAAACCTCTTTTGTGATTAGACAAATTGTAATTAGTTTTGTTTAATTCAATCCTCTGCTCATCATAGTGTTTCTTTAAGGTTTCATATTCTTTTAGAGCAGTGCATGTTTTAGAACAACTTTTAGTAGATAGTACCTCAGAGTCAGAGAAGGCCATAAGTGCCATCTCAGTAGGTGCTTCCTCATCATCCGCCATGAAACTCGAGTCAAAGCCCAGTTCATCAATAGCCACCATAGCTTTTGAAGAAGTCTCAGGATTTTCCACTGCTTTAGGCTTCCTTTCATAACCCTTGTTTCTACTATCCTGTTGCCTAGGTCTCCTGCATTCCCTTGAAAAATGCCCTAACTTGTGACAGTTGTAGCATTCTACCTTAGATTTGTCAAAACCAGCAGTATGATTGCTGCTGATGTTGATCTTCTTGCCAGTTCTTTGATAGAATTTCTTAGCCCTCATGCTAAGAAGTGAAATATGCCACTTGAGATCCATCTCCTCCAAATCATCATCATTTGTCTCCTGGAGATCTTCATATGTCAGCATTGACCCATCATTCTGGCTTGTCAAGAAGGCACAATCGGTTGTATCATTCAGGATACCAGTAGTACTGCTTGATGAGCTAGCAGTACTAACACTAGGGTTAGTAGTACTAACTCCTACAGCAACTTTCACTTCTTCTGGACTAGAATTACTGGGAGATGAGACAAAAGCCATGTTCCCAGTGCTTGAACTAGTACCTCCAGCCTTCTTCACATCCTGCTTAATAATCTTGAAGTTGCTGTATAGATCATTAAGGCTCATAGAGTCAATGTCTGGCTTATTCTTCCAGACCACCACATGCATAGCCCATTCTGCAGGTAAACTCCTCAAGAACTTGGAGTTCAGATCTTCCTGAGGGATTTCCACCCCAAGCACAGCCAGTTGGCTGACAATCTTTTGCAATCTGTTGAACATATGATCCAAAGACTCATTACTGGTTGCAGTAAAGTTTTCAAAGTTCTGTTTCAACAGGGTCTTTTGGGTCTTCTTGGTGGCTTCATTACCACCATACCTAGCAGTGATTGCCTCAAACAAAGACTTTGCATCCTTGTACTTGCTGAAGTTTAAGAGTTGATCATTGGGAATGGTCATCATCAGCAAGCTCCTAGCCTTGACATCGTTTTTCTTTTGTAGCCTCTCTTCTGCAGTCACTGGAGAGGTTTGCACAACAGTCTCTTCTTTACCATCAACTGTTGTTGTAGATGTTGAAGGTTTAAAAGAGTTTCCATCTTCAATGATCTCCCAGAGTGCATAGTCCTGCACTTGGAAGTACTGTTCTATTTGAAGTCTCCACATCTCAAATTCGTTTTGCTTCAGCATTGGCAATTTAGCAGCCATGTTGGTTTGTGTGTTTTCCATGTCCGTTATCTTCTCTTCTAAATCAATAGTATCAACCTGTCTCTAATACCACTTGAGAGGATTTAAAACACTTAGGATGTTACTCCCTTATGATGTATTTGAGATACTTTGAGATTATGTAGTTAAATATGCGGAATCTACTCAACCACACTTAGAAGAATTTGTTTGTTTGATGGAATAGTAATGCTTGTATGAACAATGAACACATAAAGTTTAACTTCAAACGATTCAATATTATTCAAGAATAATACGAGTGATCTCAATATCACTAGGGTTACAACGACCTTGAATCTTAACAATAATCTATGACTCGTACATAAAACATCTAACCTAGGATCTCCTTTTATAGACTTAAGGAGTCCTTTACAAGATAAGTATTCTACCGTATATTTCTAACTAATTATGATATACAAAAGATCCATTCCATACTTATCCTCTACAATATCTTCTGAAGCAGTTATCCATGCAGTAGTACCTTCATTAGTATACTAGCAGTACTAACTTATAGTTTGTACTGTTAGTTATTCTTCAGCAGTTCTTCTGTTATACACTAGCAGTTTGTACTGTTAGTGTATTCTTCCAGCAGTACTAAGTCTTTGAAAATTGAATTCCCAACAATACTGCTGCTGTATGATGGGTATCCGTGTCTCTTCATGTTAATACTACTGTGATTGGTATTGTTAATACGAAGATCTTGAGTTAATATTGTTGCGTTTTGTGTTAATGCTGCTACGCTTAATGGTTTCTGCTGTTGCACCTTGTTTCTGCTGTCCACTTCATTAATGTTACTGCGCTTTATTAATACTGTTGCATCTATATTAATGCTGCTCCGTTTATGTTTATGTTACCGCGACCTCCTAGTGCTGCTATGTCGTTTTTATTAAAGAGGTTGCGTGGTTTGTTGGTCAATCATCCTCATGGGTACTCGATTAATTTTGGATTCGCATGCTTTATGAGGGTTAAGAGATGAATAATGGTCGACATGCTTGAACAGATTTGAGGGTTGTTCGAAATCTTAATATGGAATCTGGATTTAACGTGCATAATATTTAACGCTAATAAAGCTAGTTTTGGTGAATTGAATAGTTTTTCAACGATGAACCCTAGTTCTGTTTACTACAAGTCGTGCGTGTTACTACTATTCGTTGTTGTTTATGAATCTTCCTCACTGGTTATGATAGTACAGGTTATACTTGTTTTAGGAAGAGTGTAAAGTTATACAAAGAAAATAATTTGTTACTGTTATTGATCAAAAGTTCATATTGCTAGCTTGAGTTAATACTGCTAGTACATTTTACAACTGCTCAACCGGTTAGTGCTGCTCTTCAAAGTTACTACTGCTTGGTCTCAAATACTACTGTTAGTCATTTTTAATTCTTTTTGTTGCTCGTTCATGGATGGTACTACATGGTATCCATTACTACTGTTGGTTAGTTATTCGTTCAGTTCTTATGGTTGATTACTTTGATCAAGAGATGGTTAACATATTGGTTTCAGGGGAAGCATATGGTAAAGTGTTTAAGTTTAACCATCTGAGGGAAAGGTTTTTACTACTGCTAGTCATTATTACTACCGCTAGTTTAAGTTTCTACTGCTTGAATTCATTATTCTTATTGTGCGTCATGGAGGGTAATTTAAGTCATTGGAAAGCTTGGATTAGAAGTGTGATATATGGTTTGTTTATGTTAAAGATCAAGTTGTTAAAGATCAAGTTGTTTATGTTCATTGTCCCCTAATGGATAGTGACAAAAAGGGGAAGATGTTACAAAGGAAACAACAAGTTCATGGAGATCTTAACTTATGGGGAAGATTGGATTTGAAGATGTTCAAGTGCGGATTTGAAGATGTTCAAGTGCTTAATCAGTTTGTTTTGTCATCATCAAATTGGGGAAGATTGTTGGGATTTATTGATTTGATGATAACAAAAGGACCAAGATCGACATGTTGAAATTCTAGAAAAGATGGAGGATTCAAGAAGACTTAGCTTGTTGAAAAAGAAAAAGATAAAGATTATGAAAGATTTAGTTTCCTAATACAATTAGGTTTCCTTGTAAGTCTAGATGGACTCTATATATAAAGAGATCCCTAGACATTGTTTTATGTATGTGTTAATCATGTTTTAGGAACGCATCACCGATCTCACCACTGGAGATCGTCCACGCCCTAAGGTCATAGGTGTCCTTTGATCCCTGTTACTGTTGAGTAACATGTTCTATCTTGATCAAATAGAATTAGGGCATATATTTGTAAAGCCTATGAGATATTTGTCAGTTCTTAGTCTCTCTGGTGTTGCTTCTGGCTCCTTATAACTTGTTCCCTGACACCGCATCAGTTTACAAAATGTTTCTTCAGTTGGTCTTTGAGTCCCTTAAGCTTGGCTGTTTGTTTGAGTTTTATACAACTCTCACTGATTTCTTGTATCAGTGAGTCGCTCTTACTGATAACTATCAGTGACCAATGTTCATGACCAATGATCATTAATAATAGTCAGTGAGCTATATCTGATAACCATCAGGGAGTAACACTCTCTGATAACCAACATAGAGTAAGACTTTTGATTTCCATCAGAGGGTTCTTACTCTTTGACCCTTATCAGTGAGTGTTGTTCTCTCTGATACTTATCAGCGATTCTATAAATTAGGCTATTTTATGTTTAAATATTTGTCAGAGACAATTGGGTCGGATTTTTCAGACCCAACCACAACCTCTTGGACAGTATTTGCAAAAATCACACCCTTATTTTCTGGATATAACTCATCAATCATTTATGCAATATCTTCTGGCCTACTATCAAGGCATGTATCCTCATCCCAATTCACTGCACTATCTTGTTGGAACAACTCGTCTTCAAAAAATGTCTCAACTTGTTTACGCTTCAAAAAATGGGGAACAAAAACACTCATACACTCTCTAATCTAAGTGTTCAATTTTGGGGTGATCACTCATAAGCACAGTCATAGCATGTATTCTATAATAGGCTTGGCGGTTACACCTAGGTGATCTAAGATGGCAATATTTTAGGATTAACCCAAAAATAGCCCATATGTGTAAAAGTTGTGTGTGTTTATCGACTTGTCACATTGACTTGTCGACCTCCCGTGTTAACCCTTTTGTTGCACTTACTATTAGTGCAAGATACCCTTAGTTAAACCCCTCAGAACCATTCCTTTTATTTTGATCAACACCAATAAATGTTTGTTTCATTACACCTTTTGCCTAGCCTACCGTGTAGTCTATTATCATTGGTTGAGGAGTTGTTGGTTACTTAAGCCTTGGTTTGAGTGGGGAGATTTGGGAATTACGTGTACGTGGAAGACTAATTACTTATGATCATTGAAGACCCCCCATAGTTCTATTTATTTTACCCAATTCATCTCAAGTGGGGGAGTGACCTTATTTGTTTTAAGACTTCAAATTACTGCAGAAAAAAAAACTGCATTAATAGAAGATGATTATTGAAGGATGGATTAGTATAGTATATAAGCATTGATCCATAGTCATTATTTGTGCTATATTGTCGAAGGACGGGATAACAAACCCGTTAACACATGATTGAAGATGAGAGTTGGTTAACATTAAACCAACTAGTTAACTTGAAGGTCGAGTTACTAACTCGTTATGATGATCCGATTCTTGCATCTTGATACTTGAATCTTGGGTGGATGGTAACTAGCAATGACAAGGCTTTTGGTATAAACTATTTGTTTGTGATTTTTAATTTTTAAACCATTTTAAATGTGTATCCCATGTCTATTCCTACCCTTAGTCATTCTGGATAGTAGTCCTAACCTTGGGCCTACTCAAGTTAAGGATTCGAGCAATCTTAGGTGCCTCACTCATCGTTATGGGTGAGCATTTATGATTTTGTCGCTTTTTCTGGAGTAATGCTTTTGGTAAAAGATGATCTAGTAAGGATGACTCAACCCTAAGCCTTTTTATGTACTCACCCTATATTGCCTTTGGAAATTGCTTAGACCTTGGCTCTAGTGGTGGAGTTTAGTATACTCGCCAAGCCTATGATAGAATACACGCTACGACTGTGCAATGAGTGATCACCCCAAAAATGAAACACGTAGATTAGCGAGTGATTGAGTGAATCTATTTCCTTTTCGTGAGGTGTTCGTCTTTGACATTTCTAGCATAGGTAATTTGTAAACTCATATTTTCCAGTAACTTGGGAAATATCTTTTTAGAAATTATAATCAGGTCTACTTGAGGGCAAGTAGAAGTCAAGTGGGGGGATATTTGATAACATCAAATAGCACCTACTTTTATACGTCAAATTCCCTTATATCATGCTCACATTTCTTGTATTATTATAAGATTTGATACTTAATTGCTTCCTATTTCGTTTTATAGGATTTATTTGAATATTATGCAAAGAGATGCGGAATTGAGAAGATAATCGCATGGAAATGTGCAAAAACGATTAGCAGTCCACATATGAGGCGTAATCCTAACAGACTATATACGCCGTATCGCTTTTCAAAGCAGTCAACGCAAGTAAAGTCAACACACACATACGACGTAACCCCTTCGATTGGAATACACCGTATCGCCAGTGAAGACTCAAGAATTATATGTATCACAAGATCCATACGGCGTAACTCATACTCATGAGGTATGCCATAACCAAGTGCATAAAATTTAACGAGAGGCGATGCTACGTAATGCGTGCTTTACCTCTACGCCGTAATGACGAAGAGATCTAGAAGAATTCTATATTTTGGGGATATACGACGTAACACCTAACTTAGTGTTACGCCGTATACATGTCGGGCTCAGGAATACTATAAATACAAACCCTAATTCACTTAGAAAATAACCACCCATTCCATCTCTTAGTTGAATACCACGATTAGGGTTTCATTCCAAGCCATTTTCCAGCATCATTGAAGACCTTTTCAAGGGAGAATCACAAAGCAAGCATCATTGAAGATAGATCAGCATAAAGTAATCGTATCAAACGCTATGTTTTCTACTTTTTCGGTTTTAAGCATAGAATTTGATGTATTTTACAACATGTCCGGCTAAACACCTTTGGTGTTAGCCTACTAATAAAGTAATCGTTTGTTATGTTCATTGTTTTGTAGTTTATTTATTGAATTCGTTGGATATTTATGTGCTTGTTATTAGATCCTTGCATTGTAGTAGTATTTAGAAGTATTTAGTTTCCGACCACTAGGAGAATTGATCATATTCATTAGGAAATCGGATGTCAAGGGATTCATGACCCTTTGGTTGTATAGGGACTGACCAAGTCACCACCTAAATAAATAAGAATACTTAAACAATGAGATATTAGTTGCTTAAATGATACACTTAGGCTTCTAATTGCTAAAATGACCATAAGTTAGCATGTGGACAAGTCACATAGGTAGTTGATGCGTAATGACTAGGGAATAGTATTGATGTGATGACCGCCATATACTATAGGCTTAGTCATATTGACCAACTATGACTAGTGAGATTAGAATCACCAACGAAAGCAGTAATTAGACATTGCACTAGAAACATGGACATAACATTGATTATGGATTGACTAGGTTGACCCATTTTCTCTCCTTGATTAGTAGACACTCGCATTTCATTTCAGTATTTACTTTATTTCTTCAATTTAATCGTGACAATTAAGTTGATTAGTATAAAACTCAAATAGATAGACCACCTCATAGCTCCTAGGATGAACTCGGATTTACCATTGCCTCACTACGTACGATCAGGTACACTGCCCGTTAGTATAGGTGTTGATCCAATTAGGTAGACGAGACATTATAAATTTAAGACCTGATCAACACGTATCAGAAGTATATGGGATATTGAGCCTTTAAGCACTGACAGTTGTGGATGGAAAAACATGTTGGAAGTTAAAAACATAATAAAGCCTTTTGTGATATATAAAGTTGGTGATCGAAAGTCTATTTCTGCGTGGCATGATAGATGGTGTAGACAGGGTTCTATTGATAGAATTGTGCCTAAAAGAGCTGTTTATGAGGCTAGGTTTGGTGATAATGCTAAAGTGGTTGAGGCAATCTGTAATGAGAAATGGATGTGGCCTGATGAGGCGAAAAGTGTACCGCTTTTAAGGGGTCATTTAAGCCCGAAATCGTATTTATTTGATCAAATATTGCCCTAAATCGTTCCTTTTGTCATTTTAGGTACTTTTGAGGAGAAATCTGGAAAAGGAGGCATTTTGGACGTTTTTGGAGCATTAAAGTGAAGAAAACGGCAAAGTCTCAAGAATCGGCTGAAAGTTACTCTTGACGGCGTCACAATTAACATGGGACGGCGTCATGCCTTGGCAAGAAAAGTTGGATGTGAAATTTACTCATGACGGGCCAGTGAGTTAGCATGAGAATTCTGACGGCGTCACGCTTTAACTAAATCAAGGGCGTCACGGCTTAAATCATAAGGGGACGGCGTCACGTTCATGATCCGACGGCGTCAAGCCTTGATAGGCCAGAATGGATTTTTGAAGAGCTAAAGAGGGACGGCGTCAAGAAGGTCACCCGGGAACCCTAAAAGCGGCGAGGTGACGGCGTCACAATGCATAAGGTGACGCCGTCAGATCCAAAAATCTATATATAGTTTTCTAATCTTTTGTCATAAGGGAGAGCTTAGTGTGTGGAATTTTGGGATAAAACCCTAAGACGATTTTAGCTACTTTTTCAGGGCTTTTTGCCTTGAGATCTTCCATGTTTCATTGAAAGATAAGTTATCAATTAATCATTCAATATGTCTATGTGTTGTTTGATTCTATCTTATGCTTGTCTTTTGTTTAACATGTTAGGCTAATTTTATCTTGTGTTTGCTTAGATCTAATGAAACCTAGCTATTGATTATTGGTTGTTAGTGTGTTGTTAGTTGTATTGGATGATTGTTTATCTATGTTAGGCTTAAGAAAACTGGCTAACTTCCTATTCGGTAACTTGCTTGAACGTCTTAAGAAACATGAACCAAACGCGTACTAAAGGTTTTTATGGTTGTATTTAATGCACAAGCGAATTCTAGTGATCCCATGTTAGGAGCTTCCTAGCCGGCTCGACATAGGAGTGAAGTAGGAGCTTGTAGAGTTGGGGAAGTAAGTACGCCACCCCACGAATGGTATTAAGGAATACACCCGTCATCCACGCGACTAATACACACTAATTAACCGGTAAAAGATAGTTAGGGAGTAAGGAAATCTAAGTAAACACATTTCTCTACACATAAGTTTCTCACCACATTTCATTTTTGTTATTTTATTTTATTTGCAGTCGTAGTCATTTGGGTTAGTTGACTAGCAACTAATTCCGCCCACTCCTTCAAACCCGAGATTTTACTTGCTTTCATAAAACTATAAAAACATAAAAAGAATCTTCCTCAACCCTTAGACCTAATTAGAGTAGCCTTTCATACCTAACGAACACTATTCCCTGTGGAGAACGATCAATCCCCCGTACTTACCACTACACTATACTACATCGGTCAGGTACACTGCCTGGTGGGGTTGTAAGCCTCTTGAGATCCCTCGAGAGGTAAAACCTGTTGTAAGGTTACAAAACCACGCAATCAAGTTTTTGGCGCCGCTGCCGGGGAATAGTTATTGTTTAGGTTGAATTTTTATTTCTATTAGGTCTACTCACTAGATTCCTTTCTAGTGAGATTTTTATTTTATTTTTCTTGGTTTTCTTTAGTCTATCTATTTTCTTCGTGTCTTTGTTCGTAACCATTACCTTCCGACATCATGGAAGATGGTAATATCCTTAACCCCCACAACCCACCACCACAACAACCACCACCACCTCCTAGAGCCCGTACTTTAGGAGAGTATTCCCGTCCTAGCCACCATGGCTATCGAAACACCATTGAGCTCACTCAAGGAGCCAATATCACACCCTTGCGATCCGACACCATCCGGTTGGTGCAAAGTGGATGCGCATTCCATGGACTTCGTTCTGAAGATCCTAATCAACATCTCAAGGACTTTCTTAAAATCGTTGATTCTATAGACCTTGATGTTGCCACTCGAGAGACGACCCGATTGCGTCTCTTCCAATTCTCTCTGCGGGACCAAGCTAGTCAGTGGCTAGAACGTCAACCCGCAGGATCCATTACCTCTTGGGATGATCTCACCACTCGTTTCCTTGCTCAGTTTTTCCCACCGGGAAGAACTACCAAGCTAAGGAATGATATCTTGATGTTCCAACAACGTCAAGGCGAAACTCTCTACGAGGCATGGACTCGATTCAAGGACTTACTCCAAAAAGTCCCTCACCATGGCATAGAACTTTGGCTCCAAGTCCAAATCTTCTATGACCATATCAATCTCTCCACGAGGCAAACCATTGACCAATCGGCCGGTGGCAAGCTACGTGATCTAAGTGCGGAACAATCATGGGCTCTCCTAGAGGATCTTGCTCTTTATGACAACGAAAGTTGGAGTGATCCCCGTGATTTGAATAAAACGGTCAAGGCAATATCTTTGCCTTCGAACAATTCAAGCACTTCCGACCGTAGGATCATAGAACTTGAAGACCAAGTCAAGTTTCTCATGAAATCCTACGAGGCTCCTAAATCTTCAAGCCAAGTGAACAAAATCACTTCCTCATGTGAATTATGTAGTGGTCCCCACGACACTCGTGATTGCATGGAACTCCCCGAACAAGCTTTTGTGGACTACGCATCCTCGCGTACCGACGGAGCGGGAGACAAGTGGTACACTTTCAAACCCGAGCCAAACCATTATGGTGATTCATACAACCCCTCATGGAAAAATCACCCGAACCTTAGGTGGAAACAAAACCAAAACTCTCAACAAACCAATTCTTCCAACCCACCTAATCGTTTCCAATCAAGCGGTTCCAACTCGAACCATACTTTCAACAACAATCCTTCCGGCAATGGTAGTACCAATAACTTTGAAGGATTGATGTCTCAATTTATGGCATCTCAAGAAGCTCGTTTAGCCAAGTTTGAAGCCGATTTCAAACAAAAACAAAGCGAGATGACCGATAAGATTGACACCTTGTTGAAAGCCCTCAATGACCGAGAAATGGGAGCACTCCCTAGCAACACGGTCAAGAACCCGAAACTAAATGTCAACGCTATTTCATCGGTTTCGTCCCCTAGTTCTTGTCCACAATATTATTCGGTCAATTCCATGAGCACGTGTTTCAAACAAACCCAAGTCGTTCCAAATGACCAAGAAGTTATGACATCCAAATTGGTCAACAACATAGTTGAAACACCTCCCACTCAAAACCTTGACGAAGAATTCAAGGAGCTCCACCTTGAAAGTCCGGTTGTTGATGTGTTGGATGAGAAGAAGCTCAAATTAGGCGAAAAAGGGACCGCCTTCGTTCAAAACAAACTACCTAAGAAGTTAGATGATCCGGGCTTATTTGTTCTACCTTGCAAGGTCGGTAATTCGGAGGCTTATGACACATTAGCCGATCTTGGATCAAGCCTTAACCTACTTCCGTTACCTCTCTACACCTCTCTAAAACTTGGAAAACTTGAAGAAACCGAGGTGATAATAGGCTTAGCGGATGGAAGTGTTGCTTACCCGGTTGGAGTAGTTAAGGACGTGTTAGTACACATTGGAAAACTAACCATTTTAGCCGATTTCCACGTCCTTGATATGGTTAGCGACCCTACATGCCCCTTGTTGATAGGTAGAGGATTTTTGGCGACCGCTAGTGCTATGATTGATTGTAAGGAATCTAAGATAGCGGTAGGAGAAGGAGATACTTGGTCAATCTATGATGTTAAGAAACACGCCTATGATACTAGTGAGGAACCGACACCCCATTGGTTAGAATTAAATAGGAGACCATCTAGATATGGACCTTGGATTGATAGAGACTTCATAGGACCCCAACGCCCATTTTACCTAGAAGAGGACTTTGTTAACCGAACACATACGGTGGAGCAACTCTTGGCTAGGGACACCGAATTGGATCCATTTGAAGACCCTCTAGTTTTTAGAAAGATGATTGATTTCCTAGGAGTTTTGCCAATTAACCTAGGAATGAATAAGTGGATTTGTGAGGAAGATGATCATAAGTGGAATTGGGATAAACCACCCAAAGATGGAGACGGGTCATGGCATATCAAGATGACATTGTATGACCCGGATGGAGAGAAGTTTGAAAAGACATATCGCACTAAGCGAACCAATAGGAAACTTCAATCCAAGCTTAACCCTAAAGACGTCCTTGATGACGAGCTCACTTACATAGGGTAGCGTGACTTTGAGTCTAGCTACAAGACTCGTTAATAAAGAAAAGCGCTTCTTGGGAGGCAACCCAAGCTTTATTTGTTTTATTTGCTTTGCGTGTTTATTTATTTGTTTGTTTGTTTTTATTTGTTTCCGTATGTGTGTTTAATTTTTATTATTATTGATTCATGTTCAAAACTAATTTGTGAAAATGCTTTATGTTGTTTTTAACTTCGTCTTAACTACATATAAAGGTATTTTGCAAAAGATAAGTGTAAGGGAAATCTAAATCGGTTTATTAGAACACAAATGAACATGAATCGTAATAATAATAAATTAGCATACATATTAGTATTTGTTTGAGTCAAATGCTTGTATCGAGTCATAATGATGTTTTGCAGGATTTCCAGGAAGTAAGGTAAAGGTTTTTCCAGAAATTTTCCGGAAACTTAAAATGAAAATTTTTGTCAGGTCATTTCTGACGGCGTCAGGGGTTATAACCTGACGGCGTCAGATTTAATTTCCAGAAATTTTTGAAAGTTTTGTTTTCATAAAAAGTTTTTATTAAAATCTCCAACTTATAATCTCCAGGAATCTGCAAAATTATCATTCCACAAGCATTATATCCTTATATATAGATTTTATCCCGCCGATGTTATGCAGGTTTTCGTGTTTGTTTTCTCAGGTTAACAGGTTATTTTGGACAAGGAAATGTTTATGGAATCAAGCTTATGGCGATGCATTAGTCATGGAGCTTCAACATTCTCTTTGGAGGAAGATTTAACCGTGTAATTTCATTATCCACCGAGCGAATCAGGGGAGTATTTGATTTCATTCTTTTACTTTTTGCTTTTACATCTTATTATTTGAACATTGGGGACAATGTTCATCTTAAGTGTAAGGGGAGGGTAAAAGTACGATTTTAGAGAATACAATTACGCTTGACTTTTGTTTGTTTAATGGTAGATGTGTAATAAAACTGAGAGAAATACTTGTTAGGGTAATTTTAGTGCCAAATTTAAAATTTTTTACAACATATAGGAGTGAAACTTTGATCTTAATGAGCGTCTCACGGATAGGAGTTATATGACTAGCACAAAAACCGTACCACTAAAAAATTTTCCACCCCCAAATATGTGAGGTTCGCCCCTAGAATTGGTAGGAAAAGCATTTATGCTATGATGTGTGTACCGGTAGCACTTAGATTCTAGAACTTGCGTTAGGACCATTCCAAGGCCACAAGTGAGACTACATTCGTGTAGTTAGATTTACTACATGATAAGAGGCACTAGGATTAACCCATTGTTTTACACCTGTGTTTTTGTTATAATTACATTGGCTACATTGGTCAAGTAATTCTCCCACACCCTTTGCGTTGTACTCATTTTTAGTACACGATACCCCTAGTACACCCCTCAGAGCCTATCTTTTCGTTTCGACCTTTAAGCATTTTACTTAAAGGAAGAATTTGTTACACCCCACTAAAATGTACACCCAAATCGCCTTAGCCTACCTTGTATGCACTCATCTTTAGTGCATTATTGTGTCAACATTTGTTTAAACCCAAGTTAATTATCTAATTGATTACATGGTTGCTAAGTCGAGTCATATCCTTGTACATATTGTTTTGGGACGATTGGGACTCATGGGTAAAGTACTAGTGTAATGGAGTAACGGGGAAGAACATCATTTATTACCCCCGTATGTGCTAAATATTTTAAAAGTACTCCAAGTGTTTCAATTATCTTAATTCGAGTCATTAGATTAGTATTTGTAAAGTTATGTAAAAATTCAAGTGTAAGGGGAATGCAATGCCCCTATGATGTATTATTTTGGATGGTAGGGCAAGAGTGTATGCAAAAAAAAAAAAAAAAAAAAAAAAAAAAAAAAAAAAAAAAAAAAAAAAAAAAATCAAGAAAAACACAAAAAAAAATGAGAAAATGAAAAATAGAAAAAAACATACGGACTACCATCCCGTTTCATTTTATGTTTGCTTTATATTTTTGTTATTTTGTTATTTCGTTTTTAGCTTAAGATCGAGTCGAGTCTTGGCTTAGCAACATTGTATAGTACATGTAATTGATCAAGATCTTTAACTAGCCACCAGTAAAATATCCCGTATCCAACAAAACCGTGTTTTCCTTTTCCCTACACCTAACGTTATAACCCATTTAAAAGCCCTCTTTGATAGTTTATCTTAGGTGCTTACGCCTAGTGGAGGAGGTTTTCGATCCTTTCCCAAGCCTATGGTAATCTATTTGCTATGACAGGTAGTGAGAGATATTTTCCGTTTTCATTTATGAGATTTATTTTGATGACACTTGAGAGATGTGAGTATCTAAACACTACTTGTGAGGTGCTAGTTTGTAATCTCCGTGCTTATTATGATTGAAGTGGAACGATTATTTGTTGTAATTACTTTTATGTTTGCATTAAATGACCCCTAACTTGTATTTTGATTAGAATAAAAGCGCATTTGCTTGAGGACAAGCAAATCTCAAGTGTAAGGGTATTTGATGAGGCGAAAAGTGTACCGCTTTTAAGGGGTCATTTAAGCCCGAAATCGTATTTATTTGATCAAATATTGCCCTAAATCGTTCCTTTTGTCATTTTAGGTACTTTTGAGGAGAAATCTGGAAAAGGAGGCATTTTGGACGTTTTTGGAGCATTAAAGTGAAGAAAACGGCAAAGTCTCAAGAATCGGCTGAAAGTTACTCTTGACGGCGTCACAATTAACATGGGACGGCGTCATGCCTTGGCAAGAAAAGTTGGATGTGAAATTTACTCATGACGGGCCAGTGAGTTAGCATGAGAATTCTGACGGCGTCACGCTTTAACTAAATCAAGGGCGTCACGGCTTAAATCATAAGGGGACGGCGTCACGTTCATGATCCGACGGCGTCAAGCCTTGATAGGCCAGAATGGATTTTTGAAGAGCTAAAGAGGGACGGCGTCAAGAAGGTCACCCGGGAACCCTAAAAGCGGCGACGTGACGGCGTCACAATGCATAAGGTGACGCCGTCAGATCCAAAAATCTATATATAGTTTTCTAATCTTTTGTCATAAGGGAGAGCTTAGTGTGTGGAATTTTGGGATAAAACCCTAAGACGATTTTAGCTACTTTTTCAGGGCTTTTTGCCTTGAGATCTTCCATGTTTCATTGAAAGATAAGTTATCAATTAATCATTCAATATGTCTATGTGTTGTTTGATTCTATCTTATGCTTGTCTTTTGTTTAACATGTTAGGCTAATTTTATCTTGTGTTTGCTTAGATCTAATGAAACCTAGCTATTGATTATTGGTTGTTAGTGTGTTGTTAGTTGTATTGGATGATTGTTTATCTATGTTAGGCTTAAGAAAACTGGCTAACTTCCTATTCGGTAACTTGCTTGAACGTCTTAAGAAACATGAACCAAACGCGTACTAAAGGTTTTTATGGTTGTATTTAATGCACAAGCGAATTCTAGTGATCCCATGTTAGGAGCTTCCTAGCCGGCTCGACATAGGAGTGAAGTAGGAGCTTGTAGAGTTGGGGAAGTAAGTACGCCACCCCACGAATGGTATTAAGGAATACACCCGTCATCCACGCGACTAATACACACTAATTAACCGGTAAAAGATAGTTAGGGAGTAAGGAAATCTAAGTAAACACATTTCTCTACACATAAGTTTCTCACCACATTTCATTTTTGTTATTTTATTTTATTTGCATTCGTAGTCATTTGGGTTAGTTGACTAGCAACTAATTCCGCCCACTCCTTCAAACCCGAGATTTTACTTGCTTTCATAAAACTATAAAAACATAAAAAGAATCTTCCTCAACCCTTAGACCTAATTAGAGTAGCCTTTCATACCTAACGAACACTATTCCCTGTGGAGAACGATCAATCCCCCGTACTTACCACTACACTATACTACATCGGTCAGGTACACTGCCTGGTGGGGTTGTAAGCCTCTTGAGATCCCTCGAGAGGTAAAACCTGTTGTAAGGTTACAAAACCACGCAATCATGGATGTGGCCTAATGACTGGACAAGATTATTCTAGAGATAAATCAAATTGTTGTTCCTGCACTTAATAATCAAAGTATGGATATTGTTATGTGGCTGGATGGAAATAATAATGAAATGAAAATTTTAACTAAAAATGTATGGATGAGTCTCAGAGATAATTGGCCTAAAGTTGATTGGGATCATGTAGTATGGTTTTCTCAATTTAATCAGAGACAAGCTTTTATCTTATGGCTTGCAATACATGGTGTTAACCCAAGACAAGATTATGGTTTGGCAATATGGGAATGATCAGAGATGTCCTTTAGGCAAGAACTGCGCAGATAGTCATAATCATCAGTACTTTGATTGCCCTTATACATCCAAAGTTTGGAAAATGATGTTGAGTAAAGGGAAATTGAATAGAGGGTGTAATAGTCTTCAAAATGTGGTGGCTTATCTTTCTTCTCAGCCTTTCAAGAACAATATATGACATGCTATTAAAAAGCTAATCTTGCATGCTGCAATATATTTCATATGAAATGAAAGGAATAAGAGGTTGTTCCAAAGTGTTTTAAGGACAAAGGAAGAGTTGATTAAAACTATTGATAACAATGTGAATGACATGTTGAGAAGCTTGTGAGTTAAGAAGTCATCTGCAGTGGTTATGGTGGCAAATAAATAGGGCCTAAAATGGGAAAATAAAAACTGATCCCTGTTAGCTCCACTTATAGTTGGTGTATTATATGTTGTGAAGCCTTATAGTCCTATTTAGAAGAAGAAGGATAATTGTTATAGTACTTTGGTCTTGGAATGTTTTTTTAGGGGTGTTTGGATTAAGTATGTTTGATAACACATTGGTATGATGGGTTGCATAAGGTGTTAGGATTCAACTTCATTGTGATGAATATTGTGAGTCATGAAATATAAGACTACCCTGATTTGTCAAATAAAGTTGAATCCTTAGAGTATAAGGTTGTTCGTAGCTTTATGTGATCTCAAGTTATGGATGATGCCTAGATATGATAGTATCTTGATACCAAAGTGTGAGGCGGTAGCTACACTTGGTTTTTCAGGGTAATCTTGCATTTAGGAAATGTAATTCAGGTCTTGTAGATATCCATAGAGCTTGATTCAGTATTCTAGTATAGTTCATATAAGTAATGATGCCTTCTCAGTCAAGACAAACAATGCTGTGAAGAAGATTGTTTGTGCTTGACTAACTTATGAAATGTAGTTACTAATAATGATTGAACTTGCTCTAAGTGATTATGGTCTTATGATGATGCCCAATTTTGATAGGATTCTGGTGCCCTATGTAAGGTTGAATCTGCATTTTGGTGACTAGGATAATCATGTAAAGATGTAATCATAGTCTTGGAATATCCTTAGAAGCATGGTGAAAATTGTGAATAAAAGGTGTCAATGATTAGTTCTGAGATTGATTCTAGTATGTCGTCTTAGTTTTGTATAGTTTTAAGCAATGTTGCAAAAATCGTGAATCGGTAGTCTGGCGGTCGACCACCCTGCAACGATTAATCGGTCAAGGCGGGATTAATCGGTGATTAATCGGATTGGCATTTCCTGCAAGTTGTAGGATTCTACGAAAAACCGTTGTAATTAATCTCAATGATTAATGATAACCTTGTGTTACCGTTTAATAAAACCCATTTTACGGGGAAATTTAAACTTTTCTCTTATTGTTATTATTATCACGTTACGTACTAACGATATATATATCAAATATAACACGAACACAATACACAACCTGACCACGACGCCAGTAATGCACCATCAACGACAAATGACAATACTCACGATAAAACTTAACATTTCTATTATAATACATTTAACACAAAAATCATTTAAATAAAATATACCTAACTATAATTAAACTACACCTAATTACACTAAACCAAAAACCATTTCATTAATCCTAATCCTAACCAACCGGACCCCTTATTTGTAGCCCATCACACGAGCCCAACAAACGAGCCCAACACCCTTTCCATGTTTACTCTTTTCTTTTCTCTCTTTTCTTTAAACCCGATCACAAAACACGCCCATAGAAGCCCTCGTAACTCCACAATATCGAACATGACCTATACGTATTTTTACATCATCATGATCACCACCTATCAAACTCCCTTGGTGCAAATTCCCAACCATGAATGTCGCATATTACCACAGTAACTGGGGCTATATATTTCGTCCCAAATCGACACATACGTATAGAAATAAAGGGCAAAACACAACCATTTCACACCCCGCTTTTTCCTGCGATCTCATAACAACATTCTTAACATCTCATGATGCTTAAAAGAATAATAGAACTGCAGCAAAAACCTGTAGCTCGCTAGTATCATTTTGGTGCCAATATTAATACAAACCGAATATATGAGTACTCCAAAAGCAAAATACAAGGTACCTACTACCAAATATCTATCCCATAATCTACCAATGTCAGAAAATCTGCATAGGTGTCCCTCAAGCCACAGTAACTCCAATGATAGGGTCAAAAGGTCAATGAAACGTGTGTGAAAATTTGCCTATAAGATAGCCTATCATATCTCACACAACCCTACCCACATTTCACTATCTTTCACTTCACAATTACCCTACCAAATCCAGCAACTTTTCTGTCACTCACTAGTAAGCAAATCGAGTAGAAGTGAATACGTATAAAACGTATTCGAAGCTTGGTGGGACTGCTCTCATTCCTTCTGCTTCATTCCTTGTGTCTCGTTCGAACTCCACAGCTTCATCACCACCTTTTTAAAGGTGTGGTATGATCCTCTTTCCTATACATTTTGCACGTTAAGCATGCATAACACATATTTATATAACAAGCGTATTATATCTTTTGTGCATGTCACGTTAAAAGAAAATGAGAGAAAGAACTCATGCATGTGTTCACACCATGTTTAGAACCACGCTAGATCACCCACGAACATATTAATATCTTATGCATATCATCATATTCACTCGAACGTATAGCATTAATCTACTACGCACCTATTTAAGAAATTGGAAATATGTATACGTTAAATGGACTCATGAGGAACCATAACATGCTCGTCTCTTAACCTTACAAGTCACAAAGCACGCTAACAACTCATACATTTCATTACCCATACTAGTTTCACTCGAACAAATATCTATCTCATATATTACGAACCCTTTTAAAACGTATATATGCATGACAAGTCGAATGGTCACATAACGATTAGTATACACTCACATATTGATCACGAGGTCACATAACGCATAACAAACCCACGAGTACATGAATACTACACGAATGGAATATACAAAAATCTCGCTAAGTCTTTTACAATATGCCATGTCGCCTAGAAAACATACCTATATCTCTTAAACTCGTCACACAACATAGTGTTTTCACCACACGACTTGATTAACCACCCAACAAACTGAGTTTTCCATTTTTACAACGTGCCATGAAACCCACAAATGGACCATTAAAATCTGCCAAAGCGTTTCGCAGAAAAACTAGTTCGAAAACTTAAGAATTATAACGTATGGGCTCCAAGCCCAAAAAGCAGTTTTAATAAGCCCCGAATAAGCTGGAATAATGGCACTTCAAGAATAAGCTTTTAACATAAAAGTGAGTCATTTTGATAACTCAAACCCTCCCCAAAGCCCATGAATTAAAAATACTAAATGGGCTACTAAAATAGTTCGTTAAGGCCCACTTAGGTGAAAAATAAGCTACTGACCGAATAAGCTATTAAAATAAGCTTCATTAATCTTAAATAAATCTCATAAAAACTCGCCATCCGTTTCCTTACATTTTTGTGAATTTTGGACTAAAAATGTAACGCAATCCAACTAGGAGGACTAAAACTGCCAAACTATGAAACATGCGGACTGAAGCTGTGAAAACAGTTTGTACAGGACTTAAATTGACCATTGAATTAACTCCAAGCCTCATATGGACATATGGACAAGTTTTGGACTATTTTTGGACTATGGACTTAACGAAGGACTAACGACGTAACGCAAACGCAGTTAGGGTAAAAAGGGTAAAATCTGGAAAAGAACAAGGACCTACAGTTTATAACTTGACATTCTTATTTCATTTTCTATTTTCGTCACATTTTCACTTCATATGCATTTTACACATTTTATTTGCATATTATTTAAATTTCGATACTTAGTAACACTATAAATATTCGAGTTAACGTTTTATGGCATTCATTCATTCTTCGAAGAAATAACACTACGGGAGCACTGACACAACAATCAGGATACTCACATATGTAGCATTATTCTGAACTATAAGCATTTTGAATGTAACACACTCACTTTCAACGATCAGATCGTTGCACATCATTAGTTATTCACCATTCACCATTCATTCACACACACCACTAGAAATTAGTCAGATTCTCAGACATTTATATTTATTAGGTTCCGTATTGAAGTTGTTATCATAATCACCTCAAAGTTTACCTTCACTATCACCAGAAACGCTTAAGGTGAGTCATGGCCTCACTTTTTAAATCATTTATATTTTTAAACTCTGTGAGGGGGATACATGCTATAAACAGATCACAAGTATTTTTCTGTATGCTACCTGACTTGATATATGCCTAAGTTACCTTATTGCCATAAGACCCTCTATCATGAGCCATTAATCACTGCGGTGAACGCGAATATAATGAATAGATCTATTAGAGGCTGACGACCTATCCCACTAATACTTTGACGGAATGCTTTTTGCTAGTCGTATTAGTCGCGATACATTATATTTGAGAAAAATAGGAATTGGCAAATCACCTATTACACGAGGGCAAAACCTTCATCATTAATTTGATGAACACCTCCGTTTATACGGTACTTTGTTAACGTTTGCGTGTCATGAGACTTAGGGCAATATATGAACTGCGATATCAACTTTTAAACTGATTGTATATCAAATACAATCCTACTTGTGAATCGAACTGATATTTAAACTTCAAACTCCATGATTTCACTCAACATTTTGTTGACTTTTAAGCATGTATATCAGGAAATTAGTAGAGCGGATCAAGGCATGGAGCAGGCAAAACCTATCTTAAATAAGGGTGTAAAATAAAGTTGTAATTCAGTTAAAATGATATTTCTTTGGAGAAACTATTTGCACTCTGATGTAACGCTTTGTAACTGAATTCATATTATGGACCTATAATAATTAAAAATGCCTTTACAGGCTGTTTTCTATGATTTTGTTTTCGATCCTCACAGTAATACCTCAATTAGACTTCCGCTGCTATAAAGAAAAATTTGGGGGTGTTACACATTTCCTGCAAGTTTTTGGTATTTCTGGAGACTAGACTAAAGATCTTAACTGATTCCAAGCTTAATATGTTTCCAAACCTCAATAATAGGCTCCAATTCGGATTATGAGGCCCATTGTGCGTTATAAGTGAAATAAACAAACCCCAAATTACATAGAATGCCTAAATTATTAATTTTTTAAAAGTTGACTAATTAGTCCGATTTTTGACCGATTCGGCCGATTTTTGACTGATTAGTGGCTGATTTTTTCCTAGGCCGATTTTTCCACCGATTTTCAAAAATCAACAAGGTATAAAGCCGATTACCGATTAATCAGCCGCCTAGGCCGATTTTTGCAACATTGGTTTTAATTATGTCTCTGATCGTATTTGTTGTTATAAAGCTCTTGTATAGGATGTTTGGAAGTGTCATTCTCACATAAAGTTGCTTTTATTGTATATAGTTTGATGATTCACCTTTTCAAAAAAAAAAAAAAATCTGGTAAACAATAAATTAAATCCCTATCCTTCCCCACAATGTTTCGCACCCCAAATGGGGGTTCGTGACTTAGCCCATCACGAAATGGGTGTCAAGAGTGAAAAATACCCGACAATTTTGCTACGTGTCACTCTTTGAGGGGTGCCATATGCATTTCGCCCCTCACCATTTCGAGGTAACGAAATAAGTGTCCAAATGGTATATAATAGCTAAAAAATTGTCTTCTTTTTATAAAGAAAAAAAAAGCAAAGCACCTGGTTATTAATTTGACCGTGTTTCAGGCTATGCGCACGAGTCTCGGTCGACATAGGTCGGCACTCGGTCGGCGTCGGTCGACACTGGTGTGATGTGTCTGTCGGCGTCGATCGAATTTTTTTTAATCGATCACAGGCACGGCCGAGGTCGGGTAACCACAAAACAACAAATATTTCCCACTTTTTAACATTTTACCGTTTCATGCATTTAAAAAAAAGTAAAAATTAAAAATTAAACACTTTATTTTACATTATAAAAAAAGGAGAAAAAAAGATGAAGGTCATTTTGGTGTGGTAAAAAGTTACCTATAGATCGCTGAAGAGAGAAAACTGATGTGACAGATAAAATGAAGGTTGATGTAGGTCACTTGCGTAGGCATTCTCATAGAAATATTTTGTTCCAAATAATTTCCAAATTCCACTATTTAAAAATTGGATAAATCCCAGCCGTTAGATAACTCGAAGATGACCTACAACCCACTACGATATTCCCAACAAGGTCAAAACCGTCTTTCCACCTTTCCTTTATATAAAGCCCGCATCACTCTCCTTTTCATCTAGGGTTTTCATCTTACAGTCTCCTCCAAAAGTTGGAGGTTTTCATCAAAAAAAAAATCAAAAATGGGTGAGGAGAGAAAGAAGGGGACAGTGAAGTGGTTTAATGACACAAAAGGGTTTGGATTTATAACACCAGACGATGGAACTGAAGATCTTTTTGTTCATCAGTCTTCCATTAAAACTGATGGTTTCAGAAGTCTAGGTGATGGTGAGTCTGTTGAGTATCTTGTTGAGACTGGATCTGATGGCAGGTCTAAAGCTGCTGACGTCACCGGTCCTGAAGGTGCCAACGTTGTTGGTAGCACCCGTGGCGGCGGCGGCGGTGGTGGTGATCGTTATGGCGGCGGAGGAGGCGGGTATGGTGGAGGTGGTGGCGGTGGAAGGTATGGAGGCGGAGGCGGTGGTGACAGGTATGGAGGAGGTGGAGGCAGTTATGGCGGCGGTGGCGGCTATGGTGGTGGCGGCAGCCGTGGAGGTGATGGGTGTTTCAAGTGTGGTGAGAGTGGTCACATGGCTAGGGATTGTACTCAGGGTGGTGGTGGTGGTGGTTATGGCGGCGGCGGCGGCGGTTATGGTGGTGGCGGGCGTGGCGGTGGACGTGGTGGAGGTGGCGGCGGTGGAGGCTGCTACAACTGTGGTGAAGATGGGCATTTTGCCAGGGAGTGTCCTACTAATGGTGGCGGCCGTTAGTTTGTTTTGCAATCTCAAGATCTGCTACTGATAAAGTGTGTGTTTTTCACCCACTTTCACTATGTGTTTTTAAGCTTGATGTTTATGTTTCTATGATGTTGATGGATTTCTGAAAAAAATGTTATTTAGCTTTTGTTACATGATTAGTGCTTAATGATGGTTATTTACTACATGGTTATTGTTATGGTTTTATTGGTTTGTATATCTTTAATTTTATGTTGATCTGCATCTACAAGTATGGATTGAGATGAAGTTGGTTGAATATCAAATTTAGGGTTTGGACAGTTTGGTGAGGTGTATATTTTTTTTTTGTTAACATGTCGTTTTGTGGGTATGGTATGGATTTGCTTGCCTAGATATTTTTGTTGTAATGGATATGGGCATATTTCATCAATACTTCAAAATGGGTGGATTTGTGAAAGTATGTTAGAATGGGTGTAACAAGGGTGATGTTCGCGTGTCGTCTCTTCTTTCACGCGTAGTCCTCTTGCCACATCTCATATGTTCACGGTGTGGTCAAGGCAAGAATGTGCGGTGTATGTATGTTCTTTCACGCGTAGTCCTCTTGCCACATCTCATATGTTCACGGTGTGGTCAAGGCAAGAATGTGGGGTGTATGTATGAATTTGGTGGTCAAGTTGTATGAATATGCGCAAAATAAAGATCAGGAAAAATGATGCATATTAGCAAACAAACTAGGATACGAACAATGACACAGTAGCAAAGAAAACAATGACGTTGAAGTTTGATGTCTTAAGAATTAACATTTTACAATATCATATGGAAACTCATTTATCCACGCATAGTGTTACAAATTTGGTTATCTATATCTTTTATTATTGATAAAGATGTTGGTCCCAAGTCGAAGGTATAAGTGTTTCATTTAGGGCTTAGAACTCTTTGTAATGGCGCTCAATGTTTTGAGGCTGTTTTTCGTTTATGTTTCTGGTACCTCAAGTATACAGTTGATGGTTTTTATGTTTCAAGAAGATTTTAAATCTTCTCAAAAAGTAAGGTTCAGTGTTACTGATAGATGGATATAACTCACGTTACATCTGCAAAGCAACGACTAGCTATATTTCTCTAACATTGTATACACTAGGAAAAAATGACATTAAGAAACCCAAAACTTATCATTTGATAAGTTATAATGTTATATATTTAATTACCGCATGAATGACCCTCTTGTATTTCTAGACTGATAGATCTCTAATCTTTGTTTTGCTTCGTTAATCAGTGGTTCCACAAACTCATCATACTGAAAATAATCTTTTTTTAACGCCCATTCGAGCACTACAAGCACTTCGTCTTGAGCTAGTGTCTCACTATCAGGAACGTGCATTGCAAGATAACAAAGGAGGATTAACGCGGGACGCTGAACTGCTTGTTCCCCAAAATATGTTAACTGAATCAAATGTTTAGCCCCGCCAAGATCTATAATCTTCTTGGAATGATTTACATGAAGGAAATTTTCCGTGCACGCGAACTCAATCAACGTGTCGGTTGATGCTATAGACACATCAGGTTCAGAGTTTTCCAAGAGTGTTACTAATGGGGGAATAATTCTTGTTTCAGTTGCACGAAATGTTCTCGCCAAGTGTCCAATTGATTGGATACTTGTGACGAGAAAATCTGAGTTTGCATTCTTGATGATTTTAAGGAATTGGTCGACAACTGCCCGAGCAGCGGGAGATGTTGGTTTAAACCCCGAATGTCTTAACTCTATGTGCTTGTGAGCCACTGCGGTGATTTCCACTAACGCCATAGCCGAATTGTATTGTATTTCGTACGCACCTTTTTCCAAAAGTACCGCAAAGCAAAGAAGCGCTCGGGACTCGGTAATGCTTTTACAGATTGAAACATTGTTCGCACAAAGGTACCATAAAGCTCTAGCTGCCATCGCTTTCATTTGGCTTTTTGTCTCAGGGTTTTCAAACTCCCTCGTTTTAATACTTGTTCCCACAAATGCGATTTGTTTCCTCGTGTTGTTTTTATATTTGTGTGACTTGTCGTTACGACTCCTTCCTGATTTTTCAACAATTGTGTTCGCGACTACATTATGCATGTCGTTTGTTTTCACAGGCACCGGATGCAAAACTTGACCTTTTTCTTGTTCTCCTGTCCCGTTTTTGCTATTTGCCATAACGACCGTGTGAATAGACATATTTTGCTTACTAGCAATCGCGTATCTGCTATGTTCTTGTATTGTTTCAAACGCTAAATGACCAACAAGCAACCGAATTACATTGTTTTGCAAGAAATGTTCTTGACATTTAGGGTGGTTCGCAGCTAATTCTGAGACCGCCCATGCCACGACTAGTTGTACTTTCATAGGTGAAAATTTCAAATTTTTTGCAAATATGGCACAAACACCCGCATTTATAATATATTGGACACTCTCTGGGTCTCGGCCCAATAACCCGATAGCTCGTGCTGCATTTTCCTGCCCATCCTCGTTCCCTTCTTTCGCGAGTTTTAAAAGTGGTGGCACACCTCCTTCCTCAATTATTAAATTCCCGTATTTAACATTATCCCGTGCTAAAGAAACAAGTGAAATCGCTCCCTCGGCTCGTTCCTCTAATGTACCCGAACACATGATAAAGATTTGTTCCCAAATCAAACCCAATGTGGGCTCGTTAGCTGCAATTGGAGGTAATCCAAGGTACTCATCATCTCGATCAACGGACGTGGTTGATACACGAAGGAGCCACGACACGTCCCCTATTGAATTTTCGAGGTTTTGCAATGTTCTACGAAAATGGGCCGTGGGTATGATTTTGAACACGCGACGTAGCCCATTTTGGCAACATTTATCTACTAGTTTCAAGGCTCTTTCAAGAACTTGTTCGGTTTCATCAATAATTCGACGTGTAGGTCTTTCATAAAGATCATAGCTAACGCGTGCTACTTGTCGTAAAAGGTTAGCGAGTTTTTCTGTCTTGGCTTTGATTTCGGCGCAATCTTGTTTAAATGAACAAACTTGTTCAGATGCTTTTATAAGTTGGTCTGCTGATTGTATCGGTCTTGATATGATTTGTTTTACGGGGTCGGACATTGCCAACAAAAGACCACCCTCCTAAATGGCCTATGAATCCCAGAAAGCAAAACTGGTAGCTCGGGCGAGATTTCCCTATGTACGAATTTTTTTGTCCTTTTACATACGAGATTTCCCTTCAAAATGCCAATATTGGCTTTATCTTTGTTGTGGATGGAGGTGATCGATCGGTAATGTTTATGATCAACACAATGGGAAAATGTCTTGCGAGAAAGAAAAAAAAAGAAAGCTCGAAAGTGGTGCAGAGACTATTTTGGAGTGCTAAAATTGGCAATCAATAAACCATGAATGTAGGGAGCTCAATGGGTGGTGAAAAATATTTTGTGTAACTATATATAATCATGTCAAAAAATACTTGAAATGTGATCTAAAATCATAAAATACGAAAGTTGCAATGTAGCAATAAGAAAATACGTAATATACAATGTGATTCACTTATACGACAAGGTTGCAAAAATCGCAAATCGGTAGTCGGGCGGTCGACCACCTTGTAGCTTGTAATCGGTCTAGGCGGGATTAATCGGTGATTAATCGGATTGGCGTTACTGACAAATTTTAGTTATTTCCGACAAGTTTTGTGTATTTCCAGTGAGTTTTAGGTATTTTCGGCAAGGTATTTTCTAAAATACAACTTGTAATAGACTTAAACAGTTACTATAAGTGATCAAAATAAGTTTACAGTGAGTTTTGGGTACTTCCGGCAAGATTTATAGGTTTCCGGAAAGTTTGACCACCATTGACCGCCGTTGACCACAGTTGACCTATTTGTTTGACCCAGTTACATAAATCGGCAAGGTCGATGGTCTTGTAATACCTAATCGACGATTAATCGGCCTTGTAGAACTTTTTTTGCAACACTGTGATTCACTTATACGACATCATGTGATAACTATACTACTACATGTAGTCAATAACCCAACATTTTCCGCCATCAACTATTTGGAACCCAACCCGTGTCTGACAATAAATCTGACCCGGACACCAGTTTTTAGATCCGATTTCTGATATCTCCGTTTTCATTTTTTAGAAGTGCATTTCATTGTTTAGTAAACTAACGCCCTATTAATTGGACCATAAAACGAAACAGTTCACCATTGTAAAGTAAACTAACGCCCTATGGTTATGACGAACACGTTTCACATTGTTGCTGAACTTGCAATTATGTTTAAGCCCCTGAACTTTTTAGTTTTGACTTTTGAGGGTCAATTCCAAATATAAGCCATTTTCCGAACACTGCACCAATTTCAAGTTCATAGAGGTGCATTTCGTTGTATACTTAAAACGTAAACGCTAAACATCAATTGAACCTTTACGAATTAGAACTTAAATAATTAAAAAGATCGGTTTAGAAGTGTTACCTTATTTGAGGCTTGAACACGGATGAACTGTTGTTAATTGATCACTCATTTTAACTACTTTACTGAACTACTGAAAAAAAAAATTAATTGATTATCTTTTGGTCTGGTAATTTGGCCAGGTACTATTCTGATGAACACGTATCGTATTGTTGCTGGACTTGTAAAACAGGTCCTTGAACTGTTGGGTTTGTTATGTTAAAGCTCCCTGAACTTTTTAGTTTTGAGGGTCAATTTCAATTATTCTTACATTCTTCTTCTTCTTATACTCTAATATTTTGAAGTTTTTCGTAATACATACTTTTTCGCCTATTAGAAGTCCGGGTGTAACAGTGTCACCCAAGACGTGTTTTTTCCCCATGACGCGTCGTTGGTCGATTTTGAGCATAAGTCCATCGACCGACTTTTATTCTTTTTATCTTTTGTGTGTGTGAGTGTATTGTGTAGTATGTTTATGTTTAAAGTGAGGTATATTTGTGTTTAAGTATGATATGTTTGTGTGGTGAAGTTTGGGGTGTTTGGCAAAGCTAATGAATTGGGCTTATGCTAGGGGTGTGCTATAAAACATAAAAACCAAACCTAAACCGATTAAAAAACCTATGGTTCGATTTTTGTAATTTATAAAAAACGAATCTTATGATTCGTTTTGGTTTTAACAAAAACATCAAACCGAAAAAATACATATAATCTTCAAAACTTATGTTTGAGTTGCTCTTGAATATGTCATTTACAACACATAATAGTTATCATCTAGAATTTTCGTGGTTGTTAATTTTTTATTGTCGTTATTGTGTCACTTTACAACGCATAAACAAGTTTCTTATAATTTTTTTTATGATCAATAGTTTCTTATTGTCATTATTTTGTGTTTCTTTGTTTTTGAAACTTGAAAAAGTTATTCTATGTTGTATTAGAAATTTGACAATTGAGAAACCAAACCGTGATAAACGAAATAAAAACCGAAAACCAAAAAAATGAACCTAGAATAAACCGAAATCGAACGGTTTCTAAAAAGCAAAAGCCGAATATTTTCAATTCAGTTTTGGTTTTAGTCAAAAAACCGAGCCAAATCGAACCATACTTACCCCTAGCTTATGCTTATGTTATATAAGCGGCTTATGACTTATATATCATAGCTCATAAGCCATTACTAAATGTTGGTTTAGCTTATCATAATTAATAACGTAAAATGACAAAAAAGTACATGAACATTAAAAAGGTGTAATTATTAAATGGGGGCATAAAAGTCTTTTTATATAATATCGTTATAGAAGCTTACCCTTCCTCAAATAAGCCATAAAGTTTGGGCTTATTAAAACCACCTCATATAACCTCAAATATGTAAACTTAGCCAAACACTTAATTAGACTTATGTTTGTTATATAAGCTAATAAGCCTCCTAAATAAGCTTAATCAACCGAGTTCTATGTTGATTGTGTGTGTGTGATGTTGGTTTGTGTGGGATATAATTGTGTATAAGTGAGGAATGTGTGAGTGAGGAATGTGTTGGTGATCATATTACATCTTTTTGGTGGTGATGTTGGTCGTGAAGTGAAAATGTGATGTGACGTTGTCTTGACAGTAATGATGATAGTCACCGCTACTCCTGGCCCAAAGTGAAAATATGATGTATGGTGACGTTGTCAAAACACAAAAAAGTTAAGCTAATTATTAAAGCAAGCTCAAACTCAGGCTAAATATTTGGAGCAAGGTATGTTGTAACTATGCTGCATCTGTATTAAGGAGGTTATATTTATTTAAGCCTATTTTTGAACTTATAAATTTCAATCGATTTCTCTATACCATCTATATTAGTTTAAACTTTTTCAGTCCTTTAAAAGTGAAAAAAGTTAAATCACCTCGTATATCTTTATGTATCAACTTTTAATAAATAAGGTTATCGAAGGTGTTTGTGTATCATCTTACCAAAATTTTGATGAATTCATGAATTTATATTTGGAGACTTATGAGCTTGTCCAATTAAGTTTGCGAGCTTTTAAAATTAATAAGCTTAAATATATAACCCTTTAACAGTTTAATAGGGTGCTTGTCTAACTTATTTTTAAGGCTTAAGCTTATGCTCAATAAGTAGATTATAGCTTTTGATATATAAGCTCATAAGTCAAAGTTGAGTGCTTGGGGGGGGGGGGGGGGGGGGGGGTTGGGTTGGGTTTGAAGAACGGAATTTTTTAAGCTAGCAAGGAGCTAGAACAAAAGAAAATTACATACTATAAATAAAAATAGTTTGGTTTTTAAGCCAACCGACCCAACTTAAATTTTCAATCTAACTCTGCTATTGACCCAACTAAACGAGTTCATAACAAGGTTATCAAAAAACAATTTTTGCCTAACTCTCGCCGTTTGAAAAATGCATTCGTTTTGATAAGCCCACACATGCCGCCATAAAGAGTAGAAAACAACTTGCAAATACTCCTTTTGCCTCGTCTTTAGCTGGATATTTTGGAGCCACTCCAACTAATATCGATACGATGATAGAGGTGGAGTAGGAATGTCCCACCAACGAGCCAACATAACATAAACCCGTGTTACACCCGTACCCCGAAAAGGTACCATTAATGTAAATATTATGTCATGTAAATATGTTAGGGATTATTTATAACTTAAGGTGTGGCTAAATGAGAAGTATAGAACTAGAAGGACCATAATTGCTAAAAGGCCAAACTATTAACTAGCACATGATTAAATAAGCAAGACTTGGAATTGTCTGGAAATATTTGGAGAGTTCTTGGTGAGTCGACATATAGAAGAGAAATAGGAGGGAAAGCCAAAATTATCATCTTGTCTCAATTGTACATCAAGAAGTGATCAAGAAGCTTTAAGGAAGCTTTAATTTTGTTCCTTTCATCAAGTAAGTAACTTTCCCCAATTGTGAAAATTAGGGTTCATATGATGGGTTTTGAGGATTATGGCAAAAGGTAGTGAATTAATGATCTCCTTAGTTAGTTAGTTGCTAATTGTAGTTAATTTTGTGATAGGAAGCAATTATAGAAGCCCTTTCAAAGTCAAGTAGGAAGCTAGTAGGAGTAGAGGTAAGTATATGAGTATAATCTTTGTAATGTTATGCTATTAATGTTATGATTGTGTTAATGTGATGTTTTATGGAGCTTGTAATGATGTGTTAGCTTGGATCCAATGCTAGATATGAAAATGTTGTATATATAAATATTACTTGCTTGATCAAGGTAAGTAATAACCCCACTTGATGCTCCTTGTTAATGTTATGATTGGTGGTAATCACCAATCTTGTGTAAATGTGATGTTGATTATACCTTGTATACTTACTAAGCGTTTTCGCTTACGGTTTAGATGTTAATGTTTTTTTGTAGGTTCTAGCGGAGGAAGCAAGGGTAAGGATATAGCCTAACTTATAGCATAAGAAGGTAGTTTAGAAGATCAGAACTCTTTTGGACCAAGCATATAGAAGTTGGAAGCCCCCAAGTGTTCTTTTATGTCGTGGGTACACTTCTCTTTATATGGTCATTTTGTTAAGTTCACGGTCGTGTTTTGTTGTCTAGATTATGGTTTAACTAAGTGTGTAAGTCATGAATTCTCTATGGTACATATTGGTAGTTATGGACGTTTAAGGGGGTGTTTGGTATAAGCATGCTCCTACCATTTTGGGATGTTATCGGGTCATGTACGCATGGAACGCTTTTGATATGTCAAGTTAATGGTTATGGTCAAGTTATTTGTGTATTGGTAGTAGTAAATGGTCTTGTAGTGTAATGGGTTATTTTGGGTATTAGTGTATAACCCGTCAAATTTTGAAGTACTATTACGGGTGGTCAAACGGGTGATGTTTTTGCATGAAATTAATCTTACGGACATACTAAAGGATTCTGGAAAGTTTCGTCAAGTTTCGAGTCCGGGAGGTCGGGTTTCCAGCCGAGGCTGTTGAATATGCATATTTTGATCAGTAGGGTCTGTCCAGAATTTCTGTGGTGCAGGGTAGATACGGCGCATCTCATTTGAGATCCGGCGTATCAGGTGATGCGGCGCATCTCCCTTTGGGATATGGCGCATCGTAGCTATTTTCTTGTAATTTTGTCTCAGTGGGTTGATGCGGCGTATTTGATTCAATAGATGCGGCGTATCCGAGTTTAGGATAATACGGCGTATCACTTCAAATTGATACGGCGTATTGTCTTTGATGCGGCGTATCCCTGAAAAGGATACGGCGTATCTTGGTCTCAGAAGGGTTGTCTGGTCGTTTTAGAAAATTTGTATGAAATGTTTGGAAGGGTCTTTGAGTAGATGTTCTTGCAAGTATATTTAAAAGGTTAAATGTTATAAGTTATGGTCATGAAATGAAGAAATTGTATAAGTCCGTTTTAGTCAATCGTTTCCGCGTTTAAAGTTCAAAATTTTTGGTATAAGTGGTCACGGGGCGTTACAACTTGGTATCAGAGCTTTGGTCTAAGAGATTTAGGATTTCATTTTAGGATTTCCTAGACTTAGGCCTTGGATATATGCGGTTAGAGCTAGTGTTTGTTATTTATGTATTGTTTGGATGGTTTTGAGGACCCATATGTTCAATATTTCCATGACTACGCCTGGCCACCGTAGTAATGAAAATACGGGACATATGTGAAATTGAAATCATTTAGATCATACATGAGTGACAAGCTAGGGTGCTAGAATAAGATATAAATGTCATTCATGCATTGGCTAAGTATTTATAATTGTGTTTAATGTTGTGAATTGCTAATTTTCAGTAAGAAGAAATGGAAACCCCTCACCCGAAGGAAGTCGCGAAATCCACGGCTTCCAAGCATGCCGAAACTTCGGCAAGTGATCCGGGCAATGCTAGCAAGGATAATGAAAGTTCTTCCTCAAACTCCGGAGGCCCTGACTTTAGAGGCTTCACGGGAGATGAAATGAAAGCCCTAGACAAAATGTTAGCAAAAAGAGTGGCTAAGGCTATTGAAAAAGCAATGCCCTTCTATGTTCAACAAACGACGCAAAATCTTAAGGAGCTAATGAAGAAGAGTTTAAGGAGTTTAAGAAAGAATGTGGTCCGACAAAAGAACCTAAGAATGACAAAGCTACTTACCGGGATTTCACGGCTTGTGATGTGCCACAGTTTACCGGTGTTCTTGATCCCATTGTTAGTAATAGGTGGATAACGGCGGTGGAAGGCGCTTTTCGTACTAGTGGTTGTGAAGAAAGGAAGAAGGTTATCTATGCTACTAACTTTCTTCGTGATAGTGCGAAGACTTGGTGGGAAGGAAAGGTGTGCGAGAAAGGTGAACCTTGGGTAGAAACTTGTACATGGAAAGAATTCAAGGAGTTGTTTAGTGCTGAGTATGCTCCGGTTGAAGAGGTGGACAAAATTCGAGAGAAATTCCAATCTCTCACTCAAACTAACGAGACGGTAAATGAGTTGTGGAGGATGTTTAATGATATGATTCCTTATTGTCCCGAATATCTTGGGAATGACAGGCTTAAGGTTGACAAGTTCCAAAGGATGCTCAAGGATGACATTCGTGAAGTGATTTCACCATTCAAATGTACTACGTTGGATGATCTTTTGAGTAGGGCTAGGGTAAGGGAAGCGGACTTACTTAGGAGGAAGGAGAAGGAGGCGAAAGAATCAAAAAGGAAGCTAGAGTTTGCGGATAAGGATGGAAAGAAAGCTAAATTTGACCATGGCAAGAAGAGTGCGGGAAACAAAACTAAGGTAGCATGTTCTAAGTGTGGCAAGTTTCATCTTGGGGAGTGTAGGCGTAATACGCCGGGTTGTTACAAATGTGGAGCCTTAGATCATCAAAGCAAGGATTGTACCAAGCCGATGATAGTATGCTATGGGTGTAATGGGATAGGGCATAGGTTGAGGGATTGCCCGAAAACAAAGGCGATTGAAGCAAAGCCTTTGAGAACTGTCAAGCAAGAGAAAGTGGAGACTCCAAAACCAACAGCTCGAGTCTATCAAATGGGTGTCGAAGAAGCCAAATCGGGGACCGATGTCATCACAGGTATTCATCTTGTAAATTCCATACCCGCTCGGGTTTTGTATGATTCGGGTGCTAGTGTTTCTTTCGTGTCTTATGATTTTAGCAAGCAAATAACTTCCCCACTAGCTAAACTTCCGATACCCCTAGAAGTCGAAATAGCCGATAGTAAAATCGTTGTTGTATCTACTGTATATCGAGACGTAGAGATAGAGATCGATGAAAGTGTCTTTAAGATCGACTTAATTCCTATTATGCTTGGGGAATTTGATATTATTATCGGTATGGATTGGCTTGATAAATATAACGCGGCTATCCTTTGTAGCCAAAAGATCATTCGAGTTGTTAATCCTAGCGGTCGTGAAATGATTATTTATGGGGATAAAAGAAAAGGTGAACTAAAGTTATGTACCGTGATGAAGGCTAGGAGATATTTATCACGTGGATGTTATGCCTTCATGGCTCACGTGGTAGATACGAGCTTTGGGGAGAAAAATATCGATGATGTTCCAGTTGTGAATGAATTTCGTGATGTTTTTCCGGAAGATTTGCCGGGTACCCCACCCGAAAGGCAAGTCGAATTTCGTATTGATCTTGTTCCGGGTGCTACTCCTATTGCTAAAACTCCCTATCGTCTAGCTCCGTCCGAAATGAAAGAATTGATGAGTCAACTTCAAGAATTGCTTGACAAGGGTTTCATTCGTCCTAGTAGTTCGCCATGGGGAGCACCAATCTTGTTCGTTAAAAAGAAAGATGGTAGTATGCGGATGTGCATTGACTACCGCGAGTTGAATAAAGTCACGGTGAAAAATGTGTATCCGTTACCAAGAATCGATGACCTTTTTGATCAACTTCAAGGTGCGCGGTGGTTTTCCAAGATCGATCTCCGTTCGGGTTATCATCAATTGAAAGTTCGAGAAGAAGACATTCCTAAGACGGCCTTTAGGACCCGATATGGACATTACGAGTTTACGGTTATGCCATTTGGTCTTAAGAACGCACCTGCGGTTTTCATGGATCTCATGAATCGTGTATGTAGACCGATGTTGGATAAATTCGTTATAGTGTTCATTGATGATATCCTTATCTATTCTAAGAGCAAGGAAGAACACGAACTACATCTTCGAGAAATTCTTGAGACTTTGAGAAAAGAAAGATTTTATGCTAAATTCTCGAAATGTGAATTTTGGTTGCAAGAAGTTCAGTTCCTTGGTCACGTTATTAATGCCGATGGTATCAAAGTCGATCCTTTAAAGGTAGAAGCCGTAATGAAATGGCATGCACCAAGGAATGTTGGTGAAATTCGAAGTTTTCTTGGTCTTGCAGGATATTATAGGAGGTTTATTCAAGACTTCTCCAAAATTTCATCGTCTTTAACGAAACTTACTAAGAAGAATGCTACCTTCGAGTGGGGAGAAGAACAAGACAAAGCCTTTTGTACTCTACGGAGGAAATTGTGTGAAGCACCGGTTCTAGTATTGCCGGAGGGGACCAAAGATATGGTGGTTTATAGCGATGCGTCTTATTCCGGTCTTGGATGTGTTCTTATGCAAAGGGGAAAAGTGATTGCCTACGCCTCGAGACAATTAAAGAAGCATGATGAAAATTATGCGACTCACGATCTTGAGTTTGCGGCTGTGGTTTTTGCTTTAAAACTTTGGAGGCATTATTTGTATGGTGTCAAGTTTGTAATTTATACCGACCATCGAAGCCTTCAATATTTCCTTGATAAGAAAGATCCCAACATGAGACAACGAAGGTGGTTAGATTTGTTGAAGGATTATGATTGCGAAATTCGCTACCATCCGGGTAAAGCGAATGTGGTGGCGGATGCGTTGAGCCGAAAGGATCAAAATGAGGTTACTAAAATTCATTCCTTGAGAATGGTTGTCACCACCGACCTTTTTGATAAGATCAAGTTAGCTCAAGAGGAGGCATTAAAAGAAGAAAATAGGGAAGGTGAGCGTATCACTTCCTACATTCCGCATCTCGAAGAAGATAGTCGAGGAATTAAGACTCGGTATGGAAGGGTTTATATCCCTTTTCGTAGCAACATCAAAGAATTGATTCTAGAGGAAGCACACAAGTCGAAATATTCTATTCATCCGGGAGCTACAAAGATGTACCGCGATTTGAAGAAGAACTATTGGTGGCCGGGTATGAAAAGAGATTGTGTAAAGTACGTTGAGAAGTGCTTGACTTGTTTAAAGGTCAAATCCGAGCATCAAAAACTGTATGGAAAAGTTCAACCTTTGGATATTCCGGTTTGGAAGTGGGAAAAGATCACGATGGACTTCATTACGAAATTGCCAAGGACGAAAAAGAAGAATGACACGATTTGGGTCATAGTAGATCGCCTAACCAAGAGTGCTCATTTTATTCCAATCCGAGAAAATATGCCCGTTCATAAGCTAGCAAAGATTTACGTTAACAAGATAATCGCACGTCATGGGGTGCCTATTTCTATAGTCTCCGATAGAGACGGGCGTTTCACCTCAAATTTTTGGCAAGATTTCCAAGAAGAATTGGGTACGAAACTTCATATGAGCACGGCTTTTCATCCTCAAACCGATGGGCAAAGTGAGAGGACGATTCAAACTTTGGAGGATATGTTACGAGCTTGTGTGATTGATTTTGGAGGCAATTGGGACGATCATTTACCGTTAGTCGAATTCGCCTATAATAATAGTTACCATGCAAGCATAGATATGCCGCCCTATGAAATGCTTTATGGTAGGAGGTGTAGGACACCCGTGTGTTGGGAAGAAGTCGGAAGGAGGGAATTGGCGAGCACGGATGTAGTGTTGGCTACAACGGAAAAGATAGAGACGATTCGTGCAAGACTTAAGGCGGCACAAGATAGGTGGAAAAGTTATGCCGATAACCGAAGAAGACCAATCGAATTCGAGGTGGGTGATTTAGTTATGTTAAAGGTTTCCCCGTGGAAAGGCGTTTTTAGGTTCAGAAACAAAGGGAAACTTAGTCCTCGGTTTATAGGACCTTTCAAAATCTTGAAACGAGTAGGTGAAGTAGCATATGTGTTGGAATTACCCGAAGAAATGAGGGGTATTCACAATACCTTTCACGTGTCATATTTAAGGAAATGTTTGGCGGACGAAACGAGTGTAGTCACTTTAGACGACATTGAAATTGATCCGGAGTTGCTTTCGCAAGAAGATGAACCGGAGGCTATATTAGGAAGAAAAGTGAGGCAACTAAGGAATAAGGAGATCCCGTTGGTAAAAGTGCAATGGAGACATCGTAAGGGTACAAGCATTAGGTGGGAGACGGAAGCAAAAATGAAGACCAAGTATCCTCACTTATTTCCCGAGTAGAGTTCGGGGACGAACTCTCATTTTAAGGAGGGGAGAATTGTTACACCCGTACCCCGAAAAGGTACCATTAATGTAAATATTATGTCATGTAAATATGTTAGGGATTATTTATAACTTAAGGTGTGGCTAAATGAGAAGTATAGAACTAGAAGGACCATAATTGCTAAGAGGCCAAACTATTAACTAGCACATGATTAAATAAGCAAGACTTGGAATTGTCTGGAAATATTTGGAGAGTTCTTGGTGAGTCGACATATAGAAGAGAAATAGGAGGGAAAAGCCAAAATTATCATCTTGTCTCAATTGTACATCAAGAAGTGATCAAGAAGCTTTAAGGAAGCTTTAATTTTGTTCCTTTCATCAAGTAAGTAACTTTCCCCAATTGTGAAAATTAGGGTTCATATGGTGGGTTTTGAGGATTATGGCAAAAGGTAGTGAATTAATGATCTCCTTAGTTAGTTAGTTGCTAATTGTAGTTAATTTTGTGATAGGAAGCAATTATAGAAGCCCTTTCAAAGTCAAGTAGGAAGCTAGTAGGAGTAGAGGTAAGTATATGAGTATAATCTTTGTAATGTTATGCTATTAATGTTATGATTGTGTTAATGTGATGTTTTATGGAGCTTGTAATGATGTGTTAGCTTGGATCCAATGCTAGATATGAAAATGTTGTATATATAAATATTACTTGCTTGATCAAGGTAAGTAATAACCCCACTTGATGCTCCTTGTTAATGTTATGATTGGTGGTAATCACCAATCTTGTGTAAATGTGATGTTGATTATACCTTGTATACTTACTAAGCGTTTTCGCTTACGGTTTAGATGTTAATGTTTTTTTGTAGGTTCTAGCGGAGGAAGCAAGGGTAAGGATATAGCCTAACTTATAGCATAAGAAGGTAGTTTAGAAGATCGGAACTCTTTTGGACCAAGCATATAGAAGTTGGAAGCCCCCAAGTGTTCTTTTGTGTCGTGGGTACACTTCTCTTTATATGGTCATTTTGTTAAGTTCACGGTCGTGTTTTGTTGTCTAGATTATGGTTTAACTAAGTGTGTAAGTCATGAATTCTCTATGGTACATATTGGTAGTTATGGACGTTTAAGGGGGTGTTTGGTATAAGCATGCTCCTACCCATTTTGGGATGTTATCGGGTCATGTACGCATGGAACGCTTTTGATATGTCAAGTTAATGGTTATGGTCAAGTTATTTGTGTATTGGTAGTAGTAAATGGTCTTGTAGTGTAATGGGTTATGTTGGGTATTAGTGTATAACCCGTCAAATTTTGAAGTACTATTACGGGTGGTCAAACGGGTGATGTTTTTGCATGAAATTAATCTTACGGACATACTAAAGGATTCTGGAAAGTTTCGTCAAGTTTCGAGTCCGGGAGGTCGGGTTTCCAGCCGAGGCTGTTGAATATGCATATTTTGATCAGTAGGGTCTGTCCAGAATTTCTGTGGTGCAGGGTAGATACGGCGCATCTCATTTGAGATCCGGCGTATCAGGTGATGCGGCGCATCTCCCTTTGGGATATGGCGCATCGTAGCTATTTTCTTGTAATTTTGTCTTAGTGGGTTGATGCGGCGTATTTGATTCAATAGATGCGGCGTATCCGAGTTTAGGATAATACGGCGTATCACTTCAAATTGATACGGCGTATTGTCTTTGATGCGGCGTTTCCCTGAAAAGGATACGGCGTATCTTGGTCTCAGAAGGGTTGTCTGGTCGTTTTAGAAAATTTGTATGAAATGTTTGGAAGGGTCTTTGAGTAGATGTTCTTGCAAGTATATTTAAAAGGTTAAATGTTATAAGTTATGGTCATGAAATGAAGAAATTGTATAAGTCCGTTTTAGTCAATCGTTTCCGCGTTTAAAGTTCAAAATTTTTGGTATAAGTGGTCACAGGGCGTTACTATAAACCCGAGCCACGAACGAACAAGAAAATAATAAATGATCAGATGATTCGAATCGTTCACCATATATCAGACATATCACCGATGGAACATCCAAGCCTCGAGCCGAGAGATTTAGACGAGTTGGAGCTTATCTAAAGAGAGCCTCCATGCCAAATTGTTTACTTTGATAGGGGTTAGTTTACACCATCTAGTAGCTTCCCCATTTGTGATTAATAACGTTTTGTTAATTAGGATACGAGCTGATGCCACAAAAACATACCCATTCCGTCTAAAGACCAAACCCAACGATCGTTTGGAGATAAACAAGTTGAAGTGATGATGTTTTGCATGACTTCCCACTGCTATGCTTCAGCACCCCCTCTAGGATGCTGATGAGAGAGAACCAGGAGTTGAGAGACCGTGTTGATCAGTTGGAGACTACTATTGGAGGGATAACTGCAGCATCCGAGCAGTTACGCCTTGATAGTGACCGAGCTTAGAGTAGTTTTAGTTGATGATGTACTCCATTAGACTGATTAGTTATCACTTACTATTTCATCACTAACTTTTAGCCTTGCTTGTAATTTTGGTGAACCTCTATTCATTCGATATATATATATATATATATATATATATATATATATATATATATATATATATATATATATATGACAAGCTTGGTTTTCTATTCGATTGTTCGTTCCTCTGTGGTTGACTTCATTCTTGCATTATGTTTGCGATATCCATATATTCATATGACACCTTCCTTCTATAATCGAGATCTCATTTATCGTCATCTTCTTGTGATGCAGATAAATGGCACCTAAGCGAAAGTTAACCAGAGTCACACGAGGACAAACTGCTAACACACCTACCCCGGCAAAGGCAGTGCGAGAAAGGACTGCTGAGAATGCCGCCCCGGCAAGAGCCGCACAGGGCCGAGTTGCTGAAAACGCCGCCCCAACCAGGGCCGCGGAAAATCCACCTGTGGTGAATCAAGCAACTCTAGATCAGCTCGTTAATGATCGTGTGGCCGCCGCTCTCGCAGCCGCAAACAATTCAACCACCAACACCGGAACGTCAAGGCCAATGACAAACAGCCGTGGTTGCACTTACTCTGAATTCCGAAAGATCATGGTTGGAGGTTTCGGAGTAACAGAGGGAGCCGTTGGCCTGACTAGGTGGATTGAAAAGTTGGAAACCGTGTTTCGCATCAGTGGTTGTAACGATGACGACAGAGTCAAGTATGCGTCTTTCACTTTCATGGATGCTGCTTTGACTTGGTGGAACAACTACATGAAATCTGCCAACATGGATGTTGCTTATGCTATGTCGTGGGATGACTTTAAGGAGTTAGTGCTTAGGAAGTATTTCCCACGAAATGAGGTCAAGAAGTTAGAGATAGAATTTTGGAATTTGAAGGTGTAGAATAACAACATGGCTGCTTACAACCAAAGATTCCAGGAGTTGGCTTTTCTATGTCCTGAAATGGTTCAGACGGAGAGGAGGTTGATGGAAAGGTATATCGGAGGTTTGCCAAAGTCCATAAGAGGTGATGTGACTACCTCAAGAGCTGCAGATCTCCATGAAACCATGGAAATAGCCAACAAGTTGATGGACCAGGAACTGGATGATGTCCCAGAAAATAGTGCTGACAACAAGAGAAAGTGGGAAGACCACTCGAAGGGTAACAACAACAACTCTCAAAACAAAAGGCAGGAAGTAGCTAAAGCTTATGCAGCAGGTTTAGGTAATAAGAGGGGGTATGATAGGAATGCACCTCTTTGTAACCGCTATAAGCTACACCACAAGGGACAGTGCACGGTAAAATGTCACAACTGCCAGAGAGTGGGACATTTGGCCAAGAATTGTAGGTCAAGACCCCTAGCCACCGCTCAAGCACCACCCAACAACCGTAGGGCGGAAGTCACCTGCTTTGGGTGCGGTAAAAAGGGTCATTACCGAAATGGGTGCAATGATGAAGCGAAAAGTGTACCGCTTTTAGGGGGTCATTTAAGCCCTAAATCGTATTTATTTGATCAAATATTGCCCTAAATCGTTCCTTTTGTCATTTTAGGTACTTTGGAGAAGAAATCTGGAAAAGGAAGCATTTTGGACGTTTTTGGAGCATAAAAGTGAAGAAAACGACGAAGTCTCAAAAATCTGCTGGAAAGTACCTGTGACGGCGTCAAGCCCCAATGTGACGCCGTCAGCCCTTGATAAGCCAAAGAGGATTTTGGAAGATTAAAGGGGGACGGCGTCAAGAAGGTCGTCAAGCCTTGAAAAGCCAGAGAGGATTTTGGAAGATTAAAGGGGGACGGCGTCAAGAAGGCCATCAAGAAACCCTAACCGCGGCGAGGTGACGGCGTCACGAGCCAAAGGGTGACGCCGTCAGATCTGTTTTCCTATATATACTTTCATAATTTTTAGTCATTAGTGTGCAACTTTGTGAGGAGAAACCCTAGACGATTTTTCTGCCATTTTTAAGGGTTTTATACCCTTGGATCTCCCATGTTCAATTGAAGATAAGTAATCAATTAATCATTCAATATGTCTATGTGTTGTTTGATTATACCTTGTGCTTGTCTTTTATTTAACATGCTAGGCTAGATTTATCTTGTGTTTGCTTAGATCTAATGAAACCTAACTATTGATTATTTGTTGTTGGTGTGTTATTAATTGTATTGGATGATTGTTTATCGATGTTAGGCTTAAGAAAACTGGCTAACCTCCTATACGGTAACTTGCTTGAACGTCTTAAGAAACATGAACCAATGCGTACTAAGGTTTTTATGGTTGTATTTAATGCATGAGCGAATTCTAGTGATCCCATGTTAGGAGCTTCTTAGCCGGCTCGACATAGGAGTGAAGTAGGAGCTTATAGAGTTGGGGAAGTATGTACGCCACCCCACGATTGGTATTAAGGAATACACCCGTCATTCACGCAATTAATACACACTAATCAACCGGTAAAAGATAGTTAGGGAGTAAGGAAATCTAAGTAAACACATTTCTCTCCATATAAGTTCCACAACCTTTTTATTTTCAGTCATTTTATTTTATTTGCATTTGTAGTTATTTGGGTTAGTTGACTAGCAACTAATTCCGCCCACTCCTTCAAACCCGAGATTTTACTTGCTTTCATAAAAATATAAAAATACAAAAAGAATCTTCCCTCACCCTTAGACCTATTAGAGTAGTTTTTCAATCCTAACGACACTATTCCCCTAGAGAACGATCAATCCCTCGGTACTTGCCACTTCACTATACTACATCGGTCAGGTACACTTCCTGGTGGGGATTGCAAGCCTCTTGAGATCCCTCGAGAGGTAAAACCAGTTGTAAGGTCGCAAAACCACGCATCAAGTTTTTGGCGCCGCTGCCGGGGAGTAGTTATTGCTTAGGTTGAAATTTTATTTTTATTAGGTCTACTCACAAGATTCCTATCAAGTGAGATTTTTTCTTTTTATTTTGTAGCTTTCTTGTAGTCTATCTTTTTCTTTGTGCCCTTTGTTTGTAAAACCATTTTCATTTGTCACTATGGCGGATGAAACTCCATTTAGATCATTGAAAATAGAGGAACAACTATATTTCACTAATAGATTTGCTTCCTATCATTCCAATGAATTTTTGTGTGCTCTTAGTGATTTCCAAGAGGAGTTGGGGGTAAAGTTAGATGGGTTTAATGAATTCTATGCATGTGTGATTTCTATTAGACGATCATTATCAGGATCAATTCCTTTTAGTAAGACCATTTGGATGAATTTTGAGGAAAGCTTCCTAACCATGACCCATAAGTGGAACGAATTAGTGGATTTGTATGAGCAAAAAGACCTAGTTTCTAAGAACATGGACTTAGAGTCAAACCAAGATTCTGAGATGGTTAGTGTTGAACTACCTAGTTGCATGAGTGGGATATATTTCACCAAAACATACGACACACATGAGGGTAGAGTTGAGCCACCTAGCTGCATGTCATGGTTAGGCACTACCATAATACAGGGTGAACACTTAGGTGATCTTGATGTGATGGAGGATTTAGCCGAACATGATCACATTAATCAAAAAGACCTAGGTTTTATGATTGATGACGATGAATCTCAAGAAACACATGATGAATCTTTTGGGCAATTTGAATATAGCAGTCAGAATATTGAGGATGACCCTTATGATTCGGATATAGAAGTTGAGATGCCTAGAGAAGCACTTGAGATATTAGGGAAAATGTTAGGTTTAAATTCTACCAAAACCCATGATGAGGATATAGGTGATCTTGACACAAGGAATGATGAGGTTAGTAACATAAGCCCACCAAGTACCCCACAAGTCCTACCATCATTTGAGGCACACACACCGCCCGTGACTTACCCGGAAGAAGTTGAGGAGACTATAGGAACCTCAATAGAGGTAGAGCCCTTGGACCAAACACAACTAGAAGAAATAGGTTTGAATGCTTTTAGTGATCACAACCTTTCTTTTAGTCCTATGGAAGTTCCTAGTTTTGATGAGCCGGAGCCTCAACCAAAACCGTTACCTAATCTTCCATCCTTGGATGAAAATTTAGGAATTGAATTAGGTCCCGATCCAACCATCAAAACATATAGTCCGGGTAGTCTTAAGTTTAAGGTAGTAGACATTAAGCCTTGTAGTGAGGAAGATGTTACACCCGTATCCCGATAAGGTACTAGTTATGTAAATAATATGTATTGTATATTATAAGTCTTGTGATATTATTTAGCTAAATAAATAAATGTGAGGGCAAAATAGAAAGAATAGAACTAGAAGGGCTAAGGTTGCCAAATGGGTAAAGTTTATTAGTTAAATGCCATATGCCTAGATTATTTTAGAAATGTCCAGGACATTCTTTGGCATCTAATTATGATGATCGGTTCATAAGGAGAAAAGAGAGGGAAGACTTCAAGTAAATCATCTAGCTCATTTGTGTATCAAGAAGTGCTCAAGATTCACTAGAGAACCCTTAATTGTAATCTCTTTAACAAGTAAGTGTTCTTCCCCAAATTTATGAAATTAGGGTTCATGTTGTAATAGTTGATCATAATGATCAATGGTTGGAAATTCATGATTAGTTATTTATTTAGTCTCTAATTTGAGATGATTTTGAAATAGGAAGCAAGTAAGAAGTGGGGAAGCTATTATTAGTGTGGTTTGTGCTTAAGAATCAAGGTAAGTACATTGGTTATAACATGTTATTGTTAGCTTTATCATATATTTATGTATGATAATGGATTATGTGTTAGCTTTATCATGTTTGTTTACATGATAATGGTGAAAGATAGGGTATAGGGTGCGTTAGCTAGTATGGATCCATCACTAGGAGTAGCTTAGTTAGTCGTTGGGCTAACTATGGGATTAGCTTAGTTAGTCGTCGGGCTAACTATGGGATGAGGTTCAACCTTACGGGTTGATCGTGTTTATACCGACTATGTTGGCGTGAGGTAAGTGCCCCTATATCGCTAGCTTAACTAGTGGTTAAACTAGTTATGGTTATATATGATGTATAGCTTGTTATGCCATGTACTTACTAAGCGTTTCGCTTACGTGTTTAGTTGTGATGTTTTTCTTGATAGGTACCGAAGGATCAAGCAAAGGTAAAGATAAGATTATGTGATTGCTTAGTAGTAGCTTTGGTACTAGAAGAAGTTGTAGTAGAAGACCGTTCTTTTGGACCAAGCATAGTGAAGTTGGAAGCCCCGACGTGTCTTTTCGTGTTTTGGGTATATTTCCTTTCATATGGTCATTTTGGTAGTCAACGGTCATTTTCTATGTTAGTTCAAGAGTCAAGTTATGTACATGTCAAGAAGTCCATATACTACTTGGTTATGATGGTAGTAAAAGGGGGTGATTGGCATTTAGCCAATCTTACCCATTTTGGGGAGTTATAGGTCATGTCGATGTACCAACACTCTTTTAATATGTTAGGAATGTTATGTTGTGAAGAAGTCAAATTGGATATCTAGTAGTTTGTGCATTTATGTATGAAATGTGTTTTTGAAGGATTGTTTAAGGGGATGTTTGGTAAAAGCATGTTTCTACCCATTTTGAGAAGTTAACGGGTCATGTATGCTTGGAATGCTTTTGATATGCTAAGTTAATGGTTATGGTCAAGTTAATTGTGAATATGGTAGTAATTAGAAGGGTGTTTGGCATTTAGCCAAACTCACCCATTTTGGAAGGCTACGGGTCAAGACCTTGTAGTAACAACTTTGTAAGATATTAGGAATGTCAAGTTATGTATGTGTTTAAATGGTCATGTTGTGGTTAAGTGTTATGGGTGATTTGGTGTCAAAATATTTGGGTGTTTGCTGTCAAAAACTGCAGTTTTGTTCTTGATGGCCTTCTTGACGCCGTCACCCTTTAAACACCAAAAATCCTCTGGCCTATCAAGGCTTAATGGTTTTGTTCTTGATGGCCTTCTTGACGGCGTCACCATTTTTCTGACGGCGTCACGGTTATTTGGGCAGTTTTCGAAAAATCATATCTTTTAATCCGTAAGTCGAAATGGGTCGTATGACCTATCGTTTTGAAGCTATTTGAGTCTACTTTCATCTAAAAATAGCCTCAATGGCTGAATGTGTACTGATTTTTGTCAGCTCGTAAAAGAGTAACCGGATGTCAGTTTCTGGGTGTGTTTTCAAGAGAAATTTTCACGTTTTTGGTCGTTTTTGGTCACGGGGCGTTACAACTTGGTATCAGAGCTTCGGTCTAAGAGATTTAGGATTTCCCCTTAGGATTTCCTAGACTTAGGCCTTGTGTAGACGCGGTTAGTATCGGTGTTTGTTATTTGTGTATTGTTTGGGTGATTTCGGGAACACATATGTTAAGTATTTTTATGACTACGCCTGGCCACCGTAGTGATAAAAATATGATACATATGTAAGATTGAAATCATTTAGGCTATACATGGATGATAAACTCTAGGGTGTTTAGTATAATGATAGATATGTCATGCATCGATTATGTATATGATTTTGCTTAATAGTATGAATTGTTAAATTTCAGTATAGTAGAAAAGATGGCGGCAATTCAGAGTAAGGAGGTGTTAAGAGCGACCTTTTCCCGCCATGATAGTGATGATCATAATGATGTACTCTCTAATAGTGACCCATCGATGTCAATGCCGAAAAACCTTAACCCTAGAAGTGTTATGAGAGTTGAGTTGAAAGAATTGGACACTTTGGTAGCGGATAAAGTGGAAAGGGCCATCGAGAAGGCTATGCCCTTTTATGTTAGCAAAACCACCGAGAACTTGCGAAAGATACTTCAGGAGGAGAATGAGAAATTCAAGAATAGTGGGGAGTTAGTGAGTGATTCAAATGCTAGACCCGGAGTAGGAAAGGAGAAATCTACTTATCGTGACTTCACTGCTTGTGTTCCACCTACATTCGCGGGATCTCTTGATCCGTTAGAGAGTTCTAGATGGATTACCGATATAGAAAGGGCTTTTCGTGCGAGTCGTTGTGTAGAAGAGGATAAGGTGAACTTTGCTACTAATTACCTTCGTGAGCGAGCTAAAATATGGTGGGAGGGCAAGGCAAATGAGAAGAGTAGTGCTTGGAGAGAGTCATGCATGTGGGATCAATTCAAGGAGGTGTTCATAAAAGAGTATGCTTTCGTGGAAGAGATTGATAAAATAAGAGAAGTTTTTCATAACCTTATGCAAATTGATGAATCGGTGAATAAGTTGTGGGGAAAGTATTGTGATATGGTGCAATATTGCCCGGAGTATCTCGACAATGAAAAGTTTAAGGTTGATAAATTTCAAAGGATGCTCAAAGATGAAATTCGTAATATAGTATCGCCTTTCAAGGGTACCACCATGGATGATCTTCTAAGCAGAGCGCGTAGTCAGGAAGCGGATTTGGATAAGATGAAGGATAAAGAGAAGAAGGAGGTGAAAAGAAAGCTAGAACAACCAACAACACTTAGTAAGCGGGGCAAATTTGATGCAACAAAGAAGGACAATGCGGGAGAGCTTCCACCTCCGTGTCGTAGATGCGGTAAGAACCATGTGGGAGAATGTAAATCCGGAATGAAGGGATGTTATAAATGTGGGGATCCTAGTCATATTAGGAAAAATTGCCCTAAGCTTTTGGTGATATGTTATGGATGCAATGAAGAAGGACATAAGGTAAATGAATGTCCCAAAGCTAATCTTGAGCAAGCGAAGCCGTTTAATTGGATCGAGGGAGAAAAGGTTGATGTTCCTAAACCTCAAGCTTGTGTTTACCCGATGAGTGCCAAAGAAGCGAAGTTAGATTCTAATGTCGTCTCAGGTATAATCTGCGTTAATTCCAAACCCGTTTGTGTTTTGTATGTTTGAGGCACAAGTGTGTCCTTCGTAATTTATAGTTTTAGTAAAGAATTGTCCACCCCGTTAGATAAGCTTCCAATACCTGTAGAAGTTGAAATCGCCGATAGTAAAGTTGTTATAGTGTTTAGCGTGTATCGTAATGTAGAGATAGAGATCGATGAGAGCGTTTTTAAGATTGATCTAATTCCCATAATGCTAGGAAAGTATCGATGACGTTCCGATTGATAATGAATTTCATGATGTATTTCCGGAAGATCTGCCGGGTTTTCCACCCGATAGACAAGTAGAGTTCCGTATTGATCTTGTTCCAGGTGCTACGCCTATCGCTAAAATTCCTTATCGTTTTGCTCCTTCTGAGATGAACGAGTTGATGAGTCAACTCCAAGAGTTACTTGACAAGGGTTTTATTCGCCCAAGTAGCTCACCATGGGGAGCTCCGATTTTGTTCGTTAAAAAGAAAGATGGTAGTATGCGGATGTGCATTGATTACCGTGAATTGAACAAAGTCACGGTGAAAAATGTATACCCATTGCCAAGAATAGATTATCTATTTGATCAGCTTCAAGGTGCAAAGTGGTTTTCAAAGATTGATCTCCGTTCGGGTTATCATCAACTGAAGGTTCGAGAGGAGGATATTCCTAAGACAGCCTTTAGGACCCGATATGGACATTACGAGTTTACGGTTATGCCTTTTGGTCTCTCGAATGCTCCTGCGGTTTTCATGGATCTCATGAACCGTGTATGTAGACCGATGCTGGATAAATTCGTTATAGTGTTCATCGATGATATTCTTATCTATTCTAAGAGTAAGGAAGAACCTGAACTACATCTTCGAGAAATTCTTGAAACGTTGAGAAAAGAAAGATTGTATGCTAAATTCTCGAAATGTGAATTTTGGTTGCAAGAAGTTCAGTTCCTTGATCATATTGTTAATCCCGATGGTATTTAAGTTAACCCGTCAAAGGTTGAGGCCGTGATTATTTGGCGAGCGTTGAAGAACGTTGGTGAAATTCGGAGTTTTCTAGGACTCGCGGGATTATTATCGATGGTTCATTCAGGACTTCTCCAAAATTTCATCTTCGTTAACCGAACTCACCAAGAAGAATATTCCTTTTGTATGGGGCGAGAAGCAAGAAGAAGCCTTCCGTACGTTACGAAAGAGGTTGTGTGAAGCACCAATCTTAGTGTTACCGGAGGGAACCGAAGACATAGTGGTCTATAGTGATGCATCTTATTCCGGTCTTGAATGTGTTCTTATGCAAAGGGGTAAAGTGATTGCTTATGCGTCAAGACAACTAAAGAAGCACGAAGAGAAATATCCGACTCATGATCTTGAAATAGCGGCCGTAGTCTTTGCTTTGAAGATTTGGAGGCATTATCTATATGGTGTGAAGTTCATAATTTTCTTGATAAGAAAGATCCGAATATGAGGCAACATAGGTGGTTAGACTTGCTGAAGGATTATGATTGTGAAATTCGCTACCATCCGGGTAAGGCGAACGTTGTAGCGGATGCACTAAGTCGTCAGGGCCGAAGTGATGTTATACGGATTCACTCTTTGAGAATGATTATCACATCTGATCTTTTCGATAGGATTAAGTTAGTTTAGGAGGAAGCGGTAAAAGAAGAGAATCAAGAGAAATAACGTATCACTTCTCACATTTCTCATCTTGAAGAAGTCAGCCGAAGAATTAAGACACGGTATGGGAGAGTTTATATTCCTTTTCGAAGCAACATTAAAGAATTACTCTTGGAAGAAACCCATAAATCGAAGTATTCTATTCATCCGGAAGCTATGAAAATGTATCTTGATTTGAAAAGAAATTATTGATGGTCGGGTATGAAAAGAGATTGCGTGAAGTACGTAGAAAGATGCTTAATTTGTTTGAAGGTGAAAGCCGAACATCAAAAGCCGTATGGAAAAGTGCAGCCTTTAGACATTCTAGTTTGGAAGTGGGAGAAGATTACTATGGACTACATTACGAAATTGCCAAAGACGAAGAAGAATGATACAATCTGGATAGTGGTCGATCGTTTAACTAAGAATGTTCACTTTATTCCGATTAGGGAGAATGTGCCTGTTCATAAGTTAGCAAAGATTTATGTTAGCAAGATAGTCGCGCGTCATGGAGTACTTATTTCCATAGTTTCTGATCGAGACGGACGTTTCATTTCAAATTTTTGGCAAAGTTTTTAAGAAGAACTTGGTACGAAGTTACATATGAGCACCGCGTTTCATCCGCAAACCGATAGGCAAAGCGAAAGAACAATTTAAACTCTAGAAGATATGCTACGGGTTATTATGATTGACTTTGGAAGTAACTGGGATGATCACTTGCTTCTAGTGGAATTCGCCTGCAATAACAGTTATTATGCTAGTATAGGCATGCCTCCTATGAGATACTCTACGGTAGAAAGTGTAGAACCTCCGTATGTTGGAAAGAAATTGGAATTGCCCGAAGAAATGAGATGTATTAATAATACTTTCCATGTGTTAAATTTAAGGAAATATTTAGTGGATAAGACTAGTGTAGTCACGTTAGATGATATAGAAATTGATCCAGTATTGATTTTACAAAGGATGAACAGGAAGCAATCCTAGGAAGGCAAGTGAGGCAACTTAGAAACAAGAAATTCTGTTAGTAAAAGTACAATGGAGACATCGTAAGAGTACAAGCATTAGATGGGAGCTAGAGTAGAAGATGAGGAATGAGTATCCTCAATTATTTTAAGCATAGATTTCGAGGACGAAATCTTATTTTAAGGAGGGGAGAATTGTTACACCCGTATCCCGATAAGGTACTAGTTATGTAAATAATATGTATTGTATATTATAAGTCTTGTGATATTAGTTAGCTAAATAAATAAATGTGAGGGCAAAATAGAAAGAATAGAACTAGAAGGGCTAAGGTTGCCAAATGGGTAAAGTTTATTAGTTAAATGCCATATGCCTAGATTATTTTAGAAATGTCCAGGACATTCTTTGGCATCTAATTATGATGATCGGTTCATAAGGAGAAAAGAGAGGGAAGACTTCAAGTAAATCATCTAGCTCATTTGTGTATCAAGAAGTGCTCAAGATTCACTAGAGAACCCTTAATTGTAATCTCTTTAACAAGTAAGTGTTCTTCCCCAAATTTATGAAATTAGGGTTCATGTTGTAATAGTTGATCATAATGATCAATGGTTGGAAATTCATGATTAGTTATTTATTTAGTCTCTAATTTGAGATGATTTTGAAATAGGAAGCAAGTAAGAAGTGGGGAAGCTATTATTAGTGTGGTTTGTGCTTAAGAATCAAGGTAAGTACATTGGTTATAACATGTTATTGTTAGCTTTATCATATATTTATGTATGATAATGGATTATGTGTTAGCTTTATCATGTTTGTTTACATGATAATGGTGAAAGATAGGGTATAGGGTGCGTTAGCTAGTATGGATCCATCACTAGGAGTAGCTTAGTTAGTCGTTGGGCTAACTATGGGATTAGCTTAGTTAGTCGTCGGGCTAACTATGGTATGAGGTTCAACCTTACGGGTTGATCGTGTTTATACCGACTATGTTGGCGTGAGGTAAGTGCCCCTATATCGCTAGCTTAACTAGTGGTTAAACTAGTTATGGTTATATATGATGTATAGCTTGTTATGCCATGTACTTACTAAGCGTTTCGCTTACGTGTTTAGTTGTGATGTTTTTCTTGATAGGTACCGAAGGATCAAGCAAAGGTAAAGATAAGATTATGTGATTGCTTAGTAGTAGCTTTGGTACTAGAAGAAGTTGTAGTAGAAGACCGTTCTTTTGGACCAAGCATAGTGAAGTTGGAAGCCCCGACGTGTCTTTTCGTGTTTTGGGTATATTTCCTTTCATATGGTCATTTTGGTAGTCAACGGTCATTTTCTATGTTAGTTCAAGAGTCAAGTTATGTACATGTCAAGAAGTCCATATACTACTTGGTTATGATGGTAGTAAAAGGGGGTGATTGGCATTTAGCCAATCTTACCCATTTTGGGGAGTTATGGGTCATGTCGATGTACCAACACTCTTTTAATATGTTAGGAATGTTATGTTGTGAAGAAGTCAAATTGGATATCTAGTAGTTTGTGCATTTATGTATGAAATGTGTTTTTGAAGGATTGTTTAAGGGGATGTTTGGTAAAAGCATGTTTCTACCCATTTTGAGAAGTTAACGGGTCATGTATGCTTGGAATGCTTTTGATATGCTAAGTTAATGGTTATGGTCAAGTTAATTGTGAATATGGTAGTAATTAGAAGGGTGTTTGGCATTTAGCCAAACTCACCCATTTTGGAAGGCTACGGGTCAAGACCTTGTAGTAACAACTTTGTAAGATATTAGGAATGTCAAGTTATGTATGTGTTTAAATGGTCATGTTGTGGTTAAGTGTTATGGGTGATTTGGTGTCAAAATATTTGGGTGTTTGCTATCAAAAACTGCAGTTTTGTTCTTGATGGCCTTCTTGACGCCGTCACCCTTTAAACACCAAAAATCCTCTGGCCTATCAAGGCTTAACGGTTTTGTTCTTGATGGCCTTCTTGACGGCGTCACCATTTTTCTGACGGCGTCACGGTTATTTGGGCAGTTTTCGAAAAATCATATCTTTTAATCCGTAAGTCGAAATGGGTCGTATGACCTATCGTTTTGAAGCTATTTGAGTCTACTTTCATATAAAAAAAGCCTCAATGGCTGAATGTGTACTGATTTTTGTCAGCTCGTAAAAGAGTAACCGGATGTCAATTTCTGGGTGTGTTTTCAAGAGAAATTTTCACGTTTTTGGTCGTTTTTGGTCACGGGGCGTTACAGAAGACAATATAGGAGTGAAAAATGACCTTACATGTCTACATCACCCATTCATGATTGATCACAAGAAACATTATGGGTTTAAACCGGGTCTATTGGGTCAAGATGGATTCCCAATTAGGAGTCTCTCGAAGTTGTTAGAAAATGATCCCTTTTTAGGAGAACACTTTAACTCACCCATTGACCAAAGTGAACTAGGTAAGGTTATGATGAAAGGAGCACACCCCTTTGAGCATATAATTCATCCACCAATCTTTCCTCACGTGGCATACTCCTACCGAGCTGGTGTGTATTGCTACTATCACCCGCACTTAACCCTAAGTGTAGGGAAAACCTCCCCTATTTCCGTTAAATAAGGGTAGAGTCAGGCTCGTGACTCCAACAAAAACAAGCGCTTCTTGGGAGGCAACCCAAACTTTATTTGCTTTGTGTGTTTATTTATTTGTTTGTTTGATTTTATTTGCTTCCGTATGTATGTTTAATTTTTATTATTATTGATTCATGTTCGAAACTAAATTGTGAAAATGCTTTATCTTGTTTTTAACTTCGTCTTAACTACATATAAAGGTATTTTGCAAAAGATAAGTGTAAGGGAATCCAAATTTGTTTACAAGAACAAGAATGAACATGAATCATAACAATAATAAATTAACATACATATTAGTAATTGTTTGAGTCAAATGCTTGTATCGAGTCATAATGATATTTTGCAGGAATTCCAGGAAGTAAGGTATAGGTTTTTCCAGAAATTTTCCGGAAACTTAACATGAAAAATCTGTCAGATCACTTCTGACGGCGTCAGACCCCAGTCTGACGGCGTCAGGTTTTAATTTTCTGAAATTTTTGAAAGTTTTGTTTTTCTTCCGGAATCATAAAATGCTTTATTAAATCTCTAACTTATAAACTCCAGGAATCTGCAAAATAATCATTCCACAAGCATTATATCCTTATACAGATTTATCCCGCCGATGTTATGCAGGTTTTCTTGTTTGTTTTCTCAGGTTTAACAGGTTATTTTGGACAAGGAGATGTATGTGGAATCAAGCTTTTGGCGCTGCTTTAGTCTTGAAGCTTCCACATTACCTTGGAAGAAGATCTAACCATGTTACCTCTTTATCCACCGAGCGAATCAGGGGAGTATTTGATTTCATTCTTTTACCTTATTTACTTTTACATCTTGTTATTTGAACATTGGGGACAATGTTCATCTTAAGTGTAAGGGGGTAAAGTACGATACCTTAGAGAATGCTATTACGCTTGATTTTTCGTTTGTTTAATGGTAGATGTGTAATAAAAATGAGAGAAATACTTGTTAGGGCAATTTTAGTGCCAAATTTAAATTTTTTTACAACATTTAGGAGCGAAACTTTGGTCTTAATGAGCGTCTCATGGATAGGAAGTTATATGACTAGCACAAAACCGTACCACTAAAAAATTTTCCACCCCCAAATATGTGAGGTTCGCCCCTAAAATTGGTAGGAAAAGCATTTATGCTATGATGTGTGTACCGGTAGCACTTAGATTCTAGAACTTGCGTTAGGACCATTCCGAGGCCACAAGTGAGACTACATTCGTGTAGATAGATTTACTACATGATAAGAGGCATTAGGATTAACCCATTGTTTTACACCTGTGTTTTTGTTATAATTACGTTGGCTACATTGGCCAAGTAATTCTCCCACACCCTTTGCGTTGTACTCATTTTTAGTACACGATACCCCTAGTACACCCCTCAGAGCCTATCTTTTCGTTTCTAACTTTAAGCATTTTACTTAAAGGAAGAATTTGTTTACACCCCACTTAAATTTACACCCAAATCGCCTTAGCCTACCTTGTATGCACTCATTTTTAGTGCATTATTGTGACAACATTTGTTTAAACCCCAAGTTAATTATCTAATTGATTACATGGTTGCTAAGTCGAGTCATATCCTTGTACATATAGTTTTGGGACGATTGGGACTCATGGGTAAAGTACTAGTGTAATGGAGTAATGGGGAAGAACAACATTATTACCCCCATATGTGCTAAGTATTTTAAAAGTACTCCAAGTGTTTCGATTATCTTAATTCGAGTCATTAGAATAGTTAATTGTAAAGTTATGTAAAAGTTCAAGTGTAAGGGGGGAACCGAGGCCCCTATGATGTATTATTTTGGATGGTAGGGCAAGAGTGTATGTCAAAAAAAATAAAAATAAATAAATAAATAAATAAATAAAACATACGGACTACCATCCCGTTTCATTTTATGTTTATTTTATCTTTTTGTTATTTCTTTCATTAGCTTAAGTCGAGTCTAGTCTTGGCTTAGCAACGCCATATTGTACATGTAATTAATCAAGATCTTTAACTCGCCACCAGTAAAATATCCTTTATCCAACAAAACCGTGTTTATCATATCCCTACACCTAACGTTATAACCCGTTTAAAAGCCCTATTTAATAGTTTATCTTAGGTGCTTACGCCTAGTGGAGGAGGTTTTTGATCCTTTCCCAAGCCTATGGTAATCTATTTGCTATGACAGGTAGTGAGAGATATTATTCAATTTCATTTATGAGATATACTTTTATGACACCTGAGAGATGTGAGTATCTAAACACTACTTGTGAGGTGCTAGTGTATAATCTCCGTGCTTATTATGATTAAAGTGGAATGACTATTTGTTGTAATTACTTTTATATTAGCGTTAAATGACCCCTAACTTGTATTTTGATTAGAATAAAAGCGCATTTGCTTGAGGACAAGCAAATCTCAAGTGTAAGGGTATTTGATGAAGCGAAAAGTGTACCGCTTTTAGGGGGTCATTTAAGCCCTAAATCGTATTTATTTGATCAAATATTGCCCTAAATCGTTCATTTTGTCATTTTAGGTACTTTGGAGAAGAAATCTGGAAAAGGAAGCATTTTGGACGTTTTTGGAGCATAAAAGTGAAGAAAACGACAAAGTCTCAAAAATCTGCTGGAAAGTACCTGTGACGGCGTCAAGCCCCAATGTGACGCCGTCAACCCTTGATAAGCCAGAGAGGATTTTGGAAGATTAAAGGGGGACGAAGTCAAGAAGGTCGTCAAGCCTTGATAAGCCAGAGAGGATTTTGGAAGATTAAAGGGGGACGGCGTCAAGAAGGCCATCAAGAAACCCTAACCGCGGCGAGGTGACGGCGTCACGACCCAAAGGGTGACGCCGTCAGATCTGTTTTCCTATATATACTTTCATAATTTTTAGTCATTAGTGTGCAACTTTGTGAGGAGAAACCCTAGACGATTTTTCTGCCATTTTTAAGGGTTTTATACCCTTGGATCTCCCATGTTCAATTGAAGATAAGTAATCAATTAATCATTCAATATGTCTATGTGTTGTTTGATTATACCTTGTGCTTGTCTTTTATTTAACATGCTAGGCTAGATTTATCTTGTGTTTGCTTAGATCTAATGAAACCTAACTATTGATTATTGGTTGTTGGTGTGTTATTAATTGTATTGGATGATTGTTTATCGATGTTAGGCTTAAGAAAACTGGCTAACCTCCTATACGGTAACTTGCTTGAACGTCTTAAGAAACATGAACCAATGCGTACTAAGGTTTTTATGGTTGTATTTAATGCATGAGCGAATTCTAGTGATCCCATGTTAGGAGCTTCTTAGCCGGCTCGACATAGGAGTGAAGTAGGAGCTTATAGAGTTGGGGAAGTACGTACGCCATCCCACGATTGGTATTAAGGAATACACCCGTCATCCACGCAATTAATACACACTAATCAACCGGTAAAAGATAGTTAGGGAGTAAGGAAATCTAAGTAAACACATTTCTCTCCATATAAGTTCCACAACCTTTTTATTTTCAGTCATTTTATTTTATTTGCATTTGTAGTTATTTGGGTTAGTTGACTAGCAACTAATTCCGCCCACTCCTTCAAACCCGAGATTTTACTTGCTTTCATAAAAATATAAAAATACAAAAAGAATCTTCCCTCACCCTTAGACCTATTAGAGTAGTTTTTCAATCCTAACGACACTATTCCCCTAGAGAACGATCAATCCCCCGGTACTTGCCACTTCACTATACTACATCGGTCAGGTACACTGCCTGGTGGGGATTGCAAGCCTCTTGAGATCCCTCGAGAGGTAAAACCTGTTGTAAGGTCGCAAAACCACGCATCATGCAACAAACCCAAGAATCAAGGAAATGGTGGTGATCATGGTAACCAGGGAGCAGTAGTCAACAATGGGAAACATGTCAATGGAGGAGGAGCCCGTGAAATATTTTATGCTGTGGGCAGAAAGGAAGCCCAAGACAACCCGAACGTGGTGACGGGTACATTTCTTTTAAATAATCGTTATGCTTCAGTATTATTCGATACGGAAGCTGATAGAAGTTTTGTGTCGACTGCTTTTAGTTCTTTAATTGATATTGCTCCAACCACCTTAGACAATGTCTTCGACGTAGAGTTAGCTAACGGGAACTTAGAAAGAGTAGATACCATTATAAGGGGTTGCACTCTAAATTTATTAAACCACACATTCAACATCGATCTCATGCCAGTAGAGTTGGGTAGTTTTGACATCATCATAGGGATGGATTGGCTATCAAATTATCATGCCTTCATCATTTGTGATGAAAAGATCGTCAGAGTACCCTACGGGAACGAGTTTCTAATAATTGAAGGAGATCGGAGCGATCGTACGCGTTCGTCAAGATTAAGCATCATCTCGTGTACGAAGATGCAGAAATGCATTGAGAAAGGATGCCATCTCTTTCTAGCTCATGTTACTGAGAAGAAGGAAAAGGAGCCCGGAGAGAAACGATTGGAAGACGTGCCAATCGTGAGGGATTTCTCAGAAGTTTTTCCAGAAGACCTACTTGGACTCCTACTGGCCAGACAGATTGAATTTCAAATCGATTTGGTGCCAGGAGCCGTGCCTGTAGCGCGAGCACCCTATCGGCTAGCACCGACGGAGTTACAGGAGTTGTCTGATCAGTTGGCTGAATTATCAGGAAAAGGTTTTATCCGACCGAGTTCTTCGCCTTGGGGAGCTCCGATTTTGTTTGTTAAGAAGAAGGATGGATCCTTCAGGATGTGTATCGACTATCGGGAGCTGAATAAGCTAACCATCAAGAATCGATACCCACTCCCGAGAATCGACGATCTATTCGATCAACTACAGGGTTCATCATTTTATTCCAAGATAGACCTGAGATCAGGATATCACCAACTCCGAGTCCGGGAAGAGGATATCCCGAAGACCGCATTCCGAACCCGATATGGCCATTACGAATTCCAAGTTATGTCATTCGGCTTGACAAACGCACCAGCTATATTCATGGACTTCATGAATCGGGTGTGTAAGCCGTACTTGGATAAATTCGTAATCGTGTTCATTGATGACATTTCCATATATTCTAAGAATGAGAAAGAACACGAGGAACACCTCAAGCTAATTTTGGAATTATTGAAAAAGGAGGAGTTATATGCCAAGTTTTCGAAGTGTGAATTTTGGATATCAACTGTGCAGTTTCTGGGTCACGTGATCGATAGTCAAGGCATTCACGTGGATCCCGCAAAGATCGAGTCAATAAAGGATTGGGCGACCCACCGAAATACGCCAATTCTTAGGACTTGCCGGTTATTCCCGAAGGTTCATTGAAGGTTTCTCCAAGATAGCGAAGCCTTTGACTAAACTGACACAAAAGAATGTGAAATATGACTGGGGACATAAGGAGGAAGAAGCTTTTCAACTCCTTAAGGAAAAATTGTGTAGTGCACCTATTTTGGCCTTACCTGAAGGTAGTGAAGACTTTGTTGTTTATTGCGACGCTTCACACAAATGGTTAGGAGCCGTGTTAATGCAGAGAGAGAAGGTGATAGCATATGCTTCTCGACAGCTGAAAACCCATGAGAAGAACTACACAACCCATGACCTAGAGTTAGGATCAGTCGTGTTTGCACTTAGAATTTGGAGGCACTATCTCTATGGCACGAAGTGTGTGGTGTATACCGACCACAAAAGCCTACAACACATCTTGAACCAGAAGGAGCTGAACTTGAGACAGTGCCGATGGTTGGAATTGCTTAGCGACTACGATAGTGAGATCCGTTACCACCCAGGCAAGGCAAATGTGGTTGTCGATGCCCTCAACATAAAAGAGCGGATCAAACCCCTCAGAGTCAGATCGTTAGGGATGATGATCAGTTCGCCGCTTCTAGCGAAAATTCTTGAGGCTCAGGTCGAGGCACTCAAGGAAGAAAACCGACCACGTGAGAAGATTTACGGAATGCCAGAAAGTGAGAATGGCTTCGTAAAAAGATCTGATGGATTTTTGTGTTATGGGGACAGGAGTTGGATCCTGATGAAGCGAAAAGTGTACCGCTTTTAGGGGGTCATTTAAGCCCTAAATCGTATTTATTTGATCAAATATTGCCCTAAATCGTTCCTTTTGTCATTTTAGGTACTTTGGAGAAGAAATCTGGAAAAGGAAGCATTTTGGACGTTTTTGGAGCATAAAAGTGAAGAAAACGACAAAGTCTCAAAATCGGCTGAAAAGTACCTTTGACGGCGTCAGGGATTGCCCTGGACGGCGTCATGGCTTGGCAAGAAAAAGGTGGATATGAAAATTACTCATGATAAGCCAGAGAATTTTGCATGAAAAATCTGACGGCGTCACCCTTTGAAGTGATCAAGGTCGTCACGGCTTAATTTAAAGAGGGACGGCGTCAAGCCTTGATAAGCCAGAACGGATTTTGGAGGTCTAAAGAGGGACGGCGTCAGGAAGGCCATCCGGGAACCCTAAAAGCGGCGAGGTGACGGCGTCAGAATCTACAACGTGACGCCGTCAGCCCTTAATCTCTATATATAGTTTTGCAATTTTTTGTCATTAGTGTGGAACTTTGTGTGTGAAAAACCCTAAGACGATTTTAGCAGCTTTTTCAAGGCTTTTTGCCTTGAGATCTTCCATGTTACATTGAAGATAAGTTATCAATTAATCATTCAATATGTCTATGTGTTGTTTGATTCTATCTTGTTCTTGTCTTTTGTTTAACATGCTAGGCTAGATTTATCTTGTGTTTGCTTAGATCTAATGAAACCTAACTATTGATTATTGGTTATTAGTGTGTTATTAATTGTATTGGATGATTGTTCATCGATGTTAGGCTTAAGAAAACTGGCTAACTTCCTATTCGGTAAACTGCTTGAACGTCTTAAGAAGCATGAACCAATGCGTACTAAGGTTTTTATGGTTGTATTTAATGCACAAGCGAATTCTAGTGATCCCATGTTAGGAGCTTCCTAGCCGGCTCGACATAGGAGTGAAGTAGGAGCTTGTAGAGTTGGGGAAGTACGTACGCCACCCCACGATTGGTATTAAGGAATACACCCGTCATCCACGCAATTAATACACACTAATCAATCGGTAAAAGATAGTTAGGGAGTAAGGAAATCTAAGTAAACACATTCCTCTCCATATAAGTTCTACCAACATTTTCATTTTCTGTCATTTTATTTTATTTGCATTCGTAGTAACTTGGGTTAGTTGACTAGCAACTAATTCCGCCCACTCTTTCAAACCCGAGATTTTACTTGCTTTCATAAAATTATAAAAACATAAAAAAGAATCTTCTCTCACCCTTAGACCTATTAGAGTAGTTTTTCATACCTAACGAACACTATTCCCTGTGGAGAACGATCAATCCCCCGTACTTACCACTACACTATACTACATCGGTCAGGTACACTGCCTGGTAGGGTTGTAAGCCTCTTGAGATCCCTCGAGAGGTAAAACCTGTTGTAAGGTTGCAAAACCACGCATCAGGACAGGAGTTGGATCCCGCTATACGGAGGAATTCGTGATTTGATCATGCACGAATCCCACAAATCCAAATACTCCATCCATCCAGGATTCGACAAGATGTACTTGGATTTGAAGAAGTTATATTGGTGGTCATGGCCGATATAGCTGAGTACGTCAGTAAATGTTTAACGTGCTCGAAAGTCAAGGCTGAACACCAGAGACCATCCGGTCTGCTTGTTCAACCTGAAATTCCAGAATGGAAATGGGAGCGCATCACTATGGATTTTATCACCAAGCTGCCTAAGACGTCGAGCGGTTACGACACGATCTGGGTGATCATTGACCGTCTCACCAAATCAGCTCATTTCCTCCCTATAAAGGAGAATGATAGCATGGACAAACTTGCACGACTGTATGTGAAGGAAATTTTCGTAAGGACCATTCAGACGTTAGAGGACATGCTTATCATCCTCAGACTGATGGTCAGAGTGAAAGGACCATTCAGACGTTAGAGGACATGCTGAGAGCCTGTGTGATTGACTTCGGGAACGGCTGGGATAGGCATTTGCCTTTAGCCGAGTTTTCCTACAACAACAACTATCACACCAGCATTAAGGTTGCACCGTATGAAGCACTTTATGGTCGTAAGTGCAGATCGCCAATATGTTGGGCTGAATTCGGAGAAAGTCTACTTACCAGACCAGACCTAGGGTATGTTTGGCAAAAGTAACTGTTGCTGATGCTGGAGATTGTGCTGGAGATGGAGATTATAAAAAGAGATTATTTTTATAAGCTACATAAAGTAACCTTTGATTTTCAGAGATTATGGAAGAGTTTTTTTTTTTTTTTTTTTTTTTTTTTTTTTTTTTATTATATATTATTTTTTTTAATCTCTTATAAGTTCTGTTTTCCAAACAAAGATTATTTTTTAAGTAACTTATTTTTTGAAAAAATAAGCATAATCTCTCCATAATCTTTCATAATCTGTTGCGCCAAACACACCCCTAATCCACGAGACTACTGAAAAGATTGTGCAGATCAAGGGCTGAATGCAAGCGGCTCGTGACCGTCAAAAGAGCTATGCCGACAAGAGGCGAAAACCCCTTGAGTTCCAAGTGGGTGTCAAAGTGATGTTAAAGGTCTCGCCATGGAAAGGCATGATAAGATTTGGTAAGCGTGGGAAGCTAAACCCTCGCTATATTGGACCTTTCGAGATTCTTGCCAGAATCGGGCCGGTAGCCTACCGAATCGAACTGCCGTCCGAGCTCAGCGCTGTACATGATGTTTTCATGTCAGCAACTTGAAAAAGTGCTTATCTGACGATAACGCTGCCATTCCCTTGGATGAGATTCAGCTTGACGAGAAACTGAATTTCATCGAGGAACCGATTGAAATCATGGACTGGGAAGTTAAACGGCTAAAGCAGATTCGTATCCCAATTGTGAAGGTTCGTTGGAACTCTCGCAGAGGTCCCGAGTACACTTGGGAGCGAGAGGATGAAATTAAGCGAAAATATCCTCATCTCTTTTCGAACTCATCGAGTAACGCAAATTGAAATCCGGGACGGATTTCCCTATTAGCTGGGGAGACTGTGACAAATGGTAATTTTCACATTTTAAATTAATAATAAATGGTTATTCATTATTTTTAAGCCGAGTATTTCTATGCGCAATTGCATGTTTCTAAGCATTTCTGAGCATTTTTGGGAGCTGTCTCGCATACTGTAGCTTGCAGTCATTGCTGAAAAAGTTTATTTTTATCAGTAAGCGTAAATTATTCCATTTCTGATAGTTACTGAAAAGTTTCGTAATTTACTGAGAGCTTTCGCGTATTTACTGAAAAACAACCCCACACGCGTACCGATAGCACAATATATATAGTAGCAGTCAAATAAATGCATTTTTGAGCAAATAATAATATTTTATTATTATTCTGACGGAAACGTCAATAAAAACTTTATTTTTGCATATACGTGTCCAAAAAGGTCAAACCGGGACTTTACGGTAACCTTTGAGCTTAAACCGACACTCGATACACCAACGAGGATAAAAAAACCCATTAAATCCCCCTCCTCCTTGTCGTTTACAGCCAACAAGCACAAAGGGACAGGAACTTTTATATATTAAGATATCATTAGTGGAGGATGACATAGCAAATTTTGTATTTATACTCTAAACACACCACATAGTTTTTCACACACACATTCTTATCAACAAAAATTACCTAGATCATTTTCTTACTTCTCCTAGCTTAAAACTCACGGCCAACCTTCATAATTCAAGATCCATAAAAAAATGTTGAAGTTATAAGTAATCGGGGTGTACTTTCAAGTGTATTGGGTTATTTGGAATGTGTCTTGGGTAAATTTGGTGCAATTTGGTGTGTTCTTGGACCCTTGAACCTTTTGAAATCTTTCAAAGCATTGTAAGGATTTTCAAAATTTGTTCAAATCTTGTTCATATCATGTTGTTTTGATGTTTAAAAGTGTTACCAAGTGTTAAATGTGTATGATTTACAAAAAATGAAAAAGTTAGGGTTTGATGTGTAATTGTTGTGTGCTTGACTTTTCTTAACTTTTTATACAAATTATGATATTTCTTGCTTGTGTGGTAAATCTTGTTGCTTGTGGTACTAGTTTGATGATACAAAAGAGATTAGTGCTAATTACGCGTATTTAAGACGAAATATACACTTTTAAGGGTATATATATGAATCGGCTATGTTTAAAAATAAATAATTATTGGGGTTTTGAAAAACATCAAGTTTTGGCTCTAGTGGTGAAATGGTGAAATTTATGCTTATTAGCTTATTTTAGTTAGCTTATTGTAATAAGCACTAGCTTATTGGTTTTAAATTAAATGATTTTGACTAAATTTTATCTTGACATAAATGGGCCGAGCCCATCAAGTATTCGGCCTACTTGGGCTGTTTTGGATGGAAATGCTTATTGGAAGTGCTTATTAGCTTATTTGATATTTAACGTAAAATATAACGTAACCAAAAAGAGTTAATTAGTTATCGGACTAAAAATGGACTATTGGACTCAAAATGGCCTATTCGGCCCAATAAACATCTCAGGAGACAAAAATGAATTTTGGAACATTTCTCGACTCGCTATAATTATTTTTGTAAAATAGAACGTTATATATCGATTAAAATCATTATGGGCTTGTTTTGGCATTTTAAGCCCAATAAGACAATTAAGAGGATTTTCGGCCCAAAATTATGAATGTTGACTTTTTGTTGACTTTTGAGAGTATTTTGACTAAACGTTGACTTTTGTATCGAAAATTATAATTATGAAGTAATCGTAATGATAAGTATAGTTATAACGATAAATGTACACTTTGGACTATTTTTGCAAATATAGTTAACAAAAAGGGATTATTCGAGGAAATTTGCAACACTTGAGAAAAATGGGAAAACTTGAATAAACGAATGGGTCATGCCCGGTTTTTCTAAAATTTCGACACTTAGAATATTTTCGAACGAAAACCGACTAAAAGACGAAACGGGTTATTTTTATTATTAAAAATATTAATTCTCCTAAATTAATATTTTTAGGTCTTATAAGACTTATAAATATATTTTTGACATTTATACACTTGCACTTATTTAATTTTTCGAAAATTAAATACTTATAACTTTTTTTTATAATTATTATTATATTATAAATAATTATAATAATTTATAATATAATAATACCCCACTAACACCATTATCATATTAATTATTCAATACTTATTTAATTAATTATAAGTCTTAATTAATTAAATATTTAATTATTATATATATATATATATATATATATATATATATATATATATATGTATGTATTACTTACGCAGTTTGCGACAAGCACAAAGCACGGAAGTTCCGTCGCACGTATATTCACCGTACACTTTCACCATGAGCCATCACCAAAGAGTCAAATACGATAAACTATTTTGAAATTTTACCTTACCACACAACAAGCAAGAAATACACGAGCACCGGTTACACGTAAACTTTTCAATTGAATTAAGACATTTAAAATACAAATATTTCGCTATGACTTACCATACTGATCTAGGTCGCGTGTCGGAGCGGTTGCACTGTGTTGTTGTTGATTAGCAGATTGCTATTGTTTTTAAGGTGAGTTTATGGCCCAATTTTTATACGTATTGATTTTTATAAACCTTGGGGTGAGAAACACGCAAAACTGTTTTCATAGACCAAAATGAACTTTGTTTTATTACACACTTGTATGCGGAAATCTAAGTTAGCTGAATCCCATTGCGCCCACTATCATCAACCGTCAATTCCTGCTGGGAAACGCGTGTGATATTGTTAGGAATATGAATATTCAGCTGAAGACTCGGTCACCCCGAGTAGTTATTAGTACATCATAGCTCATTGGATTATTAGTAATATTAGTAGTAGCTTAGTTAGTATTATTAGTATTGTGGAGTGGGTCGGGTCTTTACCCTCTGTCAGCTCGCTCCACAGTCCACTAGGGACATATTATGTAATAGTATAAATACTCCCTTCCACCCATGGGAAGGGTTGGACCTTTCAAGCTAATAGATTACAAGTTACTTTCTCTCTAAAAGGCTCCCACTTTCTCACTCTATAATCTCTTCTAGTCGATCCAAACAAGCCTCAAACTAGTGATTCTTGTATTGTGAATACCCTACAATTGGTATCAAGAGCCATGGTTAGGTCCATGAGAGTTGGTATTCACGGATTTGTGTAGTTTTGAGGTTTTTCTTCTTGGTTCGACTTGTAGGTTTTAAGTTTTTTTTGGTTCGGTTTGTTTAGTAGCATAAATTTCATTTTGTACTTTGTTTAGTGATTAGAAGTTGTTTTACTTTGTACTTTCTAGCTTAAGAATAGTATTAGAGTGGTATTTGGTGTTTGGATTCACAGATCTAAGAACGGTGTGGTGATTTTGGAGCAATTCGTGGGTTTTTGTGGTAGTGTTCTTGGCAGCGGTTTGTGTCATTGGGACGTATTCGTGGACTCGGTTTGTGTCAATTCACTAATTCGGTTTGTCTTATTACTTGTTTAGGCAAAAAGACAAAAGGCAGTGAAAGCGACGTGCTTGGGAGGTTTGTGTCTACTCGGTTTGTCCCTGCTGCGCGTACTCGGTTTGTCTCTGAAAAGTCTACTCGGTTTGTGTAGACTTGGTTTGTCTCTGAGAAATTTACTCGGTTTTCGTAGACTCGGTTTGTCTCTGAGGAAGTTACTCGGTTTGTACCTACTCGGTTTGTCCCAGCTGTGTGTACTCGGTTTGTGTAGACTTGGTTTGTCTCTGAGGAATTTACTCGGTTTGTACCTACTCGGTTTGTCCCAGCTGTGTGTACTCGGTTTGTGTAGACTTGGGTTGTGTAGACTCGGTTTGTCTCTGAGGAATTTACTCGGTTTGTACCTACTCGGTTTGTCCCAGCTGTGTGTACTCGGTTTGTGTAGACTCGGTTTGTCTCTGTGGAATCTACTCGGTTTGTATCCACTCGGTTTGTCTCTCAGACTTGTATGCGGTTTGTGTCTTGGTGATTTTAGAAATTCCCGCGAAAGAATCAATTTCTCGGTTAAATCACAAGATCTGTAAAATCCCGTAGTTACTATGGCTACCACATCAAGTACATCATCAGATGATATTCAAGCAGCAGGATCTGACACACGTCCACCTATGCTAGATAGGACGGATTATGAGTCTTGGGCACAACGAATAAGACTTTACTGCTTGGGAAAAGATAATGGTGTTAACATTCTCAAGTCAATTGACGAAGGACCTTATCAGATGGGTACCACCAGAGACGTTGTTACAACTGGTGAAGATGGGACTGTAACTTGGGGCATAGACAGACCTAGAAACTACAATGATCTTAATGAAGAAGAAAAGAAGAGGTATGATGCTGATATTAGAGCCTCAAACATAGTCATTCAAGGTCTTCCAAAGGATGTATACAAGCTCATCAATTTCAACACTGAAGCCAAGGCTTGTGGGGACAACGTTAAAATGTTGTTGGCTGGGTCAGAACTCACAAAGGAAGATCGTGAGTCACAGCTGTATGATGAGTTCGAGCATTTCAAAATGAACCCAGGAGAGAATATCACAGATTACTATGTCAGATTTCATAAGTTGGTGAATGATATGAGGATGATCAGAATGACTATGCCCAATATCCAACTTAACTCAAAGTTTGTGAACAACATGACTCCTGAATGGGACAGATTTGTTACTGCCGTCAAACTCAACAAAGGTTTAAGGGATACTAACTATGAACAGCTGTATGCTTACCTGCAGCAACATGAGAAGCATGCTGCCTATGATCGGGTGCTGAGAGAAAAGTTTAATCCTTCAACTACAAATGACCCACTGGCGTTCATGACAAATGTACAACCAACAATCCAATCATCATCAAATCCAAGCTATCACCAACTTCACTCACAAGGACCTGCTATGAGTTCTCAACTTGACTCAGGCTACTCTCAGACCGACAAAATGATTGACAACCTCACCAATCAAGTATCTCTACTGGTTCAACAGTTTCAAGCATCACTCCCTCAGACCAACAATCAGTTAAGGAATTCTTCCAACCCACGCAATCTAGCAATGGTGGAGGATGGGAAAATTGTGGTTCAGAATGTGCAAGGGAGAACTGGTAGAAACATGGGTCAAGGGTATGTGCAGAATAGAGCAGGGAATGCCAATCAGGGGCAAGGGAAACAGATCAAGTGTTATAATTGTGGGGGGCTTGGACACATTGCTAGAAACTGCAATCAACCTAAACGTCCTCAAAACTCAGATTACTTCAAAGACAAGATGCTGTTAATGCAAGCTCAAGAGAATGGAGCTGTATTGGATGAGGAAGAGTTATTGTTCTTGGCAGGAGATGGAGGAAATACTTTTGATGAAGATGTGGATGAGAAACCTGTTCAGGATCTAGCACTTAATGATCCTAACATCTTCAAGGCAGATGACTGCGATGCATTTGACTCTGATGTGGATGATGAACCTACTGCTCAAACAATCTTCATGGCTAACTTGTCTTCCCTGGCCTCATCTCGTCAAGCTGGTACTTCTAATGCATCCGTGATATCTGAGGTACTAAAAATTTATGACACATATAATATTGTCGAGGGACAAAAGAATCCCGAAGAAGTACATCAGGCAAATGTTTCTGACTCAAGTAATGTTGACATGGAAAATAGCAATATTATTTCATATGAACAGTATTTGAATCACAACAACTCGCCTGATGTACCAAATGGTGATTCTTTTGTCAATAATGATGTTTGTGTTATGAGTAATGTACGTGCTTTAGATAATGCTGGTAATATAGATAATGCATGCGAGTGCCATAAGAACAAATTGCCTGTCCCTGATGATAACTTGATCACTAGACTAAACATCTATAAAGAACAAGTGGCTATGTATGAACAGCGTGCTAAGTTTGAGCTTAATGATCGTGAGCAGAAATTAGAAGGTCAAATGAGTACACTTATTAAAGAGTCTAGAGTGAGAGAAGAAACATTAAAATTAGAGTTGAGTTCTTTGAAAAGTCAGCTAGAACAGTCAGTCAAACAAAAACAGGAAGCACAAAAGTGTGTTACTACACTTAAGCAAGAATTCAAACAAAAAGAAACAACTCTTTTAAATGATTTCTCTAGACTCAAGACATTAAAAAATAAGCTTGAAGATAAGTTGTACACACAAAATCAAACCATACAAACTGCTCAAATGATTCATAAGCACAGAAAGTTGAGTGATAAGCATAGTAAAATCATGATAGGTGAACCTAAGTCAACCATCCTTAGGGACATGAAAGTACTTCAACCAGCCCTATATGATGGTAATGTGATGCTTATGCCTATTCATGACCAACCTGAGCATATCTATACAAATGAAGAGGATGAGATAAGTGATAGAACGAGGGAAAAAATGAATGAGAAAATGAGGGATCCCGAGTGCATAGCCAGACGAATAATAATCAAACCCCATGATTATTATGAGGAAAATCGTTTGACTGTGTTTGCTCCTCAAAAGAAGTTAACACCTGAACAGATATTTTGGAAACAAGATAATGAAAAACTTAAGGTAGAAAAACTTAAGGCCAACACCCCCCTCATTAGAAAAGTTGCATCCATAACGGTGTATCCTCCCAATACACCTAGGAATCTGGTGCCTTTGTCCCTTCCCACTGAATGCAAAACCTTTATTAGCTTATATGTGCTTTGGCAACTATTTGCTGATTTTGATAAAACATGTAAGAAGAGAATCACACCAACTGGCATTACTGAGGGGGAAAGGTGTTTTGAACATGCAAAAAGGTGTTATTTAACTGAGGTCATGCCATTCTTTAAAATACTTAAAGAACATTTTGAAGGGTTGCAAACTGCCCTTAAAGCCGAAATAAAGGAAATGGAAGTAGTGTTTAAAGATATGGAAAGTGAGGTGAATGAATATGCAATAGAACTTAAGAGTCGAGAGATTGAAAGAAAAAACATACTCATTACTAACGACAACTTGCTTGCTAAATGTATTGCACAAGATGTATTTTACACTGTCACTGATTCTGCATTGTCTGCTTGTCAATTTAATGAGTATGCTATTGCGTTAAATGTCACCCAGAATCGTGTTGTTGAGCTTGAGGGGGAGAATTTAAAATTGCTTGAAAAAATTCAAAAAGATGACCATGATAATATGGTTAAACGTTTTTCAAAATTGGAAGTCGAATTTCTTAATTTGCAATTGAAATATCAACATTTAAATGAAAAACAGAAAATATCAAATGACAAGACATCCTTGGATGCTCCTGAATTTGATACTTATTTTGAATTAAGCAAACGAGATGAGACAATTCAAGCTCACACGAACACGATTCGACTGCTGAGGGCCCAAATTGCCCAATTGAAATCCAACAAGTGTGAAGTATATGGCACCAATAAACCTTCGTCTTCAGATTCTCAGAATTTTCAATATCAAAACACCATAAATAAGTTACATTATGAAAATGAGTGTTATCGAGAAGAAAATTCAAAGGTTAAACAACATTTCAAAGAGTTATATGATTCTATTAAAGTCACAAGAAGCAATCACAATGATCAAATAACCTCTTTGACAAATGAAATTGAGAATCTGAAGGTTTGGGTGAAAGGTAAAATGCCATGCACCACTTGTAATTGTGATGCACCAAAGGCTACTGATAGTAAAAAGTATGATGTTGATGTTGGGCATATCCCGTTTAAGCTTAGAAATAACAGCCTTGCCCATCAAACATATCTCGATCATCTTAGAGAGGGCCTTGACACACTTCGTGAGGTGGTTGAAGAGGATAGGATTGAAAAGCCACTTGATAAGGTAGTTGTCTATGCCTGCAAACTCACGAAAAGGATTCAGGAAAACTTAGAATATGCCATAGGCTCAACTCCTAAGTTTAGCAGACATAGAGATAGATTTGTTGCATCATCATCTACTGTTGAGAACAAGCATGTAGCCTTTGATCTACCACCAAAAACATCAGAACCCAACACATCATTACCTGGAAGGCATGTGACAGAAAAACGAACTAATGTTTCATTCGATGCTTCTACAGGAGTAAAAAGTGACACCCAAGCTAGCGAGTCAAGGTCTAGAGAAAATGCAAGAAAAGATAGGACTGCGCCAGCTAAGAATGATCACTTGAAGAATGTAGAAGCCCAACCTAGGAACAATAAGTTTGCAATGAGTAGGATGAATCGTGTTGATTCTAGTATCAAAAGTACTGTAATTAATTCGAATTCTAATGCTGTCTGTAAAACATGCGACAATTGTTTAATTTCTGCTAATCATGATGATTGTGTTGTGTCATTCTTGATGTCTTCAGCATCACCCCATGTTAAGAATGGTAGAATAACTGAAACTTGCAAGAAAGCTTGGAAAGCTACAGGAAAAACATTTGCTAGCGTAGGCTATCAATGGAGACCCACTGGAAGGAAATTCAATTTAGGAAAACAGAACACGTTACCTAAAATGAATAAGGATAAAATTGTGAAAGTCAAGGAATGGAGACCCACTGGAAGGAAATTCAATTTAGGAAAACAGAGACCATCACCTAAAATGAATATGCATAAAATTGTGAAGAATAAGGAATGGAGACCAACTGGTAGAATCCTGTCTTTAGAGTCACAATGCCTTCCATCTAGGTCTTGTCCTACCTCTAGTTCTGTCTCCTCAGTTAAGTCAGTAGCATCTGTGAAATCTGTGGTTCCTGATTATGTGTGTGCTGACCAAATGGACTCCAATTGCACTTGGGGATCCACACTTTTCAGTTATCCATTGTTGTCTGGTTTCAAATGCAGGTCGTACAAATCGTCCTGTGGTATTTGGACTCAAGCTGCTCAAAACATATGACTGGGGATCGCTCGCGGCTCAAGAACTTCGTGAAAAAGTTTATCGGGACAGTTAGATTTGGGAACGACCACTTTGGTGCTATTATGGGTTATGGAGATTATGTGTTTGGTGACAGTGTAATCTCAAGGGTATATTATGTGGAAGGACTAGGGCACAATCTATTTTCTGTGGGTCAATTTTGTGATTCAGATCTGGAAGTGGCTTTCAGAAAGCATACATGTTTCGTCAGAGAATTGGATGGTATAGATCTCCTTAAGGGCAGTCGGGGCACCAATCTATACACCATATCGATTGAAGAAATGTTGAAGTCCTCTCCTATATGCTTGCTTTCAAAAGCCTCTAAAACAAAGTCATGGTTATGGCATCGTCGTTTGAACCACTTGAACTTCGGTACCATAAATAATCTTTCCCGTAAAGATCTTGTTAGAGGAATGCCCAGACTGAAATATGAGAAAGATCATCTCTGCTCTGCATGCCAACTGGGTAAAAGCAAGAAACAAACCCACAAGCCTAAAACCATCAACACTAACTTGGAAGTTCTTCATACCCTCCACATGGATTTGTGTGGACCAATGAGAATACAAACCATAAATGGAAAGAAGTACGTTCTGGTGATAGTAGATGATTATTCTCGGTTCACATGGGTGAAATTTTTGAGAACCAAGGACGAAACTCCAGAGGTTATCATTAAAATGATAAAACAGCTACAAGTAAGGCTCGATAAAACTGTCAGAATCATCCGCACTGATAATGGTACGGAGTTTGTTAACCAACAACTCCGTAATTTCTATGAAAGTATTGGCATCACGCATCAGAAAAGTATCCCTCGCACTCCTCAACAGAACGGAGTAGTTGAACGAAGGAACCGTACTCTGGTGGAGGCTGCAAGAACTATGCTTATATTTTCAAAGACACCGATGTTTCTCTGGGCAGAGGCTATTGCAACAGCATGTTACACTCAAAACCGATCCCTAATTCATCCAGTTCATGAGAAGACTCCCTTCGAGTTAATTCATAACAAGAAACCAGATCTTTCCTTTCTCCGTGTGTTTGGTGCACTTTGCTACCCTACCAACGATAGTCAAGACTTGGGAAAGTTAAGAGCTAAAGCAGATGTAGGTATTTTTGTTGGATACGCACCAGACAGTAAAGGGTATCGAATCTACAACAAGAGAACCCGTAAAATCATGGAAACCATTCACGTTACGTTCGATGAGCTGAGTGAGCAACCTGCTTCAGGACAAATTAGTTCTGGACCCGATCTTAACCTTTTGTCTCCTGGACCCATTAGTTCAGGACTTGTACAGAATTCCACGCCTGCAGATTCTTATGTGCCACCTACTTGTGAGGAGTTGAAGAAGTTATTTGATCCTATGTTTGATGAATACTTTGAGCCAACTAATGGAACCATCCCAAGTGTACCTGCTGTACTTCCCATGGCTGAGGTTCAAGCCCCACAAGGTTCAGAAGGCCCCACAGCTTCAGTATCTGTCAGTCACAATGCTCCAGCTGCAAGTCTATCGCCTTCGTCATCAAACGCTCAAACTTCTCCAATAGTACAAGAATCTTCAGATAATAATTCATTGGAAGTTAATCCTTTTGCTCCTGTTGATGAGGCTCCTTTTGAAAATATATTTGCTCCTGAACATTCATCAGACACATCCTCACTGGAAGGACACAGCACTGCTACGTCTGTTCATAATCCACAACCTCACGACCATCTCAGGAAATGGACCATTGATCATCCAATCGACAACATCATAGGCAATCCTTCACGTCCAGTATCCACACGTAATCAACTAGCCACTGATGCACTATGGTGCTTCTTCAATTCCGTACTGTCCAAAGTCGAACCAAAAGATGCCAAGGAAGCAATGACTAAAGATTGCTGGTTCCAGGCTATGCAGGATGAAATCCATGAATTTGATCGACTTGAAGTATGGGAGTTAGTGCCTCCTCCAGAGCGTGCAATGATCATTGCTTTAAAGTGGATCTTCAAAGTGAAGCTTGATGAGTATGGTGATGTGTTAAAGAACAAGGCACGGCTAGTTGCTAAAGGGTTTAGACAAGAAGAGGGCATTGATTTTGAAGAATCGTTTGCTCCGGTTGCTAGAATTGAAGCTATAAGAATCTTCCTGGCAAATGCTGCTAGTCGAAATATGATAGTCTACCAAATGGATGTCAAAACGGCATTCTTGAATGGCGACTTAAAGGAAGAAGTTTATGTGAGTCAACCAGAAGGATTCGTGGATACTGAACATCCTACTCATGTTTACCGCTTGAAGAAGGCTCTTTATGGGTTAAAACAGGCGCCAAGGGCATGGTACGATACATTGTCCAAGTTCCTCCTAGTGAACGGATTCTCCAAAGGTGTTGTTGATCCTACACTATTCACCAGGAAGTCAAGAAACCATCTACTACTAGTTCAGATATATGTAGATGATATCATCTTTGCTTCAACAGATCCTAGTGAATGTGATAGTTTTTCAAAAGAGATGAATTCCAAGTTCCAAATGTCTATGATGGGACAAATGTCATTCTTCTTAGGATTACAAGTCTCTCAAAGTCCCGGTGGCATATTCATTAATCAATCCAAATACGCCAATGAGATCTTGAAAAAGTTTGGATTTCATTCAAGTGAACCTGTTGACACTCCCATGGTTGATAAAACGAAGCTGGATGAAGATCCTTCAGGGATTCTAGTGGATATAACGTAATATCGAAGCATGATTGGATCTTTGATGTACATCACGGCTAGCAGACCAGATCTTCTGTTTGCTGTGTGTATGTGTGCTCGGTATCAATCCAGACCAACCAAGAAACATGTTGAAGCAGTAAAACGGATCTTCCGATATCTTCAAGGCACGGTTCATATGGGTCTTTGGTATCCTAAGGACACTGCAATGGATTTAACGGCTTACGCAGATGCAGATCATGCGGGATGTCAAGACACTCGTCGAAGTACTTCAGGAGGAGCTCAATTTTTAGGGGAAAAGTTGGTTAGTTGGTCTTCTAAGAAGCAGATGAGTACTTCCATATCATCTACTGAAGCTGAGTACATTGCTATGTCTGCATGTTGTGCACAAATCCTTTGGATGCGATCACAGCTTTCGGACTATGGATTCTCATACAACAAAATTCCCCTATATTGTGACAACAAAAGCGCCATTGCTCTTTGTTGTAACAATGTTCAGCACTCCAGGTCAAAACACATCGACATCAGGCATCACTTCATCAGGGAACAGGTGGAAAAAGGAATTGTGGAACTATACTTCGTAAGGACAGAGTTTCAGTTAGCTGACATCTTCACCAAGGCCCTCCCAAGAGAAAGGTTTCAGTTTATTCTCCCACGCCTTGGCATGAAAAGCATGACTCCTGAAACCCTCAAGTGTCTTCAGGAAGAAAAGGAGGAGTAAAGGATTGTCTTCTTATATCCTTGTACATAGTTGTATATATCTTAAATCAAAAAGAAAAATACAAAAATATAAAACCTATAAAAACCATAAAAATCGAAAAATCAGAAAATACCAAAAATAGTTCTACCTAGGCATGTCTTCTGTTTATCGATAACATTTACGTATCTAGAAATGTCATTCAACAATGGCACGGATTCTTAAATGAAGCTCGAGCAGAAGTTATACTAATCAGTTAAAACATGTCTTAATGGCTTGCAGTTACTTCATACTGCAACCCGCGCTATACACTGGGGAAAGCATGTCGCCAAAAGGATAGCTGTTCCTCCAACCGGGTGATGTTCACCTGGGCATGGATTACTTGATATCCATGTTCTCCCGTCTTGATGTACGTTTCAGTGCGTCATTTCGTGTATAAGAAGAGAAGTCTTCTTTACATCAGACTCTTTATCTTGTTTGATTCTTCAAGAGAGTCTTGATGTTACACAAGGTGGTTAATTGATTCAAATTTTTCAAATTTCCGACACCTTGCCAAATTTGTGCAACATCAGCAGTGACACTCTCTCGTTATTTCAGGGGGAGCATAGTATGCTCCAAAATCAGAATACATTTAAACCTGACCACATTTTCTCCCAAAATTTTCTAAACTTATTTAAATCAATTGGGATCACAAATCTCAAATGGTTTGAAATTTTTGATCGGGGGAGAGAATGTGATTTAAATAGGAAATTCTGATAAAATGTGATGATTTGGATGTTAATGTATGCTCTCTCGTATGTGCTAAACCATTTTGCATATCAAGGCACATATTGAGGGGGAGCAAAATGTTTTGATCATAAACGCAAGCTCTTCCATATGTGCGAAAATCTTTCTTAATATCGATGCACATATTGAGGGGGAGCAAATGTTTTCAACAAAACAAAGGATTTGGCATCTTATGTGAGCAAGGATCAGATTTCACCAATGAATTGACGAAACTTGAACTGTCATCAATCGAAAGGATACGTCTTGGCCGGGTAATAATTTCAAGCTGGTATAACCAGTGATGTAAGCGTGTCTCGAAAAAGATGTATCTGAGTAGAGTGTACCATTTCGAGAAACTTTCTGTGGACTTGACCAGGCCGGGTAATAATTTCAAGCTAGTCTAACTAGTGATGTAAGCGTGTCTCGAAACGGTCATGTTCACTGAAAGTGGATCAATTCAAAAAGTGCAAGCTCTACCTAACATGTGCAAATTTATAAAACTATCACTCGAGCACATGTTGAGGGGGAGCATTTGAAAAATATAAAACTCTCAAGTGTTTGCAAAAATGTGTTTCAAAATCATGAACACTTTGAGAGATTTTTCAAGGATTTGGTTTGGCAATCATGGATGAATATCAAAGACCGACCATTTTTAATTAACGCATGGAGTTATAAGGATGGTTAGGTTAGGTTCAAGTTCCCATGATCCCGCCAGAGCCGGAGGGATCTACCCAGGGATAATCCACTAGTTAGTATAGAAGTCCTTAGGTATGATTAAAAAGGAGAAAAGTGGATAAGGGAAAAGTGCCGACTGAGATGGAGCTAGCACTGGAACAAACCCAACAAGGTGCTAGTTATGAAGTCTCGGTAAGCACTGAAGGGGTTGAAGAATGAAAAAGAATTGTAAAGATAAAGGGTGAAAAGAAATAGCCCTCCTTACAACTTAGGCAGAAACCGGGTCAATACATATGCTGTCAGAATCACTTAGTTGATTGCTGGCATTGAAGACAAAGTATCATGGACCCAGTGATACGCTGCACAACCCTCCCTAGCCACTCAAGGTCCCTCAAAGGATTCTTGTTTCAATTGTCACGGAGTTCAATACATTCCTATCGTCTCTCTCACTCCGAGTTAGATGATATTGAAAAGGTGGCAGTCCTCTCCAGCCTCCGCTCACTAAATCAAAACGCACTATAGAGTCTAGAGCCACGAGATGCATAATAAGATCTCATAGGGACACGAATTATTTCTACACTGGTTGTTCATCTTTAAGGACACCAGTTGTAAACTCATGAGTCCTACGCAGATCTTAGCAATCTGCCGGAACATTTATGAGAGAATTTACTTATGTAATTCTCAATGATTGAATGGAAATTCCTGCCAGTGTCAACATCAAGCAGCCCTGAAAGCAGGTCACTTCGGTAATTCCTCGTGGATTACGCTTAGTGGTCGCGGCGGTTTCAACCGGTCTACAGTCGTGGAGTGATCTCCAGCGACTCACCTAATCGTTGATTTACTACGGTAAAATCTTAAAAAGCCCTCTGTGGGTTTTCGATTAGGAACGGTCTTAGTAAGGATTAGAGAGAGTCTTCACACTATGCTGTTGACTATCTCGAAGTCCAAACTTGTTAGTACCGGTCGAATTATTGCTAACTGTCGTATGCAGGAATATCTGGCGGTTGTTGCTGTGGAACGCTGTAGTTGGTTGCTGTTGTAGCTGGTTGCAGAAAAGATGCCAATCCATCACCACATGTTCACACCACATCATCATCAAAGAAGTCATGATCACCCTAAAAGACCTTCAACACAGCTTCTGCTAACTCTGATGCTAAAGATCATGACTCCATATCGTGTGAGCATGTCGGCTCTAAGTATATTTCATCACATAGAGTATTACTACAGAAAGATGACTTGGAGACTCAAGTGGGATGATACTTTCAAAGATTACTCGAAGTTCATCCAAGACAAAAGAGAAGTCATCTTCAGATCACTGATGTTTGCACAACAATCTATGATATTGAAGATTCAATGATTACGAGCTATGATGTCAAGATTCAAGGAAGAAGTGCTGAAATTCAGAACATTGCTTCTGGGGTGACCTCCCTTAGGGGGAGATTGTTAGGAATATGAATATTCAGCTGAAGACTCGGTCACCCCGAGTAGTTATTAGTACATCATAGCTCATTGGATTATTAGTAATATTAGTAGTAGCTTAGTTAGTATTATTAGTATTGTGGAGTGGGTCGGGTCTTTACCCTCTGTCAGCTCGCTCCACAGTCCACTAGGGACATATTATGTAATAGTATAAATACTCCCTTCCCACCCATGGGAAGGGTTGGACCTTTCAAGCTAATAGATTACAAGTTACTTTCTCTCTCTAAAAGGCTCCCACTTTCTCACTCTATAATTCTTTCTAGTCGATCCAAACAAGCCTCAAACTAGTGATTCTTGTATTGTGAATACCCTACAGATATAAATAGATCTATTGGGGGTGACTCCCCCGTTCGGTTGGCTCGACATAGTCAATGCGAACGTATACCATATCGGAATTTGCCGAGTGTCTGGGGATTTGCACTTGCGGGCACCCTTTATTTGCTATGCCAGTTAGGCATATTGTTTGTCTAGTTCGGTTGGATGAGCTTAGCGTTTGCATGGCGGGATAGTGTGTGTTAGCTGAATTGTTTTGCTGAATTATTTGCTATGGTCCATATGTGCTTATTTACTTTAAACCTATGAACTCACCAGCGTTAGCTGACTTTTAGCATGTTTTTCTCAGGTAATTGAGAATGTGTTTATTGAAGGCAGGGCATGGCAAGGGTCATAAAATTTGTTGGAAATGTTTTTATTTATGCGTTAAACTCTGAGTTTGTGACCGCTTTATTAAATGGGCTTCATTGTATTTGAATTGAATGTGATGTATGACAATATAACTTTGAAAATGTAATATATTTTAAAACGGATTTTTAATCCGTTCTCTATATCTTGTGTTGTGATTATCGATTTAGTAGCACCCAAATATGTATGCTTCCGCAAATCTTGATTTTGGGGGTGTTACAGAGTATTACACCAATTTCCTATCTTTTTGTTACAATACATTAATATATCAACCCCTTTCTCTTTGAGAGCAATAATCGAATTAATAATTTGACTCCACACGGTATTAGGCACTGACTTCTGATTGCATGTAGGAAGCAGACTACGTGCTTGGATTAACTTATGACAATAAGATGACAAACAATTTTATAAACTTGTAAGCTAAAAGAAGAGACCTTATTAAACCCCTTTTATATAAGTTCATAAACCTGCGTTTAGCAACTATTTATCTAAGCTTATTTGTTGGCTTAGGCTTATATAAACCTGCATTCAGCAACTGTTTGTCTGAGCTTATTTGTTGATTTAGGCTTATATTTATATGCACCTTATTGCTTATAAATAATAGGCTCATAAGCCTTTATTCTCAACCCCCTTTCATATCTTACAACTAGATTTGGCTTATCAAAACTCTTTCACATAAGCTCATAAATTTGACCATATAAGCTTAAACAAATACTTTATTGGTCACAAAATTATGTCAATAGACAAAAAAATACACAATTTAAAAAAGTAGGACTATTACACTCTTCAACTAATTAAATATCATCTCTACTCACTAAACTCTTATACTAAAATATATAAAACACATAAAATATACAAAATTTTATTTTTTCTTCATCATGAAAGTAAATATAAGGGCCAGTTTGGTTTGTAAATGCGTTTAGGATTTGAATTTGGATTTGGATTCGGATTTGGATTTGAATTTGCATTTGGAGAGAGAAAATATATTATTATACTATAAAACTAAATTTAATTTATAAACTAAATATTGTATTGAAAAATACCATTTATTTGAAAATAGAAAAGAGAATGAATAATAAAATAGAGAAGTGCAAAAATTTGTGGTTTAGAAATCAAACAGGCCATGAATTGTGTACAAAAGTCAAAAAGGACGGAAGACCTGTCAGAAAGCCAAAGGGACTTGGTGGGTTTTGTCAAATATCATATCTAAGGATATTATTTACTGTTTCACAACCAAAAACTTAAAACAAATGACTGTTTTAAAAAATAATTCCATTCTTTTATTCCATAGGCACCAAACAAACAACCCCTAATAAATTTTGCACAAACTAGAAAGACAACAAAAGAAGGAATGAGTTAAAAGATAACTCCATTACCTCGTATGAAAAAGCCTTAGATGCAGTTTGGTATGTGAGGTTTCAATTGGATTTATGGTTTGAAAAAAAGTAATTAAATGTTTAGTTCATATTAGAAAAGAATCTCTATCATTCGATTGACATAGATCCAATCCTACCCACAATGGTGACTTTTGTTCCATTCCGTGGGCCCCAAGCTCTAGTTACGACACAATTTATTATTTATTATTTTTTAATGGGGCATACTATTGGAACCCTCTATGATGTGACATAAGGGGGGGGGGGGGTGTTTGGTCAAATATTCCTTTTGTCCCCCACTATTTATAGTACAATACAATTTATGTTCCGTATTTCTGATAGTTTTAAGCTTTTGACTTATTAAACGTTATATTTTTTGTTTCGTAATTTCAGGTTTATAGTTTTTTGATATAAATAAAATTATAAAAAAAAAAAATAATTAAAAAAAGACAAAAAATGTGGGAGTGCCCTTTGTAAAAAAAAAAAAAAAGAGAGGGTTTGTATAACCTACCCCTTACAAAAAAAAAATTAAAAAATATTTATTTTATTTATAAAATAATATATCAATTATTTAATTTTTCTCTCCCCATTTAATTAAAAACATATACAAAATCCAAATCCAAATTCTAAACTCATCTACAAACCAAACGGGCCCTTAATGTTCATATTTGATTCCAATATTATTGTACCAAATGGAAGTAATCATTCCCTTATTCCCCTTCCCAATACCAGACACACCCTAAACAAACACCTGGTAATAAGATAGAAGGCAGTGAAAAAAAGAGTTTGAATTGAAAATGGGGAAGAAAAGAAAGAGGGAAAATAGGAGCATCCATCCCCGGAACAAATACTCCGGCAACCCACCGGACTTCAATTTATTAGCATCTTTATATCCATCATTTCAACCTTACGTTTTTTACTCTAATAACGGCAAACCAAGTATCAATTGGAAAGACTTTAATGCTACTCGTGAGTTAACTAGGGTTTTGCTTCTCCATGATCACCAAATCACTTGGTATGTATGTATTTAATTCATCACTAGTGGGATTTTGCTTATTTATAAATAACTACTTGCGAGAATACTCAAATAATAATTATTTTTTGAGCTAAATTTATTTATAACTCTTGGCAAGGATGCTTTTCAAATGTTACTCGTTTAGCTTTTACGTCATTTTACACTTTATAATGGCCGATACAACTACGTTTTTTATTAAACAAACAACTACTGCTAACTGCTAATGCTAACTGCTACTGTCAAACATACTCAATCAACACTTTTAAATGTTTGGCGAACTAACAGTAGGTAGCTGTTTGTTTTGTAAAAGCGTTTGGAGACATAGCTGTGTTTTTGTGATTATAAAGTGTAAAATGACAGTATAAACTAAACGCTAACGTTAAACGCTTCTTCAAGTAGTGTTTAAAAAAGAAAACGCTAAACACTCCTTGCCAAACGAGCTTTCAATTCTAAACGCTAAATGCTTCTGCACGCTCTTTGCCAAACATAAGCAGAAGTAGTTTGATAAAATAAAACTGCTTTTGCTAAAAAATAAGCAATCCCAAACACTCCCTTTACGTGTTTGTTATTGAATTGATTGGTGTATGGTTTGTTGTAGTGGTAAAATTATAGATTTGAAATTTGTAGGATTGAAAATCAACTGTGAAAGTAGTGGTATCATGGTATTTTACTGCTAAGCTACCTTTTGAGTATCGTATATGTACTGATATACGCCATTCACAGTAAAAAATGATTTGACTATAGTTTGTGTTAGTGACAATTTTATGTCATTGAAATTTTGGGAGTTTGAGGGTTTTGAAGACTCACTATGAAGTTTGGCTGTAACGATTGGTATAATACTGTTAAATGAGGTTTAAGCTCATCTACGTCTTTTTATTTTGAAATGATTGGAATATGGTGATTTTCACTGAGATTAGTTTCAGTTTGAAAATATAAGTGCTCCTCACCGGCTTTTTGGTGGTTGCTTGTGGAATCTGACCGTGAACTGGCATCAAGTATAGCCGTATAGGTCTAGTTCTAGAAAATACTGGTAACTGTGTCTTGTTTTCATAACACATCTGTTATCAAAGTAGAGTTTGGTTCAGTTTGCAATAAAAAACAATGATAACGTAACCTGGAAAAATCATAGGATTGACCTCAGAATTAGAAGTAGATACATCTACTGCAGTATACTCAGTTGTATTTAATAGGAGAAGCAGTGCAAGTGTTAATTATCTTTAGTTGCCGATTCACAAATAGTTGCATCACCTTATGGAAATTTTCAGAATTTACAACTTCCGCCACTGTGAATATTGAATTACCATACTTGTATGTTAACCTTTCTTTAGCTTTACACAAAATATCATAAGAGGGCACTCTCTGTCAATTTGACAACAGAAAAAGTGAGTAAGAATGATATTAATAAACAAAAGCTTGTCTTTAAGGGAAAAGAGGGAGTACTGTAGCATTACATTCATTGTTGATCAACTAGGTAATCTTGTGCAAGTAAAAATAGTGCTTGTTGGACAATCAGATAAGATGCGCTCTGCAAACGGTATAAAGAACAGCTTTTTTGGGTGCATCAGCATTATTAGGTTATATAACCCTGAAAGATAAATAATCCATGATTTGTTAGAAATATAACAAAATAAAATCAATGAAAAAAACCGTGCATAAAGGCTTTTTGTATCACGTACTCATTTTGGTATAGGCAAATCGCAAATGCAAGTGTTTTCTTTCGCCAGCTTCATGTTGTGGCGTTATATGGAGCTGTAATATTCTTTCTGTAAAGTTTTTGAAGAAACTCTGTTGATTATCATTTTCATAATTTGCCCATTTCAAGTTATATGTATATAACTATTAGTCCACATACTGTGACAATGCTTATATAGTTTTGTGTATAGATATTTTTGCCTTTAAAAAAAAAGTTTTGTGTTATAGATATGTCATCACTGTCATTTATACGTTTATTATAGTAACACATAAGTTTGAACCCTTTGCTCTGGACTTTGAACCATCTCTAAAAAGGTCAATATCCACATTAAGTTAACTATAAACAACGTGCAAAAATGTTAGCCGCACGACTAATAGGGGTTTCACACTTTCACGCAGTCAATCTTATTGCTGATGGTATGAGCTGTTTTTATATCTGTAGGTGGATTCCTGATGGACAGCTTTGCCCCACGGTACCCAACAGGTCTAACTATATTCATTGGATCGAAGACCTTTTATCATCTGATATCATTCCCAATTCCAATGGAGACAAAAATTTCATAAAAGGACTTGATATTGGCACTGGGGCAAACTGTATTTATCCTCTTCTTGGTGCATCCCTTCTTGGTTGGAGCTTTGTTGGAACAGGTACATGACTTTTTCATGTCTGGTAGATTTATTATTGATTCATGAATTTGTGTGATTTGAATCTTTGACATGCTATAGAAATACTAATAGCTATCATGTTTTAATTGTTTACAGATGTGACAGATGTAGCACTAGAATGGGCTGAGAGGAATGTTAAAAATAATCCGCAAATTTCTGAATTAATTGAGATTCGAAAAGTTGACTGTGAAAAACAGATGATTGATCAAGACACAAACAATGATGAAAGCTACACAGATATTAGCAGAAATACGGAGCAAACCTGTGATGAGAATAAGAGCTACCATGGGGCTCCCATACTTGTAGGCGTGGTTAAACCCGGTGAGAAGTTTGACTTTTGTATGTGTAATCCTCCTTTCTTTGAGTCAATGGAAGAATCGGGGCTTAATCCAAACACCTCTTGTGGTGGGACCCCGGCAGAGATGGTTTGCCCTGGTGGAGAACAAGTGTTTATTAGTCGAATGATTCAAGACAGCGTTCTACTTAAACAATCTTTCAGGTATTACACAATTAGAATATTTTGTACTTGGCAAATTGCAAATAAAGTTAACGAACTTTAGTTAAGTTTTTGGTTTGAGGCTTTGAGCAACAACCCGTATATGCACCCTCAAAAAGGCTCAAAACTTTTAGGAGTTTCTATTTACGGTAATCTGAGCCGGTAAAGATGATGACGTGACAGTTGACGTATTAGTAACTTTGACCATGTTGACTTCTTTTTTCCTCCTGTGACGCTTAGAATCCGGTTAACTTGTCATATTACCCTAAATAATAACTTTTCGGATGTTTGAGCCTTTCCGTGACTGCAACTAAAGTGTGTTACCCAAATTAGAATATGGATCCGAGTTGGGAGCCTTTTTTGCAATTTGCTATTATGTAATCCAGCTTATGCAAGTTCAAATATTTTGAGTTTCTGTTCACTTAAATATCTTTGTGTATTATAGGTGGTATACATCAATGGTTGGAAAGAAATCAAGCTTGAAAAGCTTGACATCAAAACTTCGTGAGGTGGGAGTTAGTCTAGTTAAGACTACTGAATTTGTTCAAGGTCAAACATGCCGGTGGGGGATTGCATGGTCTTTTGTTCCTCCAACCAAGAAGATAATATCGTCTCATGTGGCTTCCATGAATGTCCTCACTTTTATGCTTGAGGTTAGGACATATTCTTATAGTTCACAAACCCATTATTTCGTATAGAGAGAATCTCATCCCTTTATACGTTGTTCTTACTTATTGTAACCATACATGTATTAATGTATAGAGACAAAGGTGGTGTTTGTTATATGGGTATGTGAATGAGGAAATGTTTCATTCCAAATAAAAAGTGTTTTGCTTAGTGGGTTTAAATTTTGAAAATTGGTTACCGAACCCAAGGTAGGCATATTTAAAACCCACCAAACGGTCTAAGTTTTTCTATCTCCCCAATTAGTAATTCCCATCTCAAAACAAACGCATCATAATAAAATAGTGCCCCATGTGGATATCCAAGAATCTGCATATCAACTTAAACTCGTATTCGATTAAAGCTATATGTAATCGTATCTGCTGCATGCGATGTGAATATCTGTGTGGATAATAGTATATTTTATTGGTCATATAATATGGAACAATAATCTAATAACAAGGATGTATATGAATAGCAATATGATAATAAGGATGTAAGTTCAACTATTACAGTGGTGTCTGGACTCTGGATGTGCCTTTTGAAAGTGGTTATATTGAATGATCCACGTAATCTACTAAAGCGGGCGTTAAAATATCGTGTTTGGATGTAATCCTGCTATTTGAAGTTGTAAAAATCAGAAAAATTAATGTTCGACTTGTTGACAAATAATCAGAAGAATGTGTATATTTCCCTCTAAAGAACAGATAATCGGAAGCATAAAGTGTGTATCCTATCCGTTTAACAAACTACTTTTATCTACTTAATAAATTCGATACTGGTTTGAGTTATATACTGAAGTTGACTATAATACTCTTTGTTTTACTTCAGGGAATCCAACGCCAATTCAGTGCATTTCATGTTCTCCAGTCAGTTGAATCCTTCTTCACAGCAAGTGGCGCAGCCTGTAAATCAAATGCTGCCTCATTCCATGTTGACGTATGCTCAAATGATACACAATTCCGCGTAACGGTGAATATGATATTGTTGTGGATTATATGCCTGCTGTATTGCTGCTTGTTGCAAGAACTCATTTGTGATTATATTTTCTGTATTTTGCTGTAGGTTTTTGAGCAGATTCCAGGCACGCTTTTGGTTAGAGGATCTTTGAAACCTGGAGAAAATGTTGTGCCAGGTTTTCATCGTTCTTGAATTATATGTTATTTAGATACTTACGGGGGTGGTTGGGATTGCTTTTTTTTTTTTTTTTTTTTTTGCTTATGGTTCTGCTTATAAATAAGCACATCAGGAAATAGTGTTTGGATTTGCTTATTCTGTAAAATGCAATAATACTTGGAAAAGATAACAGTTTGTTAGGATATTTATTAATCAAATCCATTTATGTATGGTTTAAGGTCAAAAAAGAAAGTAACCACTCAAGGGTGGCCTAGTGGCAAAAGGGCTTGTGACTATCACTCTAAAATGTGTGAGGTCTCAAGTTCAATTCCTGCTAGGTGCAAACAACCTTGAAGTGGCCACGCTGCAAACAACCTTGAAGTGGCCACGCCAACCTCCTGAAAAGGGAGGGCTTTACCTGATTTGATTATGTGTGGCGGTGGGTTCAAACCCCGTGGATTAGTCGGCCAAAAGGTCGGAAACCATGGTTACCCAAAAAAAAGGTCAAATAAGAAAGTACATAAAATGATTTCAGTTTCATCTCTAATAATCACTTTGAATTGTAAGCAGCTTTTTTAACTGCTTATCAAAAGCTGCTTATTTTGCCTTGAGATAAGGAGATAGGCAAATATGCAGAAAAAAAAAAGCAATCACAGACACCCCCTTAAACTAATAATAATGCAGAAAGAACACCCAAGTTTACCTAACAAACATGAAACATAAATCTCGAAAGAAGCAAAAGAACATTTCCAAATTTTTTACTTTTCCCTGCAACCGAAACAGTTGCTGTTAAGATTTCCATGTTTTTCTATACTTGGCTTGTCAAGTGTATGAAATGGATATAAACTTTAAGAGATCGTGTATATTTTTCTCAAATGGTTTTGGTTAATGAAAATTGTAACTGAACTTTTACGTGTCATTTGTTTGCAGGGTTACTTTCATCAATATTCCTGCAGTTGGAGGATGCTCTGAGAAAAGAATTTTGCTTAGAAAAGGTTTCTACACATATCTCAAATTCGAGTCATACATAATTTTAACACTTAACCCTTCCTGTTTATCTTTTATGTATCAATATTTAGTCTTGATTAATATATACGCCAGAATATTTTTTTTCCGTCATGTTGGGTTTTAAGTAACAATTGATTAAGAGGTGGTCATTTCAAGTTTTCAACCCATTTACTTATGAATGAGTCAATTCGGATTGTCTCTTATGGGTCAAACTAGTAAAAAGAAAAATAAGTTAAAAAATGGTTCAAAAGTAGTTGCAAAGGGTAATTCTTAATGGCACTGGGCAAATCGGCGGGTAATCATTTTGATACTGATTTTGTCAGTTGCTGAATTGTGGGTCCCAGGCCACAATCTGGTTGATATGAACTTTTATAGGGTCAAAGTCCAACATCCAGTTTTTTCTGTCAGTTTGGATGATAATCGCGATCCTGGTACTCACACCCGAATCTTTCTCGAGGTTTCTTTAGTTGCTTCTTCTCGGCGATGACAGCTTTTTGTCTTTGAACCTGTTTAGACCATTGAGCACCCATTACTAAAACACTAGGAGTATGAAGATTATTAGGTTCATATACATGGCACATTCTTATAACTCTTAATGGTATGCTTTATATCTTATGTGTAAACTTTTTTATTGGAAAAAGAATGTTACATTTTGTTAGTGATATGATTATGGAGTTGAGTGTTGATTTTTTGTTTTGTGGGTTGGAGTTGAATCTATCTATTTTCAAATGTATGGTCGACAATTTTGGAATATGTCAAAATTCCAAGTTTATAATAGTGATATATAGTAGTGACTTCAAAACTTTGATGCTACAATCATCGTTTGGTTTGGTTCGATTCAGTTTGTGTAGATATGACTAATTTTCTTGATCAAATTAAGTGGTGTTTGGTTCGCGGACTTTTGTTTACAGATTGCTCCTTTGACATAAATGGAATATACAGATTGCTCACACTTATGTTTATGCTTTATTGTTGCTGCATTTCCCTGTTATTTACTCTGTTATAAAATCTGCTTGCCATAATATCATTACATAATCTAGTACTGTAGTATAAGATTAAGGAATTTGAATTAATAACTTGCGAAACAAAACTCATGAATCTTATTATAAGTAAAATAACATGCATTAATGCATATAAACTGGAGTCTGAAACATTGATATAAATCATATAATAAAGAACCATAATAATAATAAGAACAGTTCTATATATATTCACTAGTTAATGAATACAAATTAGTGAATTACAATATATTGAGTTTGGCCTTGAAAGTAAACCCTAGTTCTTGAAGTACAACTAGTATTCATTGCACCAAGCTTCATCCCAAACATCATTCATCTGTTGTTTTTTTTCTTGTTTTTGGTGTCGTTGTTTTCGTGCTAATAATCTTTCCTGCTCTAGAATAATCTCTTCAGCTCCTACTTCTATCATATCATCTTCTTGGCTGACTGGAGACTCGATCTCGTCATAATCAATAACTGTCATGTTTTGTTGTTTTTCTTCTTGTTCTTGTTTTCGTTGTTGATTCTTCTGTTTTTTTTGTGCTTGCTTCTCATAATAGTCCCATACAGCATCCCATTCAGCATTCTCCTCTTGCTGTTTTTGTTTTCGTTTCTGTCGTTCATTCTTCTCTTGTTTCTGTTGCTGTTGTCGTTGTGCTTGTAATTTTTGTGTCTCAATAGTTGCTGGCAACTGTGGAATAATCGCTTTCAGTTCATCTTCATGGCTGACTGGAGACTCGACGTCATCTTCGACGTCATAATCAATGAGTATCATGTCGTATACTGGATCATTGGATCCAGTTTGGCTCTGGCAATCATTATCTTCTTCGTCAGGAACACAAACACTCTTGACAGCGTATCGTGAAGTACGCCTCCCGATCACTCGTAGGAAGGGATAATCCTGGTCTGTTAATCTTCTCTTCAAAGCCATTATAAAATCACAATCAGAATACTAACTTTTTTTGTTGGTTTTTTTAGGGTTATGGAACTGGGTGCTTAAATTTGCCGCGTTGTTGTGATTGTATGAATTAATCATCGTAAGATTTGAATATATAATCAAAATACTAAGTCGGTTCTTAATATGTACGCTATTCTTCAAACGACAACCCTATTTTTGGCCTAATGGGCCTGCCCGCCTTTATCTTTCCTTTCAACTTACGCAGTTAATTTAATACAGTAGGTTGTTTTTTTTTTTTTTTTTTTTTTTTTTTTTTTTTTCTTTTTTTTACGAGGCTACTCGACCCGTGCGATGCACATGGGCTCGTTCTAATTGTTCGTAGGTATTGCTCAACCCTAATTTATGGGGCTCGTTCTAATTGTTTGTAGCGTATTGCTAAGCACTAATTTTTGTCATTGGTCAATAGGTTCATCAGTTGTGATTTTGGTATCACAAATACTTAAAATGATTTTATAAGTCGAAGAATTATTTATTCAGTTATGTAAGTGTTTATAGCGTAATTTTTTGCACTAATTTGCGTCATGTTTGAAACTCTCATTTTTTGCTGATAGTCGTTTTTGTTGGCCAATGCCGTTATTTCGTTACCTTTAATTGAGGCCGAGTAAAAAATTCAAAATGATTTTCAGGTTTTATATAACTTGGGCTACCTCAGAACCCGTGCGATGCACACATTATTGCATAGAGTAAGTTGTTCCAAGCATCCAAACTATTTTTTTTGACAAAATCACACAAATAAGCAGGTATGAAATAGAAATTAAAAAGATGAAAATTATTTGTATAAGTTATGGATATCTCAACTCTTCGTCCCGCTTTTTCTGAACATATGTTTTTAGAATTTTATAAGGTACTTTTGTTAGCTTAAGTTAATTGCTTTTGTTAAATATATTAATAAATCATTAATAACAAAAGTATAGATAATGTTAAAACAACCCGTGCGATGCACATATATTGGATCAAATTGTTTCTTGCGTAATGTTCATCACTATACTCGAACATACAACCATATTTTGACCATGTAATGACTTTAATTTTTCTTATTGATTTAAACTATTTTATTATAACTTTCGCTTTATTCCAACACTTCAAACAGGCTACCATCTTTGTATTTCTTTCAAAGGTTTTGGTTGGTCATTGAAATACAAAATTTATAAATGAGGGTATTAAAACGCCACTAATTACTTTCGTCCTTCCAATTGTTCCAATTTCCATAATACATGACTTTTGAACCTTCAATTGTCAAGTAAATGCATTAGTTAATTTGACATGAGTGAAATAACTAAATACTTGCCCAATTACTTTCATGCAGAGTCTAATATATTCACATGCAAAAACTATAAGTTAACCACTAATAAGTACAATTTGGGCTAAATGTTTGCACTTACAAAACATTTGAAATGAAGTTGATTAACGTGTACACTGTGAGCTACGACATAAATATAAAAACTACAAAGAATAGCAAATAACAACTTAAACTCCTAGCTCTAGAAACAGAACTTGAAAAATCCAAACTATTTATATTTGTTCTTCAAATCATAACCATTAACACGCTTCCTCAAATCATCTACAAAGTGATCGGTAGGCGGAACATCATTATTCTTCCTGTCGTCCCCCGCCACCGCCTCCTTTACCATGTGAGTAGTGTCCCTGGTAGCATTGTACACACTGTCTAATGTGTTTTTCGCCATTTCGCCTATATCCAATCCTGTTTTCATTGCTTTCCTGACTCCTTGCTTTGCTGCATCCGCTACAAAACTCGATGAGTCACAGTTATCCTCGTGTCGGTCATAGGTACAAGATGGCACACTTGTTGATGGACTTGTAGACGTGTTCACAACGTTAACATGGTTATCTGATAAAGGAGTTGTGGTTGTTTTAATGCTGCTTTGAGCATTAGTTTATGCCGCTGCGAACTCATTGATTAATGCTGTTTTCCACAGTTAATGCTACTGAGTAGTGCTAATTGGTTCATTAATAATGCTATTGTACTTAGTGCTGCTTCATATCAGTTAGTGCTGCTTATGGTATTTTTAATGCTGCTCGTTTGGTTATTAATACTGCGGCGTTCGTTAATGCTGCTCGTTGATTGAATTTTTGTGTTGCTACTTGCACTTTTGTGCTACTTGTTGAAAAGGTAGTGCTGCTCCATATAAGGTTTTGTTTCTGTGATACTCCTGAATGTTGCTTCTGTGAATGTGGGTGTTAATGCTACTATATTTGGTTCGAAGCAAAAGTTCAATCACAAAATTCAATCTCTCTCTAAGGAAGTTGTACTGGATTGGTTTTAAGGGGTATTAGATTCGTTAGGGTTATGGCGAAAAGAAGCAATCAGTTGATGATGCAGACTAAAATATATACTGATGCTTACTTTTACCATATTGTTCCTACTGATGCTTATGCCTATTGATCTTTTATGTATTTGCTAATTAAACACATAAAGGTGAACTCATTATAAGATTACCTTTGTTGGATACATGCTTATTTTTTTGTTTATTTTGCCACTGTTAGCATGGCCAACTTTCATAATAAAACTAATAATTTGTGCAGCAATTGTTTTTGCTAAATTTACCCTTTGACTCCATTTTTTCATCTAGTTCACCTCATTCACAATACTCAGATGAGTATTCATTAAAAAGTAATAACTTATCAATATTAAAGTGGGTTCAAAGAAACTGAATAAAATATTTATCACATGCAAAAGATGAAAATATATATATTCTGTATTTAAGTTTTTTATTAAACAACTACCATAACTCCATAAGTAGGAAGCCATTAAGACATGCGGATAATATGAAGAGTAAAAAAAATGAATAAACATTAATCATTTCAACTGCTACTGTCGCATTGTATCATATTTTCTGTCACTTGTATCCTCTCTTTACCACACCTGTTTTCTCTCGTTTATTTAACCAATAGTTAACCTTCTTTAAAGTTCACAATCTAAGAAATCACCAATATAACAACGCCGGAGTCCAAACTAGAACTCGACATGGGTGACATTGGAGTCCAAACTCGAACTCGACATGGGTGACATTATTGATCACGTCGAATCAGATAGAATAAGTTCAACTCCTTCTTCACCGCATTGGTGCCCAAAAAAATGATGTGTTCTTAATTATGCTATTTTTAGAATACATTAATATGTACAAACAATGTAAAAATGCCTTATTAGCTATCGGTGCAAAGGACCTTGATACACTTTATAGTTTTTCAAGATTCATTGTCTATGAAATAAACATAATATATAGTAGCATAGTACATAAAGGTATATGAACCTTCAGGCTTAAGTTTTTGATTTTATATGCGGGCAAAGACCTCTTTGATTTATTTACTTTTGACTTTCAGACTGTAACAACATCTTTTTATTATCATAAATTAAAAAACAATATTTGTACTATATAATAAGTTCAAATTATATGTAGGATCCCACGAAAATCCGTTATGATAATCCTCATTAATTAATAATAACCTCGTATTACTATTTGCTAAAACCCATTTTTGCGGGGAAATTTAAAATTTTCTCTTACTATTAACAATACCACATTACGTATTCGCGACATATATTAAATGACAACACGTACCTCGGGACTCGATGACTCACAAAACTCCATCTACACTGAATCTATATGACACAAATTACACATTAAAATTTAAAACTACTAAACCTATAACTCGATTTCAATTATACATTAATCACATTTATATTTTACTAAACTACATTTAATTACACCAAATACATTTCACAAACACAAACCAAATGGGCTGGTTATAAGTTTCAGCCAAGCCCATCACAACCCAATCACCACCCCATTCTTACCCAGTTCTCAGCCCACCTCCCATTTCAGTTTTAAACTTGTGATTCTATGTAGAGTTCGACCTCCCCCCACACCCCTTTCAAAACGAGACTCGATCTTATTATTCTTAAACACGACACGCCTATATTTTTACACCATTTCATACACCACCCACTAGACTATACCTAGGCCAAATTCCAAATTTAAATGTCGAGTTTTAATAAGGTTTCGAAGGACGAATTGTTTGTCCCATATTACCTCAAAACATATAAGCAAACATGACGAAACTCAACCATTTTGATATCCGATTGTTCCTACATTCTTCCAATAATATTTCTAACACAATGAAACATTTAAAATGAAGTTAGGACAGCAGTAGAAATCTGGCTCACTAAATCCTCTTGTTTCTCGTTCCAAAAATACAAACTAAATACATATACATAACAAAAGAAAGGGATAAGATTTCCCATGTTACCTCACCTAACAAATATCTCACATTGTCAGTAGAAATAGCTTAGGTGTCCCTTCATACACAGTATATCTCAATGATTGATAGATTGAAGACTTTGATAGTCAACAAAAACGTGTGAATTCCCTTTATAAAATCCTACCCTTCTAGCTACTTGCAATGCCTATCTTTCATTCCTTTCACTCTCCCAAGACACCCTAATAACCCAGAAAAACATGTCACTCATATAGAAAATATCGGGTAAGAGCTAAACCCTTAAAAACATGCATCGAGTTCATTGAAAGCCTACTGCCTTCTTTACTTTATGCATCCTGTCGAACTACCCAACTTCCTTCATCACCCATTTCACCTCTCCCACTTCATACCACTCACATCTCCCTCTTTCTCACTCACAAAATATTCTTAGAAACGCAATACGGGTAAGAAACCCAACACGTATAAACGTATCCTAGCTAGTCTAAGTGGACTGTCTCATTCTTGCATTCCAGTCGACCTCCACAGTTTCCTCACCACCTTTAAGAGGTGTAGTAAGTATTCTTAAGCTCTTATATTACTATGTCTCACACTCCACATCTCACTATCACGTATCATGCATGCATACTTCATTGTATATTCGAACGTGTTATTTTACTTTTGCATCACTAGTACGTGCATTACAATTTACAAACCCACGAGGGTGACAACTCCACTGAGGAAGAATTAGAACCCCACTCACACTTTACTAGTACACACTTAATATAGCAAGTCATGCATCATTTCATTATCTCACTCGATCGTATATATTAACACTTAGTTATTTTACATGCATCATTTTAAGTAACCCACATCATGGGTCGAAAGCTCACATCATTTTCATGTTTAAGATATCAAGCCATGTGTTACCCTTCGAACGTATAACCCTATTATATATTTTTGAAACACAGTATCTTAGTTGGAAACATGTACACAGTCGAACACTCATTCTGTGGAATCCTAATAATCACTCACACATTTATTATATACTTGCATTTCATGGAACTTAAATCTCACGTATAACTAAAACATGGGAAAAAGCTAAAATATGTTAAGTGATTTCACACAGAAAAACAGTCTCCAAGTAGCCTTCAAAATGATTTCGTATCTCACGTTATGACTTAGTGACTATACGTTCTCTTCACACGACCTGATAGCCCACACTACCAACTACACTTTTCATATAAACATCACGTAAAAATAATCGAGAAACAACCATTTAAAACAGCCGAACCAATCACAGAAACACTAGATCGTTTCTTAGAAAAGTATAACCCAAAAACCTATTTTCGGTAATAGGCTAAATTAAAGCCCATTAAGCATCAGTGTTAGGACAGCCCACTAGGCCCATGTGATATATTTTTAGAATCATAAAAATAGCCCGAGTCCAAATCCAAAACAAGTTCCATGCCCTCGCCTCTAAATTTCTTAACGGGCTAAAGTATATTTCGTTAATAAGCCCAATAAGCTAAAAATAAGGTGTTTTCAGAAATAAGCAGTTGACTTAAGCTTTAATAAGATTGAATAAGCTCCATAAATTTTTAGATAATTTTTCCCGTTAATTTTATACAATAAGGACTAAAAATGTAACGCGAACTAACTAGAGGGACTAAAACTGCCAAACCGAGAAACTTATGGACTGAAGCTGTGAAAACAGTTTGTAGAGGACTTAAATTGACATACCATTGGACTCCAAGCCTATTATGGATATATGGACAATTATTGGACTATTACTGGACTATGGACTAAACTGAAGGACTAACGACGTAACGCAACACAGTTAGGATAAAAAGTATAAAATCTGGAAAGGACAAGGACCTATTTAATTTTTACTTGACATTCTTAGTTTATTTTTCATTTTGCACCTTCAATTCATATGCATTTTTCATTCTAAGTTATGCATTATTAAGTTTCGTTATTAGAAATTTAGTAACTTCACTTGCATATTATTTCAGCATATTGTGAGAAAGTAATATTTTGGGTCGATTGAGATGAGAATCAAGATAATATTATAGATATATCATATTTTTAACTTGAGGCATTTTAAGCATATCACACTCATATCACCGATCAAATCGTATTACGATTTATCCTTTCCACATTCGTTATTAGTAGCAAGTTAGACTCTTAGACTTCGCTTATATTCAGGTCTCGTAGTGAAGAAGTTCTCGTGACCGTTTACTTGATCTTATAATTTCGTCTTGTCAGATACGCTCCAGGTGAGTCGTGGCCCCTCCTATTTTAATATTTGTTTTATACCTTTTTGGGGGAGATACATGCTTTAACTGTTTTAAGTTACTTATATAAAACTCTCATGATTTACTCAAAATCATCCACTATGCTTTACATGTTTGAATCATACTTGAAAAGAATACATGCTCATTATATGTGCAAATTGTCTGTTTAGCTTAAACACCGAATTTGAAAGATAACAATTTTAAACTACTTGATGTAACATGATACTGAGACTTATTGTATGCATTCATATAACAAATGAATGTACTGTTACTTTATTATGATATTTCTACATTTCACTAGAAATAATTGCCAAGACTAAAATTACGCATAATTCATGCACCCTGAAACCTATATTGCCTAAGTTTACTTTATTGCCATAAAGTCCCTTGATCATGAGCCATTAATCACTGCGGTGAGCGCGAATATAGTGAACAGCTTCGAAACCTGTTAGAGGCTGACGACCTATCCCACTAAATACTTGGACGGAATGCCTACATGGTTAGTCGTATTTAGTCGCGATGCACTATATTTGAGAAAAATAGGAATTGGCAAGTCACCTATTACATAAGGGCAAAACTTTCGTCATTAATTTGGTGAACACTCCGTTTTCCGGTACAATGTTAACGTTTTGCGTGTCATGAGGCTTAGGGCAATATAACTTTATGAATATATGAATGTTTCATATATACTAGGATACAGCTGTATTTAGAAGACCACCACTTTACACTGATAGATTTCAGACTCTAGATTATCATTCCCACTATGTGATATGATTGTGAATCCTGTACTTAAACTTTAATTGTTATCATATGTGACTTAAATGAGAATTCTACACAAGACAACCCAAAATGCTTGGTATATCGTTACATTTAAAAGCTGACTCAACAGTCTATATCGAGCGTATAACAACATAGCTCATCTGCATTTACAACCTGAAACTTATGATTTTGGAGATCATACATGATTTACTTGTGGATTTTTATACAACACAACTTATTAATTATTTCATGAAGGATTATTATTTACTTCGACAATCACTATACACTTTTCGAAGAAAGTTATTTTCTATAAACTCCACGAACTCACCAACCATTGTGTTGACGTTTTTAGCATGTTTATCTCAGGTAATTAACGGAGCAGGACAAGACACGGAGCGGGCATCTTATACTCTGATAAATAAACTGGTGTAAAATCAAATATGTCATTATTTCCAAATTATCACATTTTCTCATGGGATTTTCAAATCGAATAATTCACTTTTGTATCAAAAATACTCTTTTGAATGACATATAACTTTCAAAACGCCCCTTCCGGGCCGTTTTCCTGAAATTTAAACCTCGATCCTCACCGTAGCACCCTAATTACTTTTCCGCTGCCACAAACCAAATTAGGGGGTGTTACAGATTGGTATCAGAGCCTATGGTTATAGAGAACCAAATGTTTTCAAACATCGAACTATAACCACACTTTCAAAATAAATGATTTTACACCTTATCACCTTATGCCTTCCGTGTCTGCAGACTGTCGTGCTCAATACATTACTTACTAAGATTGTTTTGTACTAATCTTTACATGCTTGATGTATACTCGTCACACATTACACACTGCATTATTTCACACTCAACGTTACGTCTTGAACGTATAAATACTCATAATTATTATTTTCGATTGCTACAGTAACATGTCTTCCATACCAGTTGACATCGCTAAGACTACCTCTCCTACTAACCATGTATCACCTAGCTATCATATTACACCAAATACTGAAGATCCTTATGTACAAATGTCACAACCTCAACCCGACATAGAACTTACTCAGAAATCATCTTCGTCATCACCTACTCACTCACCTCCACGTCAGAAACTTAGGAGAGCAACTGAATCCTATTCAGATCCGATTGGTGGTCAACCAACATTTGAAATTGGACAAAGTTCACGTCAAGAAATGACTTGGGAAAATATCAACCTAAATTCTCCCTTACCTAATACCTCAGATTTCTCCATGCCAGATGTCCCAAACAATGTATCCTCACCCAAATCTCCCGACTACGATATAGACACCCGTGACCCCATATGGATTCACCTTCACCAACACACCAGCATACTAAACGCTCACTCTAAACAGCTAAAAGAGTTACAACCATTACGATTCGAATGGTATGACCGTAACATTGATACCCTGTTCAAGAGGACTGATGCTGAAAGACGAGAAGTGTTTGGTTTAGGAGTGAATATTGGTAACATGAAAGACAATTATGAACAAGAACTTAGAAACTTGGATGCCAGAACCCGTTGTTTAGGTAGAGGCCATACTCAAACCCACGTTAGGATTGAAGACATTGAAAGAGCATTATGGTTAGCTAGAGACGCAGCAAGAACCCAGAGTCAAAAGATTGCAGCTTTGGAAAACATGTTAGCTAATCAGATGAATGCGTGCCAGGAACGTTTCTCGGCCATGGAAGCTGCACAACTGGATCTTGAGGCAAAAGTTAGACGTCTGCGTCAGAGACGTAACTGATCTTAAGTATCGTTGTTGTATTAAATAAACCAAATAGTTTTGGTTAGTAGTTCATGTAGTTCCAATAATTCTGTAACTTTCAGAAATTGTAATCGACTTTTAAGCTATGACAGCCTTGTTCTATCTTATCGTTCTATTGTAAACAAATTTCTTCCACCAAGCCCTAGTATAGTGCTATAAGTACAAAGAGCCATGCAAAACCTCATCATTGTTACTCTGATAGATAAACAAATAACTCACGAAAATCAATGAGACATTAATAAAAGACCTTGTGTTGGTTGTTTTACAAAACTCAATCAGACAAGTTATTAGAGTTATGTTGATTTTGATGATTGTATTCGAACTTACTATGACATTATGGGTGATTGTACACCAAGTATATCTCGACAAAACGATAAATCATAGAATTCCAAGAACAAATATTCAGGAGAAAACTTGATAAATAAATTGTTAAACTTCAGCTTTTGTAAAAGAATCCAATTGCTCCTTAGCAACCCCATATCCAGAGGTGATCATTATTCTAGAACGCTACCCAGACACATCATATTTCTATGATCCTCAGTTGATTTGATTTCGTATTAAGACCACATTGTTAGCACTAATATACAAATACATTGCTATTTGAATTATTCTAACGATAAAGTGAATACTAAATCAACTTTTCGTGTAATGCTCATAGGAAATGGACAGCATGAACCGCGTAGTACCTACAACAACCATGACCCCTAAAACCATCGAGAAACTGGTAAACAATATCGTTGCAGCAGTACTCGAAGTAACCACAACAGTCCATCCGAGTAACAATGATATGACGAGAAAAGAAAGAAAGAAGGTTATACCTTGTAAGCATAACCATGAACGTTTCATGGGATGTAGGCCAGTTTGCCTAACAAATTCAAGGAAAATAGCTAAACCTATCCGCACTTGTACTCAAAGAATTAGGCAAGATATTGCACTCAAGAAAAATAACCAAAAGCGAAGACATGAGGAGAAGAGATCTTTTATTCTCAACGAATGTGAGTTTCACAATGATGTTTGCATCCGCAATCATCTACAAGACCGCATTGACTATCTTCGCCAGCAAAGGCTCAACCCAGAAATTGAAAGAAACTACGTCACCACCCCTACCAACAGAGACAACTACCGTGGAAATAAACCTTTGTGCCAAAAATGTAAGATGCATCACACCGGATATTGCACTGCAATATGCGGGAGGTGCAGGAAAACAGGCCATAAGACAGGAAATTGCAAAACCATGGAAGGAAATGAGCAGCCATCATCCATAAAATGCCATGGATGTGGTGAAATGGGCCATTACAAGAGTCATTGCCCAAACTACAAAGCCCATTGGGAGCCCAAGAACTGTGCAAGGGATTAAGAACTCGCCGAAGAATCTCAACCGTATCGAAGAATGACCTCTAGGTTAAGCAGATGAATGGATTCCTGCTGTAAAATAAATAAACTCTAATCTAGGACTATCTAAGTTGTATTTCCAATCGTATTTACCTTAGGTACGATGGATGTAACCTAAGTGTAATAGTTATCTTTCTATCGTGTGAAAAATCTACCTTGTAATATTTCCATGATAATAAAAATCTACGTCAATTTCCATTTCCATTACACCTCTTTACTCATAATTGTTATGTAACAATACACTAATAGTACCTCAAGGATTTAATTAATTTTATTGTGATCAAACCATAAGTTGTTACCACATTGTAAGAAATTCTCACCTAAAACCTAGGTTTATACCAAGAATATCCAAATATCATCTTAGAAATTCCTTACTCATCCTTGTAATATGCACAAAAACTTTATAATTCTTTTAAAAATAATCAGAGAATGTCTGACCTTGTGACGGAATCATTATAACTAAAACTCTTTGAAAAAGTATAAACACCAAAATGACTGAACCAAGCGTTACATCATTTGGTCCTCAATTATACATAGCCTAGCTAACTATGTATAATTTAGGAAGAATCATGTTATAAATGGAACAGTTATCCTTTCGAAGTTTTTAATAACAATTTTCATTCCAAAAACAAAATCTTGAGACAAAACAATTTGTTCATAAACTTTATTTTTAACCAACACCAGTCAGATCTACCCTGGTCACCCCTCACTCTCTTATATGAAGTCGAGGAAAATACGAAATTAGGAACTATAAGAATTCTCAACAATATTTGGAAAACACAAATAACACAAATTTTATTAGAAACCATGGAAGTTAATACATAGCGAAATGATTAACATCGGAAGTGCTAATAGTACAATAAACACAATATAAGGCATACAATCTTCAATCGGTTGGCCCACCATAGAAACAACAACCCCCACCAACCCAACGATAGCAAGAGCCACCATAGGATGAAGCACCTTGATTATTCTGGAAGACAGATAAAAGCGAACTATGAAAAACGATAACTAAACATAAAGACACAAGAGATTTTATTCCACATTCATTAAAGGTTACATCGACACACAATTAAGATACATTCTAAACACACTAGCTCGAGATCTTCATCCCAAAAACTTATCCACGTAAATCGCTAAGATTGTGAGGGGAACGATGAACACCAAGGATGCGATGTAGTAATCGGAGTTTTCATCAGGGAAGAAGGCCAAATACATGGCAACAAGGACAATGTACAAGGTAGCAACAACTATGGCGATCGGCGGCATAGTGATTTCTTTTCGGAAGAGATGAAGTTGAATGAAAGGGACGAATCGAAAAGGTGAAAAGGAATAAAGTGGAGGAAAAAGGGGAAAGTTAAATAGGGAATGTAGGTGGAGAAAGTACCCGTTATTTTACTATTTACTATCATTAAATTTCAAAGCGCTACCATTAAAAATCCACTAGTCTCGACCGTTAGAACACTAAACATTAAGTGTTAAATATTTCCTACTCTCGACCGTTATTTTCACTATTTGTAGTCTATGAATTCAATTATTGACCAAACATTCGAATTTAATTCGGCTGGTACGAATAAATCTAGTTGGAATCTCGCCTCTTTGATATTCAAATAAGAAATCTCTCGACAACATCTTCCATAAACTCTCACCTCAGAACATCACATTTTTCAACACCTATCACGGACTGAACTTCGGGACGAAGTTCAAAATTTAGGGGTAGATACTGTAGGATCCCACGAAAATCCGTTATGATAATCCTCATTAATTAATAATAACCTCGTATTACTATTTGCTAAAACCCATTTTTGCGGGGAAATTTAAATTTTTCTCTTACTATTAACAATACCACATTACGTATTCGCGACATATATTAAATGACAACACGTACCTCGGGACTCGATGACTCACAAAACTCCATCTACACTGAATCTATATGACACAAATTACACATTAAAATTTAAAACTACTAAACCTATAACTCGATTTCAATTATACATTAATCACATTTATATTTTACTAAACTACATTTAATCACACCAAATACATTTCACAAACACAAACCAAACGGGCTGGTTATAAGTTTCAGCCAAGCCCATCACAGCCCAATCACCACCCCATTCTTACCCACGTTCTCAGCCCACCTCCCATTTCAGTTTTAAACTTGTGATTCTATGTAGAGTTCGACCTCCCCCCACACCCCTTTCAAAACGAGACTCGATCTTATTATTCTTAAACACGACACGCCTATATTTTTACACCATTTCATACACCACCCACTAGACTATACCTAGGCCAAATTCCAAATTTAAATATCGAGTTTTAATAAGGTTTCGAAGGACGAATTATTTGTCCCATATTACCTCAAAACATATAAGCAAACATGACGAAACTCAACCATTTTGATATCCGATTGTTCCTACGTTCTTCCAATAATATTTCTAACACAAATGAAACATTTAAAATGAAGTTAGGACAGCAGTAGAAATCTGGCTCACTAAATCCTCTTGTTTCTCGTTCCAAAAATACAAACTAAATACATATACATAACAAAAGAAAGGGATAAGATTTCCCATGTTACCTCACCTATCAAATATCTCACATTGTCAGTAGAAATAGCTTAGGTGTCCCTTCATACACAGTATATCTCAATGATTGATAGATTGAAGACTTTGATAGTCAACAAAAACGTGTGAATTCCCTCTATAAAATCCTACCCTTCTAGCTACTTGCAATGCCTATCTTTCATTCCTTTCACTCTCCCAAGACACCCTAATAACCCAGAAAAACATGTCACTCATATAGAAAATATCGGGTAAGAGCTAAACCCTTAAAAACATGCATCGAGTTCATTGAAAGCCTACTGCCTTCTTTACTTTATGCATCCTGTCGAACTACCCAACTTCCTTCATCACCCATTTCACCTCTCCCACTTCATACCACTCACATCTCCCTCTTTCTCACTCACAAAATATTCTTAGAAACGCAATACGGGTAAGAAACCCAACACGTATAAACGTATCCTAGCTAGCCTAAGTGGACTGTCTCACTCTTGCATTCCAGTCGACCTCCTCAGTTTCCTCACCACCTTTAAGAGGTGTAGTAAGTATTCTTAAGCTCTTATATTACTATGTCTCACACTCCACATCTCACTATCACGTATCATGCATGCATACTTCATTGTATATTCGAACGTGTTATTTTACTTTTGCATCACTAGTACGTGCATTACAATTTACAAACCCACGAGGGTGACAACTCCACTGAGGAAGAATTAGAACCCCACTCACACTTTACTAGTACACACTTAATATAGCAAGTCATGCATCATTTCATTATCTCACTCGATTGTATATATTAACACTTAGTTATTTTACATGCATCATTTTAAGTAACTGATGAGGCGAAAAGTGTACCGCTTTTAAGGGGTCATTTAAGCCCTAAATCGTATTTATTTGATCAAATATCGCCCTAAATCGTTCCTTTTGTCATTTTAGGTACTTTTGAGGAGAAATCTGGAAAAGGAGGCATTTTGGACGTTTTTGGAGCATAAAAGTGAAGAAAACGGCAAAGTCTCAAAAATCGGCTGAAAGTTACCTTTGACGGCGTCACATTTAACCCCAGACGGCGTCATGCCTTGGCAAGAAAAAGTGGACGTGAAATTTACTCATGATAAGCCAGTGAAAATAGCATGTGAATTCTGACGGCGTCACGCTTTAACTTGATCAAGGGCGTCACGGCTTAAATCATAAGGGGACGGCGTCACGTTCTAAGTTCGACGGCGTCAAGCCTTGATAAGCCAGAATGGATTTTTGAAGAGCTAAAGAGGGACGGCGTCAAGAAGGTCATCCGGGAACCCTAGAAGCGGCGAGGTGACGGCGTCACACTCCATAACGTGACGCCGTCAGATCCAAAAGTCTATATATAGTTTTCTAATTTTTTGTCATTAGAGAGAGCTTAGTGTGTGGAATTTTGGGAGAAAACCCTAAGACGAATTCAGCTTCTTTTTCAAGGCTTTTTGCCTTGAGATCTTCCATGTTACATTGAAGATAAGTTATCAATTAATCATTCAATATGTCTATGTGTTGTTTGATTTTATCTTATTCTTGTCTTTTGATTAACATGTTAGGCTAAATTTATCTTGTGTTTGCTTAGATCTAATGAAACCTAGCTATTGATTATTGATTATTAGTGTGTTATTAGTTGTATTGGATGATTGTTTATCTATGTTAGGCTTAAGAAAACTGTCTAACTTCCTATTCGGTAACTTGCTTGAACGTCTTAAGAAACATGAACCAAATGCGTACTAAAGGTTTTTATGGTTGTATTTAATGCACAAGCGAATTCTAGTGATCCCATGTTAGGAGCTTCCTAGCCGGCTCGACATAGGAGTGAAGTAGGAGCTTGTAGAGTTGGGGAAGTAAGTACGCCACCCCACGAATGGTATTAAGGAATACACCCGTCATCCACGCGATTAATACACACTAATTAACCGGTAAAAGATAGTTAGGGAGTAAGGAAATCTAAGTAAACACATTTCTCTACACATAAGTTTCTCACCACATTTTCATTTTTGTTATTTTATTTTATTTGCATCCGTAGTAATTTTGGGTTAGTTGACTAGCAACTAATTCCGCCCACTCTTTCAAAACCGAGATTTTACTTGCTTTCATAAAAATATAAAAACATAAAAAGAATCTTCCTCAACCCTTAGACCTAATTAGAGTAGTCTTTCACACCTAACGAACACTATTCCCTGTGGAGAACGATCAATCCCCCGTACTTACCACTACACTATACTACATCGGTCAGGTACACTGCCTGGTGGGGTTGTAAGCCTCTTGAGATCCCTCGAGAGGTAAAACCTGTTGTAAGGTTGCAAAACCCACGCATCAAGTTTTTGGCGCCGCTGCCGGGGAATAGTTATTGTTTAGGTTGAATTTTTATTTCTATTAGGTCTACTCACTAGATTCCTTTCTAGTGAGATTTTTATTTTCTTTTTCTAGGTTTTCTTTAGTCTATCTTATTTCTTTGTACTTTTGTTTGTGATACCTTCCACTTACCTCATGAGTAACATTGGTCATTTGATCCCTGTTATTCGTGTTTTTCGCCGTGCAAATTTTCAACTACCCGTTCCCGCCCCCATAGTAGCAAACAACAACCTTTCACCCAACCACCACTTTGGTAACAATTCTGAGATGGAGGAGTCTGACCATGAGAATGACTATGTTAGTCCATTTTACTATTCAGACTCCGATGAGGATGCTGATGATGGAGAAGTAGTTAACGAGGAATGGGGAAAAGAGGAAATTGATCCCTTTAAGTATGTTGACCCTAGGACTAAGATCGAAAAGGATAGCCTCTTTAACATGCAATTTCCGTGTAAGATTGGTTATCATAGTTTTTATGCTTATCTTAACTCATCTTTGCCTATGAACATTATCTCTCGCGCTAATTATAATAAAATCATGGTAGATGAGCTTGAATATCAAGGAAATAACATTGTTGCTAGGATTAAGCCACTACACGTGTTTGTAGGAAGTTTTGTATATTTGGTGGATTTTATGGTTATGGAGAACTTAGGAGAATTTATCGATGACAAATTAACCCAAGTCATTTTTGGAGAACCCTTCAAAAGGTTGACCAACCTTGACGAAAAACTTGTGGACGGGTTAATTACATTCTCGGATGGGGATGAAGATTTTGTCTATCAAATGCCCCGAGCACATCCTAGGTTTAAGAACTACCCCATTGAATCTTGTAATAGAATTATGCCTATCGACTTGTTAAGTGAGAATGATAAGGGGAAGGGGCTCAAATATCCACATGAGAAAAATAAGAGATATTATCATGGATGTTTGGAGCTAAATGATGGATACAAGAAAGATGAGGCAACAATTAGATGGCTCACACTCGGGTACGTGAGCATAAGCGACACTAGGTAGCGTGACTTTGAGTCTAGCTACAAGACTCGTTAATAAAGAAAAGCGCTTCTTGGGAGGCAACCCAAGCTTTATTTGTTTTATTTGCTTTGTGTGTTTATTTATTTGCTTGTTTGATTTTATTTTCCGTATGTGTGTTTAATTTTTATTAGTATTGATTCATGTTCAAAAGTAATTTGTGAAAATGCTTTATGTTGTTTTTAACTTCGTCTTAACTACATATAAAGGTATTTTGCAAAAGTTAAGTGTAAGGGAAATCTAAATCGGTTTATTAGAACACAAATGAACATGAATCGTAATAATAATAAAATAGCATACATATTCGTATTTGTTTGAGTCAAATGCTTGTATCGAGTCATAATGATGTTTTGCAGGATTTCCAGGAAGTAAGGTAAAGGTTTTTCCAGAAATTTTCCGGAAACTTAAAATGAAAATTTTTGTCAGGTCATTTCTGACGGCGTCAGGGTTTATAACCTGACGGCGTCAGATTTAATTTCCAGAAATTTTTGAAAGTTTTGTTTTCATAAAAAGTTTTTATTAAAATCTCCAACTTATAATCTTCAGGAATCTGCAAAATTATCATTCCACAAGCATTATATCCTTATATATAGATTTTTCCCGCCGATGTTATGCAGGTTTTCGTGTTTGTTTTCTCAGGTTTAACAGGTTATTTTGGACAAGGAAATGTTTTGGATCAAGCTTGTGGCGATGCATTAGTCATGGAGCTTCTACATTACTTTGGAGGAAGATCTAACCGTGTAATTTCATTATCCACCGAGCGAATCAGGGGAGTATTTGATTTCATTCTTTTACCTTATTTACTTTTACATCTTGTTATTTGAACATTGGGGACAATGTTCATCTTAAGTGTAAGGGGGGGTAAAAGTACGATTTTAGAGAATGCCATTGCGCTTGATTTTTGTTTGTTTAATAATAGATGTGTAATAAAACTGAGATAAATACCTGTTAGGGTAATTTTAGTGCCAAATTTAAAATTTTTTACAACACTTAGGAGTGAAACTTTGATCTTAATGAGCGTCTCACGGATAGGAGTTATATGACTAGCACAAAAAACCGTACCACTAAAAAAATTTCCACCCCAAATATGTGAGGTTCGCCCCTAGAATTAGTAGGAAAAGCATTTATGCTATGATGTGTGTACCGGTAGCACTTAGATTCTAGAACTTGCGTTAGGACCATTCCGAGGCCACAAGTGAGACTACATTCGTGTAGTTAGATTTACTACATGATAAGAGGCATTAGGATTAACCCATTGTTTTACACCTGTGTTTTTGTTATAATTACATTGGCTACATTGGTCAAGTAATTCTCCCACACCCTTTGCGTTGTACTCATTTTTAGTACACGATACCCCTAGTACACCCTTCAGAGCCTATCTTTTCGCTTCGACCTTTAAGCATTTTACTTAAAGGAAGAATTTGTTACACCCCACTAAAATGTACACCCAAATCGCCTTAGCCTACCTTGTATGCACTCATTTTTAGTGCATTATTGTTACAACATTTGTTTAAACCCAAGTTAATTATCTAGTTGATTACATGGTTGCTAAGTCGAGTCATATCCTTGTACATATTGTTTTGGGACGATTGGGACTCATGGGTAAAGTACTAGTGTAATGGAGTAATGGGGATGAACATCATTTATTACCCCCATATGTGCTAAATGTTTTAAAAGTACTCCAAGTTTTTCAATTATCTTAATTCGAGTCATTAGATTAGTATTTGTAAAGTTATGTAAAAGTTCAAGTGTAAGGGGAATGCAATGCCCTTATGATGTATTATTTTGGATGGTAGGGCAAGAGTGTATGTCAAAAAAAAAAAAAAAAAAAAAAAAAAAAAAATACAAAAAAAATGAGAAAATGAAAAAATAGAAAAAAACATACGGACTACCATCCCGTTTCATTTTACGTTTGTTTTATGTTTGTTTTTGTTTTTGTTATTTCGTTTCTAGCTTAAGATCGAGTCTAGTCTTGGCTTAGCAACATTGTATAGTACATGTAATTGATCAAGATCTTTAACTAGCCACCAGTAAAACATCCTTTATCCAACAAAACCATGTTTTCCTTTTCCCTACACCTAACGTTATAACCCATTTAAAAGCCCTCTTTGATAGTTTATCTTAGGTGCTTACGCCTAGTGGAGGAGGTTATCGATCCTTTCCCAAGCCTATGGTAATCTATTTGCTATGACAGGTAGTGAGAGATATTATCCGTTTTCATTTATGAGATTTATTTTGATGACACTTGAGAGATGTGAGTATCTAAACACTACTTGTGAGGTGCTAGTTTGTAATCTCCGTGCTTATTATGATTGAAGTGGAACGATTATTTGTTGTAATTACTTTTATGTTTGCATTAAATGACCCCTAACTTGTATTTTGATTAGAATAAAAGCGCATTTGCTTGAGGACAAGCAAATCTCAAGTGTAAGGGTATTTGATGAGGCGAAAAGTGTACCGCTTTTAAGGGGTCATTTAAGCCCTAAATCGTATTTATTTGATCAAATATCGCCCTAAATCGTTCCTTTTGTCATTTTAGGTACTTTTGAGGAGAAATCTGGAAAAGGAGGCATTTTGGACGTTTTTGGAGCATAAAAGTGAAGAAAACGGCAAAGTCTCAAAAATCGGCTGAAAGTTACCTTTGACGGCGTCACATTTAACCCCAGACGGCGTCATGCCTTGGCAAGAAAAAGTGGACGTGAAATTTACTCATGATAAGCCAGTGAAAATAGCATGTGAATTCTGACGGCGTCACGCTTTAACTTGATCAAGGGCGTCACGGCTTAAATCATAAGGGGACGGCGTCACGTTCTAAGTTCGACGGCGTCAAGCCTTGATAAGCCAGAATGGATTTTTGAAGAGCTAAAGAGGGACGGCGTCAAGAAGGTCATCCGAGAACCCTAGAAGCGGCGAGGTGACGGCGTCACACTCCATAACGTGACGCCGTCAGATCCAAAAGTCTATATATAGTTTTCTAATTTTTTGTCATTAGAGAGAGCTTAGTGTGTGGAATTTTGGGAGAAAACCCTAAGACGAATTCAGCTTCTTTTTCAAGGCTTTTTGCCTTGAGATCTTCCATGTTACATTGAAGATAAGTTATCAATTAATCATTCAATATGTCTATGTGTTGTTTGATTTTATCTTATTCTTGTCTTTTGATTAACATGTTAGGCTAAATTTATCTTGTGTTTGCTTAGATCTAATGAAACCTAGCTATTGATTATTGATTATTAGTGTGTTATTAGTTGTATTGGATGATTGTTTATCTATGTTAGGCTTAAGAAAACTGGCTAACTTCCTATTCGGTAACTTGCTTGAACGTCTTAAGAAACATGAACCAAATGCGTACTAAAGGTTTTTATGGTTGTATTTAATGCACAAGCGAATTCTAGTGATCCCATGTTAGGAGCTTCCTAGCCGGCTCGACATAGGAGTGAAGTAGGAGCTTGTAGAGTTGGGGAAGTAAGTACGCCACCCCACGAATGGTATTAAGGAATACACCCGTCATCCACGCGATTAATACACACTAATTAACCGGTAAAAGATAGTTAGGGAGTAAGGAAATCTAAGAAAACACATTTCTCTACACATAAGTTTCTCACCACATTTTCATTTTTGTTATTTTATTTTATTTGCATCCGTAGTAATTTTGGGTTAGTTGACTAGCAACTAATTCCGCCCACTCTTTCAAAACCGAGATTTTACTTGCTTTCATAAAAATATAAAAACATAAAAAGAATCTTCCTCAACCCTTAGACCTAATTAGAGTAGTCTTTCACACCTAACGAACACTATTCCCTGTGGAGAACGATCAATCCCCCGTACTTACCACTACACTATACTACATCGGTCAGGTACACTGCCTGGTGGGGTTGTAAGCCTCTTGAGATCCCTCGAGAGGTAAAACCTGTTGTAAGGTTGCAAAACCCACGCATCATTAACCCACATCATGGGTCGAAAGCTCACATCATTTTCATGTTTAAGATGTCAAGCCATGTGTTACCCTTCGAACGTATAACCCTTTTATATATTTTTGAAACACAGTATCTTAGTTGGAAACATGTACATAGTCGAACACTCATTCTATGAAATCCTAATAATCACTCACACATTTATTATATACTTGCATTTCATGAAACTTAAATCTCACGTATAACTAAAACATGGGAAAAAGCTAAAATATGTTAAGTGATTTCACACAAAAAAACAGTCTCCAAGTAGCCTTCAAAATGACTTCGTATCACACGTTATGACTTAGTGACTATACGTTCTCTTCACACGACCTGATAGCCCACACTACCAACTACACTTTTCATATAAACATCATGTAAAAATAATCGAGAAACAACCATTTAAAACAGCCGAACCAATCACAGAAACACTAGATCGTTTCTTAGAAAAGTATAACCCAAAAACCTATTTTCGGTAATAGGCTAAATTAAAGCCCATTAAGCATCAGTGTTAGGACAGCCCACTAGGCCCATGTGAATATATTTTTAGAATCATAAAAATAGCCCGAGTCCAAATCCAAAACAAGTTCCATGCCCTCGCCTCTAAATTTCTTAACGGGCTAAAGTATATTTCGTTAATAAGCCCAATAAGCTAAAAATAAGGTGTTTTCAGAAATAAGCAGTTGACTTAAGCTTTAATAAGATTGAATAAGCTCCATAAATTTTTAGATAATTTTTCCCGTTAATTTTATACAATAAGGACTAAAAATGTAACGCGAACTAACTAGAGGGACTAAAACTGCCAAACCGAGAAACTTATGGACTGAAGCTGTGAAAACAGTTTGTAGAGGACTTAAATTGACATACCATTGGACTCCAAGCCTATTATGGATATATGGACAATTATTGGACTATTACTGGACTATGGACTAAACTGAAGGACTAACGACGTAACGCAACACAGTTAGGATAAAAAGTATAAAATCTGGAAAGGAAAAGGACCTATTTAATTTTTACTTGACATTCTTAGTTTATTTTTCATTTTGCACCTTCAATTCATATGCATTTTTCATTCTAAGTTATGCATTATTAAGTTTCGTTATTAGAAATTTAGTAACTTCACTTGCATATTATTTCAGCATATTGTGAGAAAGTAATATTTTGGGTCGATTGAGATGAGAATCAAGATAATATTATAGATATATCATATTTTTAACTTGAGGCATTTTAAGCATATCACACTCATATCACCGATCAAATCGTATTACAATTTATCCTTTCCACATTCGTTATTAGTAGCAAGTTAGACTCTTAGACTTCGCTTATATTCAGGTCTCGTAGTGAAGAAGTTCTCGTGACCGTTTACTTGATCTTATAATTTCGTCTTGACAGAAACGCTCCAGGTGAGTCGTGGCCCCTCCTATTTTAATATGTGTTTTATACCTTTTTGGGGGACATACATGCGTTAACTGTTTTAAGTTACTTATATAAAACTCTCATGATTTACTCAAAATCATCCACTATGCTTTACATGTTTGAATCATACTTGAAAGGAATACATGCTCATTATATGTGCAAATTGTCTGTTTAGCTTAAACACCGAATTTGAAAGATAACAATTTTAAACTACTTGATGTAACATGATACTGAGACTTATTGTATGCATTCATATAACAAATGAATGTACGGTTACTTTATTATGATATTTCTACATTTCACTAGAAATAATTGCCAAGACTAAAATTACGCATAATTCATGCACCCTGAAACCTATATTGCCTAAGTTTACTTTATTGCCATAAAGTCCCTTGATCATGAGCCATTAATCACTGCGGTGAGCGCGAATATAGTGAACAGCGTCGAAACCTGTTAGAGGCTGACGACCTATCCCACTAAATACTTGGACGGAATGCCTACATGGTTAGTCGTATTTAGTCGCGATGCACTATATTTGAGAAAAATAGGAATTGGCAAGTCACCTATTACATGAGGGCAAAACTTTCGTCATTAGTTTGGTGAACACTCCGTTTTCCGGTACAATGTTAACGTTTTGTGTGTCATGAGGCTTAGGGCAATATAACTTTATGAATATATGAATGTTTCATATATACTAGGATACAGCTGTATTTAGAAGACCACCACTTTACACTGATAGATTTCAGACTCTAGATTATCATTCCCACTATGTGATATGATTGTGAATCCTGTACTTAAACTTTAATTGTTATCATATGTGACTTAAATGAGAATTCTACACAAGACAACCCAAAATGCTTGGTATATCGTTACATTTAAAAGCTGACTCAACAGTCTATATCGAGCGTATAACAACGTAGCTCATCTGCATTTACAACCTGAAACTTATGATTTTGGAGATCATACATGATTTACTTGTGGATTTTTATACAACACAACTTATTAATTATTTCATGAAGGATTATTATTTACTTCGACAATCACTATACACTTTTCGAAGAAAGTTATTTTCTATAAACTCCACGAACTCACCAACCATTGTGTTGACGTTTTTAGCATGTTTATCTCAGGTAATTAACGTAGCAGGACAAGACACGGAGCGGGCATCTTATACTCTGATAAATAAACTGGTGTAAAATCAAATATGTCATTATTTCCAAATTATCACATTTTCTCATGGGAATTTCAAATCGAATAATTCACTTTTGTATCAAAAATACTCTTTTGAATGACATATAACTTTCAAAACGCCCCTTCCGGGCCGTTTTCTGAAATTTAAACCTCGATCCTCACCGTAGCACCCTAATTACTTTTCCGCTGCCACAAACCAAATTAGGGGGTGTTACATTATATTATAATTTTCCCATGCAAAGACTCATCTCTAATTTTTGGCACTTATTCTTGTTCTTCTTTTCTTCTTCTCCGTTGATAGCACATTTGTCAATATTTCTTGAGCGGTGGTACGATTCCACCTTCTTTGCTAATAAGGTAGTCTTGAACTTCTTGCATTGAGTTCTCAGCTTCTGCTAGTTCATGATCATGTTGTATAACCTGCACACGAAAAAAAAAAAAAGAAAAAGAAAATCAAGAATGAAGATTCGAACTTTTGAAAATCAAGAATGAAGATTTGAACTTTTGTGTTTGTGCATGTGATTTTGGCCGGTTTATATATGCATGGATTAGGTTAATTCATAAATTATTCTTGCAACCTTTTCAACTTCGTCTCAATCAATAACCAACTTTTAATTCTATACTAAATACCATGTGATCAATTCCGGCAATCCTTGCACTTCATCTAACCGACTTTTAATTCTATACTAAACGAGGCTTTATCAACCCGTGCGTTGCACCGATTGTATCTAAATGTTCATAGCGTAATGGTCGGTACTAATTAGGTTTCTAGTATTTAAAATAGTTTCTTCAAATTAAAAGAGTACATGTGAAGAGACTTTTTCCAAGATGTTGCATTTAAAAGAGTCTCTTCACATGTAATCTTTTAATATGAATAAGTTACGTAAATTATTTTTTGCCTATTTATTTGGCACTTTTGTCATAGTGAGTTATAAAACCATTACGGGTCAAGGGAAGCAATTGGCCTCAAAAACTTGAAAAAAGGACGCACGGCGAAGATGTTTTTTGGAAAGTTTAAGGACCAACCGTGTATTTTTGTCTAAACTTAAATTATGCCATTAGTGGAAAAAAATTAACATATGGTGTACAATCTAGTATCTCAAGTATAGGCCCGTGTATATGTAAGTGTTCTATTGCTTATGCAACATTCATACCGCTTTACCATCTGGAAAACATATATAGAAGAAATTTGGTCTAGGTGGACCGGTTGCATCTTTTATCAAATGAGTATGCTGTTATCAAGAGTGCATATAATAAACTTGAATTTTCACAAACAATTATCTCCGAATTACTTTGCAAAATTAATGCCAAAATCGCCATTCATTAGTTAAAACAACATAATTTTTCATCCGGTTAATATTTTGCTTCGATTATCCATTTGTCGATTATAAAAGTATGTTGCTGTTACTTATGCAAGAAAAATAAAAGAATGCTATATGTGGAAAACTAGAAGGGGGGGTTGAATAGTTTTTACCGTTTTAAAGCAATTCGCTTTGTATACTTAATGTGATTCCAAAGTAAAGTAAACAATCAAGCACACAAACAAGTAATATAAGTAAAGAAGTAAAGAGAGGAAAGATCAAACCACACAACACAGATGTTTATAGTGGTTCGGCTACAAGGACTCTCTTCCTTGCCCTATTCCACTCCTCGAGCCTCTAACTCGAGAGTTTTTTTTCACCAAGAAACAAGCTCCCTTCTAGGCGGAGAAAACCTTTACACGTCGCTTACTCTTTATCCGGTACTAAGCTAAACACTGGGTTCTTTACAAGGGTACAACCACTCCCGTTGGTTCTTTACAAGGGTACAACCACTCCCGTTGGTTCTTTCATAAGGGTACAACCACTCCCGACACTCTTTGTGTTTTAAGGACTAAAACACTAACCAAACTCTACTGAATAAATGATACAAACAATGATGTGTGAACTAAAACAAAATCACACAGACTCTATACTAAAAGGATAACAACAGAAGGTTGATCCTTATATGCTGTGATCTTCTTTGCTACAAAAGGAAAGATCAATGAAATGAAAGAATGATATGGGTTAGTGATATGTAAATGAATGAGTATGTATTTAAGCTATATGAGTGATGAAAATGCCCAAATGATCAGCTTGCTATTTATAGGCAAACTGATTCAACAGTTGGCGGATCTGGCGGATCCCTAAAATTGGATCCGCCCTTGTATGGATTTGGATCCGCCATGTCTTTCAAATATTGCACAATCTTTCCATATCTTCAAATGTCAACTCTTTGGCTTGAAGATCTAAACAAGATATCTCAAAATCTTTCTAAGATTATGTTCATGATGCATGCCATGATGTCATCCTAATATTTTAGAAATAAAGTTTCTAATTTAAGAAATAAACTTGTAAATGTATATAATGTTACTCCTAGAGATCTTGTAATATGTAAATATGTTTTAAAAGACTTATCACTATAAATGTAAAAGGCTTATTCTTATATTTATGCTTTTGCTTAAAGATAAACTTTGTATTTGTCATTAACAAAATTAAGCAAAGATCGTAAAATATAAATAACGTTTTTGGGACGATATTTGTATTAACAATCTCCCCCTTTTTGTTGATGACAAAACATAAAGTGTATTTTTAAGTAAAGAGCTTAAATAAAGGATGAGTCTTTTAAAAATATAGATTAAGTTAATTTATGCAAGTTTTAATGTACTGTGATGTTTCACAGTGATGTGAACTTAATCCTTTCTCCCCCTTTTTGTCGAAACAAAAAGAAGATATGCGTAGCGGAATGTGATTTTGAGAACTTTAAAGCTCCCCCTTGGATTATACTCCCCCTAAATGGAGTGCCAAGTATATGATGTATGATCCTACAAAACAAATGGTTAGAATATGATATGCTCCCCCTTGATGTATACTCCCCATTGCTAGGGTACCAACGTATACATTTCAAGAGTATGAGATGCTATAAAAGAAAAGTTAGTAATGAAAAACTTCAATCAAGAAGCAAAATGCATATGCAATGGTCAACCAAACAAGGAAGGTCAACCCATTTGACTTTTAAAAGTCAAAATGAAGTGTTTGATCAAAATTTAGTACCTAATGTACATTTGATCAAAGCATTATGTGAAGTTAAAAACAACTATACTATGATGTTAGTAATCTAAAATAAGATAATATGCTTAATGTTGATCACCCACAAGCATAAAAACATAACATTCATTACTTGGAAAAAATGATGTTACATTTAAACAAAGAAAATAAATCCTAAAAAGAAAAATTATAAAACAACATCCTAAAAGTTCCTATAAGAGGAAACTAAAAAGATCCTATTGAGGAGGATGAGAGATTGCATTTAGACGCTCGATAATGTGGTTCAAGATGAACCTCATTTCATTTTGGAGCTCATGGACCAAAATGTTGGTCCTTTGGGCCAAATGAGCGGTCCTCTCGCAATGCGAGCAATCATGTCTTGGAAAACCGGGAGGAAGGGTAGGCTCATTGTTTTGTGGTGGTGGTTGTGGTGGTGATTGGTTGTTTGATGGTGGTGGTTGTTGGTGAGATGATGGTGGAGTTGGGATGGAGTTCATCAAGATGGTTTGGAGATCCATCGCCTCATCAAGGCGGGAATCTACCATATTAGAGAGAGCATGGAGGCGGGCGAGTTCCTCGTTGATCTCTTCTTGGGTTTGTGGCTCATTTATCCACATTGCCTCATCAATGGCAATTAGTGTGGATGTGGGTGAGAGAGGTTGTGTTTGAGGTTGAGGTGGTGGTGCATCACGGTATAAAGGACCGTGGATATCCTGATAAAGTGGATGAAAAAGCATAGGTTCTTGACCTTCAAAGGTCATGGGTGGAGGATTGGTTGACCTTGGTGGAAGGTCTTCCAAGTCATCAAGATATGGATGTGGTGATGTAGGTGGAGTCCTAAATAATTCTAGAGGCTGAAGTTGTGGTGACTTTGGTGGTGAAGGTGATTTGCTAGGTTGAGTTGGAGCAGGAGGTGGAGTTGTAGCAACATGTGTGATTGTTGGTGGTGGTGTGGAGATAGTGGTGTGAGATGGTGTTGGAGTAGCAAGATTGAGAAAATTCTCATTTGCGATTGGTGAAGAGATGTTAAGAGGGGATGATTCCTCCTCTGATGAGTTAGCTAAGTTTATGAAGCAACAAGGCTTAACACTAATACGAGCAGTTCTTTTTGGGGGTCTGCTAGTGGATGAGTTACTTGATTTTGTCATGGTTAAGATTGATAATGTAGCTAAGAAGTACAGGAGAGATATGTAGAGAAGATGATGAGTGAGTGAGTTTTGATTGAACTTGAACTTCCTAATTTATATACAGTGAGATTTTTGAAGTTAGTGTTTGGATTTGATGTGAATCCAATGGAGAATGTTGGTTCCTAATGATTTGGAACAAAAATTTGTGCTAGTCACATCATTTAAGTCAAACCATAGAGCTCAAGTTGAGTGAATTATAGAAGATTTGCAGTTAATGCAAAGAGTGAGTGGAAAATCTGTTGATATGATGTTCCCACGGATTTGACGGATCCCAGAAATGGGTTCCTTGCTTGTATTGGAAAGGTAACTCACATGGAAAATTTGAAAATTCAAATTTTGGTGAGAAATTGATTTCTTAAGGTTCTAAGGGTTTCCTAAAACATTCTAAAGAGTCTAATGATCAGTAAAGAATTCCTAAAAACTATAATCCAAAATCTAACTATCGGGATTAGTCGGGAATTTTTGAAAAATGTTACTGTAGGCACATGCGGATCCAATCGACAACAAAGACGGATCCAAAATTTGGGAGCCGTCGAATCCGAAGGTTCAGGAATGGCAGAGCCAAAGGAAACACTAGGCGGATCCAAAATTTGGGATCCGCCAAATCCGCCATATGGAAAGTCAGTTTCTTAACAGAACATATGTCGAATTTTGCGTTTCTCGGTCAAAACCCGAAAAATCTCCTAAAACATATGTAATAGCTAATATGTGATACAAATATACTAAACATATAGATTCTAACACACGTATACACATAGATTAATCCGATCATAATATGTTACCATAAAGGGAGTTAAGCCAAACGGGGGCTTAATCTTGGAAAATTGATAACAACATGTGTTATCGCCCTGCAATGTCAAGTTAGTTTACACATATGTCAAGTACTAACATAATGTATTAAGAAACATACATGTTCAACACATCATTTTCTAATAAAGTCTAAAACCAAACACTCCCTTCACTTTAACTTCTTGCTCAATTTCTTGTAACCCTTGTGAAGTTTCATGATCCAAAGCCCCAAGTTCTTCACCATTCCTTTGGTTTGCTGAAATTCCGCCGATTCATTTGGGATTGGTGGAAGTTGACTTAAGTACTCCGGTGGAGAGATCCTAGAGTTGGGCAAACCATCATCTTCGCTCATTGATGATGATGATGATGATGTAGGAGGATGAGGACGTTTGCCTTTTGCAACTGCTACCCTATGATCACTTAAAGGAACAAAGGTGTGTGGAATTTCGGTGTAGTCGGGAACAAATCCTAAATCATTTCTAGGAATGGGTGCAAAAGCTTTGTAGAGACGGGTCAAAAGCATCCCGTAGGGCATTGCGGTGGTACCTTGAACCGGAATATCGGCCATTCGCTTGGCGATATAGTATGCAAGGTTGAAAGATTGATGGTTTGACACACAATACATCATGTAGCAAAGGCTAGCATTGATGTGGTCTCTATTTCCTATTGTGCTTATGAAATTTGCCCTTAAAACTTCCTCAAGCTTCTTAAATTAAGGCTTAAGTTCATTAAGTTCCATGGCAAATGGGTCTCTATCTACTTGACGACCTCGATACATCCTAGTTTGGTTATTCCTAGGTAAAAAGAAATGCTCACAAATGGTTTCTTTTGCAATCAATGGTGTGGCATATGGTGCCGTACGATCAAGGTTAGACTCTAGAATGGTTAACGACCACTTGTCAGAATAGAAACAAGTTCCTTGATTTGGAACTCCTAAGACATCTCCAAATTGATCTAAAGGAATATTGAATTGAAACCCGTTGACTCTGAAATAGATATTTATGTATCCATAATCATTAGAACTAAGTCCTACAGTAGCATAGAACTCGAGAATGAACCTAGGGATGATGGGCTCATCAATGTCTAGAAGACTATCGAAATGAATCACGGCTAGTTGCTCGCGAAGAATGGTACCTTCATAGAATGAGGAGTCTACAACCCTACCCTCATGGACATATCGTTTTTCTAGTGCTTTAAAAATATTTACTTGAGCTTCGGTGAGACCTTTGGTTTTGTGGTGTTTGGGAAGGTATTTGACGGTGTTTTTGTGATCATAATTAGTTGCGGGAGGCATGGTTATCCTAGACACGAAAAATATATAGTTTAGTTGAAATTATCGAAAATACGTATAAATGTCTAGTGTGTGCCTACATGGGGACAATGTGGAGGTACGGTTATCTCGACTACTTTTGATGCATGAAAATTTTGTTTATGCAAGTTTTATGATAAAACGAGAGATAACCCAAATGCTCCTACTTCAATGTAGCTTCATTTTAATGTACCCGAAAATACATATTAGTTATGTATTCCCTTTAGCATTCAAAAGACATTATGCAAGTGATGTTTAAAACATAACGTTTTTGTATTTGTATGAACAATGTTCAAAAACCGTTTTTCCTAGTCGTGAGAAGATTTTAGCAAAAAATTCTCATGGGGTTTTTGATAAATAATGATAATGTACTACAAGATGCAATTCCTAACTATGAAAAACATGATTTGTTATGCAATTCAGTAAATATGCTTCATGATTTTTCAAGAATTATGCATAAACCCCAAGTTTTGGTTTTGTGCATGAAATAGAAATCCTAGACGCAGATCAGGAATGTATACATGATAAGGATACTTACAGTGATGTTTAGAGATCAATTTGGTTGAGAAAGATGGCCTAAATTGTTAGTTTGGTGAATTATGGGTCGAGTTCCAGTAGGTGTTTGAGTGTTGGGAAGTGTGATGAATAGTACAGGAAGTTTATTAAATAAACAGAAAATTGGCTCAACAGGCCACGGATCCGGCGGATCCAAAACAAGGGATCCGCCCTTGTTGTCGGTTGGATCCACAGGATCAGAACACCAATTTTGGTATTGCCTGCGTTTAGTTAATCTAAGGTCGAGTTAATGTTTAATCTACTCACTAGGTTCCATTAATCCTAAACCAAGTCTAAGATAGTTGAAAGGTTCTCTCTTGAGAGGTTTTGTGAGGATATCGGCAATGTTGTCCTCTGAGGAAACTTTCTCAATTGAGATATTTCCCTTATGAACATTGTCATGTAGGAAGTGGTGACGTATTTCTATGTGTTTGGTTCTAGCATGTTGGACTGGATTTTTGCTAAGATCGATAGCTCCTTTGTTGTCACAAAGAATGGGAATGTCGTTGAGTACAATTCCATAGTCGACGAGAGCTTGTTTCATCTACAGTGCTTGTTGGCAAGCTTTTCCTGCTGACACGTACTCGGCTTCAGTTGTTGATATGGTAAGGGCTGTTTGTTTCTTAGCAAACCATGAGGTGAGACAATGTCCTACAAAAGTACAAATACCGCTTGTACTTTTCCTATCAACATAATCACCAGCATGGTCTAAGTCGGCATACACTATGGTTTCCATTCCCGTCCCTTTGGGATACCATAATCCTAGATGTGTAGTGCCTTTTATGTACCTAAATATCCGTTTAACGGCTTCAAGATGGGATATTTTGGGATCTTCTTGAAAGTGTGCACATAGACAAACACTAAACATAATGTCCGGTCTACTAGCCTTTAGGTAGAGTAAACTACCAATCGTCCCTCTATATTTAGTGCTATCTACGGATTCACTTTCTTCATCCTTGGTGAGTTTAGTTTCGGAAGACATTGGTGTTTTCATAGGTTTAGAATCTTCAAGACCAAATTTCTTAAGCATATCCTTGATATACTTAGATTGGTTGAAGAATATCCCATCTTCTAATTGTTTTATTTGGAGACCTAAGAAAAAGTTTAGTTCCCCCATCATACTCATTTCAAAATCATCATGCATGATTTTCGAGAATTCATCGCATAACTCTTGACAAGTTGAACCGAATATAATGTCATCCACATATATCTGGACTATGATAATATGTGATCCCTTTTTCTTGGTGAAGAGAGTGTTGTCTACTAGGCCCATGGTATACTTATGGTCAACTAGGAAGGTCTTAAGTCGATCATACCAAGCTTTTGGTGCTTGCTTAAGTCCGTATAATGCTTTCTTAAGTTTGTAGACATGATTAGGTTTTTCAAAATCGGCAAAGCCGGGAGGTTGTGCTACATACACTTCCTCATTTATGAAACCATTTAGAAATGCACTTTTGACATCCATTTGAAATAGTTTAAAGTCATGTGCACATGCATATACAAGTAATATCCTAATTGACTCAAGTCTAGCTACGGGTGCAAAAGTCTCATCATAATTTATACCTTCTTGTTGATTGTAGCCTTGTGTTACTAGCCTAGCTTTGTTTCTAGACACTATGCCATTTTCATCCATTTTATTTCTAAAAACCTATTTTGTACCGATTATGGTTTGATTTTTAGGTTGTGGAACTAATGTCCAAACGTCATTCCTAACAAATTGATTTAATTCCTCTTGCATCGCAATGACCTAAGATTCATCTTTTATGGCTTCATTAACATTTTTAGGTTCAATTGTTGACACAAAACAAAAGAAGTTACTTTCATTTTGAGCTTTAGACCTTAATGTCCTTTCATTGATTTTTCCTATGACGTTTTATAATGGATGACTTTTGGTTTATTTGATATTAACTATTTCTCTTTTTACCGGTTCATATTCTTTCTCACTTTCAATATTTTCCTGATTATCAACCATTTGACTTTCAACTAAGTCATCATCTACCAAATGTGATGTCTTAGAGGGAGGTGGACTTTCATCGAATGTTACGTTCAATGATTCCTCGACTTTTGAGGTTTCTTTGTTCAAAACTATATATGCTTTACTAGTTAATGAATATCCTAGAAATACACCTTCATACGACTTTGGGTCGAACTTGGTAAGATAATCCTTTGTGTTTAAAATGAAGCACTTGCTTCCAAACACTCTAAAATATCCTAAAGTAGGCTTTTTGCCTCTATATAACTCCTATGGAGTCTTTTTCAAGAATGGTCTAATTAGGACTCGATTTAGGATATATGTGGATGTATCTACAGCGTGACACCAAAACTTTTGAGGTATGTTTTGTTCATTTAACATGGTTCTAGTCATTTTTTGAATTGTCCTATTTTTGCGTTCTACCACACCGTTAGATTGAGGGGTTCGAGGAGCCGAGAAATTATGAGTTATGCCATTGGCATCACAAAAAGCTCCAAATTGGATTTCATTGTCAAATTCACGACCATGGTCGGTTCTTATTGACACTATGTTACTTCCTATTTGATTTTGCATTTTCTTACTTAAGATTTCAAATTTATCAAACGCTTCGTTTTTAGTTTTCAAAAACTTAGTCTATGTATACCTAGAGTAATCATCTACTATTACCAAAGTATAGAAGTTTCCCCCGTAACTTTGTATAGCGGATGGACCAAACAAATCCATATGCAATAATTCTAGACACCTAGATGTAGACACCATGTTTTTAGCCTTATGGCTATTATGAACTTGTTTTCCTATTTTGCAAGCATCACAAAAGTGTTGGTCATATTTCAACTTAGGCAGGTTCCTAACGAGTTCCTTAGATGATAAGGATTGAATTAATCTCATATTGGCATGACCTAAGCGTCGATGCCATAGAGTTGAGTTATCGTCCAAAGAAGTGAGACAAAGTTTTTCTTTAGGTGTTTTGTCTAGTTTCATAACATAAACGTTATTCTTCAAAACACCTTTTCCTACGGTTATGCCATCCTTAAGTATTTTACTTCCATTTTAACTGAAAAGGACGTTATACTTTTTGCGGCATAATTGACTAATACTAAGAAAGTTAAATCCTAAGTTATCTACATGAGCAACATCATCAATAGTGAGAGAGTCATGAGAAATCGTACCTTTTCCGATGATTTTACTTTTAAGCTTGCTATCGAATGTGACATTACCTCCGTCGTACACTTGGTAGTTTGAGAAAAGGCTTTTGTTTCCCGTCATGTGTCTTGAACACCCACTATCTTTAATCCACTCATCAGGTTCTAATTCAACTTTCAAGCACACCTAAGTTCAATAAAAACTCAAGCGTTTGGTCCCCAATATCTCATGGGTCCGTTTGGGTTAAACATAACATTATCATGGTTCATGTATGGAAATGGTGGACAAGTGTTCCATGGCATGAAGTTGGGACCTTGAAAGTTTCTAGACATGTTTTGGTTCCAATTATTTTGATAATGATGTTGTGAGTTAAAGTTGCTCTTTGGAAAGGGGTGTTTGGGAAAACTGGTTTTAGGTGTCTGTTGAATCGTTTTAACTCTATACTCATTTCTAACTTGGCCTTTTCCTATAGAGACTGATGGTTTTTGTTTGTTAATAGTTGTACTAGTGCTAGGTTTTCTAGTGACTTTAACAAATTCAGTACGATTCGTTTTAAGAACCTTCTATTCATCAACAATACCGGCGGATCCCTTGGGTACAACTGGCGGATCCAAAATTTTGGATCCGTCGGATCTGTAGGTGTCTGACTCAGTTGGAACAGTTTCTTTTTCTTTCACTGTTTGTTTCTTAAACTCACTTAAGCTTCCTAGTTTCATAAAACCTAGTCCGGTTTTATCATGAGGTAATTTTTGCATCTTCGTTATCTCATCTATACAGTTTATATTTTTATCAAACTTTTTAAACTTAGAATTTTGTTTGATAAGTTCTTCCTGTGTTGACTTAAGTGTTTCTAGTTCTAACTTAAGTTCCTGACACGACACACATGTTTCTTTAACACTTTTACCCTTTTCTATTCTTATCTCCTTTTCTTTTAACCAATGAACTTCGTTTTCTAAAAGTGTTGTTTTGGTTTTTAAGAATTTATTCTTGTTTATGATTTTAAGGGTAATTTCACACAATTTGTTATATTCTACGTCGTTCTTAGGCTCGTCGTCATCTCCTTCACTATCACTCCAAGCTCCACTGACAAAGGCTCTTTGAGACTTGTTCTTTGGAGGCTTTGGACATTCTCCTATTAAGTGACTAGAATCACCACACCTATAACACTTCCTGTCTACCTTTCCTTTCCTATCATCACGGTCTTTTCGGAAGGATTTCTTTTCTTCACGAGGTGGTCTAACGAACTTTCCTCGTCTCCTGAAGAATTTCTTGAAATCTCTTACGGCCATGGCATATTCTTCGTCTTCGCTACTAGAACAAGACTCTTCATCATCACTTGACTCAACTCTAGCTTTCAAGGCAATGGACTTCATTTTCTCCTTCTTGCCTTTAACAATTTCTGAGTCTTTTTCCATCACCATTTCGTGAACTTTGAGATTTCCAATGAGCTCGTCTAGCGTCATGCTTGAAAGATCCTTAGATTCTTCAACAGCTGTCACCTTTGCTCTCTACTTCGGATGGAGTGCTCTTAGAAATTTCCTGACAAAATTCTTACTAGAAAAAGATTCATCAAGTGCTTTAAGAGATGTAATAATAGTATTAAACCTAGCAAACGCACTATCAATGGTCTCATCTTCAGAGATAACAAATTGTTCATATTGTTGAACAAAAAGATCAATTTTGTTATCTTTGACTTGTGAGTTCCCTTGATGAGTGATAGTTAATTATTGCCAAATATCCTTAGCCGTTTTACACATAAAAACTCTTTCATATTCTTTCTTAGGTAGAGCATTGTAAAGCATCATTTTGGCTTCGTTATTTTTGGCAATCAACTTCTTTTGCTCATCACTGTGACAAGTAAGAGAAGTACCTACATCCCGACCACCTGAAATATCATTACTTATGGGCTTGTAATCACCCTCTACAATTATATACCATAGATCTATGTCTTTTGACTTCACATACGTCTCAAAGCGATTTTTCCAATATATGAAATAATTTGGTTCAAATAGTGATGGTCTTTGCATAGATTGCCCTTCTTTAAAGTTTTCAAAATCCATTGATCATTTCAAGTTTTTAAAATACAATATATTTTGAAAATCTTGAGTAACACTGCTCTGGTACCAATTGTGGAAAACTAGAAGGGGGGTTGAATAGTTTTTACCGTTTTAAAGTAATTCGCTTTGTATACTTAACGTGATTCCAAAGTAAAGTAAACAATCAAGCACACAAACAAGTAATATAAGTAAAGAAGTAAAGAGAGGAAAGATCAAACCACACAACACAGATGTTTATAGTGGTTTGGCTACAAGGACTCTCTTCCTTGCCCTACTCCACTCCTCGAGCCTCTAACTCGAGAGTTTTTCTTCACTAAGAAACAAGCTCCCTTCTAGGCGGAGAAAACCTTTACACGTCTCTTACTCTTTATCCGGTACTAAGCTAAACACCGGGTTCTTTACAAGGGTACAACCACTCCCGTTGGTTCTTTACAAGGGTACAACCACTCCCGTTGGTTCTTTCACAAGGGTACAACCACTCCCAACACTCTTTGTGTTTTAATGACTAAAACACTAACAAAACTCTACTGAATAAATGATACAAACAATGATGTGTGAACTAAAACAGAATCACACAGACTCTATACTAAAAGGATAACAACAGAAGGTTGATCCTTATATGCTGTGATCTTCTTTGCTACAAAAGGAAAGATCAATGAAAAGAAAGAATGATATGGGTTAGTGATATGTAAAAGAATGAGTATGTATTTAAGCTATATGAGTGATAAAAATGCCCAAATGATCAGCTTGCTATTTATAGGCAAACTGATCCAACAGTTGGCGGATCTGGCGGATCCCAAAAGTTGGATCCGCCCTTGTATGGATTTGGATCCGCCATGTCAGGCCAGCTAAGAGATCTTCATATCTTTTCAAATCTTGCACAATCTTTCCATATCTTCAAATGTCAACTCTTTGGCTTGAAGATCTAAACAAGATATCTCAAAATCTTTCTAAGATTATGTTCATGATGCATGCCATGATGTCATCCTAATATTTTAGAAATAAAGTTTCTAATTTAAGAAATAAACTTATAAATGTATAAATGTATATAATGTTACTCCTAGAGATCTTGTAATATATAAATATGTTTTAAAAGACTTATCACTATAAATGTAAAAGGCTTATTCTTATATTTAGGCTTTTGCTTAAAGATAAACTTTGTATTTGTCATTAACAAAATTAAGCAAAGATTGTAAAATATAAATAACGTTTTTGGGACGATATTTGTATTAACACTATATTTTCATATAAGAATATAAATTTCAGAAAATAAGAAAGGGAACAAAACTAACCCATTATATTACTACATGGCACCGGCCCAAGTCCAATTGAAATCATACAGAAGCCCAACCTAATTACTACCCAAAATTTCATACTACAGAAAAGACATAATACACACAACCTTAATGTTTAGATAACCCTAATCTAATCTCACACACACACGCACAAACAAAAAAAAAATCAACCTTTGCACACACTTTCTTGATAATCTTTCTTTTAAAATCCGAATCTCACAAACATGTGGTTTCTAACAATGATAAGAGATTAGCAGATTTGTTATTTCTCCAATCTTTTTGTTTCGGATATCAATTGGAGCTTAGCTTCACAATAATGGATCGATGATGATCTCTTTCGTGTTATAGACCTTCAAATTCAGATTTGATTTTGTTACACACGAAAAGAAAAGCTGAGATCTTGTATTTATCATTTATGTTAAGTTATAAGATCTATGATGAGATGATTCTTTCGTTTGATTGACCTTTAAAAGGTTTGATATTTCCTTGAATAAAGTGAAAGAAATAAATCTGAGATCGAGTAACTATTTTCTTCTCTTTTCGTTTTTGTGAGTGTTACCGACATTGGTGGGGTTGGGTTGGGTGGTGTGGCGTGCTAAATCAAATGAAAGTGATCTATTTATACATAAGAATGCATAAAACGTTTCTAGGGGATATGTATAGACCCCTTTAAATGCAACCCTTATGTGTTCCATAACTGCATCTTTCATTGCAACCATTCAAGCTGAGTTGATCATAGACGAAAATTGTAATTATTTGGTGTGCAATGTCTTGTTTGTACCGTACTTTCATTTGTGCACAAATCATCTTCCACATTAAATTAAGCCATTCAATCTTTATATAGTATAGATAGTAAATACCATGTGATCAATTCCGGCAACCCTTGCACTTCATCTCCTTTCATGATTGTATACTTATTATGAGACTGCATTAAATTTCAAGCATTAGCTATCTTGTACTCTATGCAATCTTGATGCCTCCACATTAATAAGAGTACTCAATCTTATATTAAGATAGATTTGTTCCAATTTATTTACTAAACTCGAAAAAAAAATGATCAGAATTACAATATTATCCCTTTTAAAAAAGTTATTACAATATGTAAATATTGCACTAATTAACTCGTAAATGTTAAAATTGTCATTCGACAGTAACAAATAACAATTATATTTTTATTAAATTATGTGTTTTTTTTCTAGACACAATTGTCGTCGGACATAGAAGTAATTTTTTTTTTACAGAAAACCAGATGTATATGTTTTTTGTCCAAACTTTAACGTATTTTTTCCGAGGGCAGATTACATTTTTTTTTTAAACATTTTGAACTAATTTACATCTTCATTTTAACATTTTGAACTAATTACTGCATGGGTTTTGAAGCTGATACATGGTACGTTTTGCAAAAATAGATGGTGCTAGTGCTGGTGCTGAAAAATATTAAAATTGTAGTTTTTTTTAGTAGTGTTGGTGTTATTGCTGAAAAAGATTAAAATCAGCTAATTTGTGAAAAATAATTTACATAATCTTTTACAAGCTGGTTTGGGAAACTTATTTTTCTAAAATAATTCACAATCTTAGTTTGCCAAACAAATATTATTTTTTGACCAAAGCTTATTTTCCAAAAACATAATCTTAAGCCTTCATAATCTTCCATAATCTCTCGCGCCAAACATGCCCACAGGCCACCACTAGATAATCTCACGCATTTATATTGCTTAAATAACTTGATCAAGTTCAAACACATCTTAGTTGATAGATAATTAGCAGGGTACTCGCGCGTTGCACCGGCAGGTACCTTGTAATCAATTTTTTTGGCGAACAATATTATTTGATTATATGTTTTTTATGATAATAAATTTACGCATGGCTAGAAATTCGCACACTATCTTGTATAAAAATTGTAGAGTACTTGTGCATCACGATACAATGGCGATACGAAAAAGTTAGCTAGTAGTATTTCGAAGTTGTGATGATTATCGGTGAAATGTACTTGCAAGTTAGCATATGTCAAGATTTTTGTAATAGATTAGTAGGTTGCTTGGTTTGTATCATGTAGTATATTAATTGTATTATTGAATGAGGGGTATTTTAAATAGGGTTTTGCTAACTAATTACCGAAATTTATGTTCAAACATTACACAATGTTCAAATAAAATCACTTAAAGTCACTAACAATTTGCTAAAATATCTCAAATACAAATACAATGCACTCTTCCTATTAGTTACATTAGCCAAAAATGTGGAGCTTGTCTTTAATTATGTTTTAATAGCAACGGATTTTGTAGAGATTTGGTTGTTAAAAACAACCCTAAAAGCTGTTATTAGCATTTATCGTTTAAATATAACATTAATTATAATGTTATATAGATGTATTGGTGCATTAAATAATTATAAACATAGCTTTAGAACTTATAATGCTTAAAATATATTTTTGGAAATCTTAAGAAAATAGGAAAAATAAGAAGAGTGGACCTAAAATAATATAATATATAATTAGAAGAGACTCTTCAACAAAAGTTGAAAAGAGCTCAAGAAATACAACACAAAAGAGCGCTTGCCATTAAAAGCAAACAACATACTAAAAATAACAGCAACTACACTCTTAAAATTTGAATCTAGTGAACATGCACGTCAAAGAAAGCCAACAAACCAACCTCCTAATTGTGAACAAGAACACCCATACCTGATAGAGACCATTAAGCCACATCTGAAACTTTTAAGGACCTATTGCCCGTGCCACGCTTTCGGATATTTTATAGTTTAATTGCCCATTTTTTTATCACCTCTTTCAAATTGCCCATGCCACGCTTTTGGACAGTTTTTTCATTCCTAATGCTTCCAAGCATTCTAAGAAACTCATGAACCCTCTTATGTGTTGCATATAGATTTTAAGAGAAATTGCATATATATCCCTTCAAAGTCTCATAATTGCATATATATCCAACTAAAACTCATAATTGCATATATATCCTTCCAAAACTATAAAATTGTCAAATATATCCAAATAATTATTTTAAATATGTTTAATAGAAATAAAATGTCTAATAATTATAATTGATATATAAAATGATGATTATACACTTATTCTAATAAAAAATATTTACAATTACTAAATATCCTTTTATTGGTTTGAATTTTATTATATCATTTGATCTATATATATATAGGAGTTTACGTTTAGATGGAACGATGGATGATGTTGTTGATATTATTATTCAAGATTCGTCGATACCAAACACGGTTGAGTCGCCGAACATGATTGCTTTTTCTTTTCTTAAAAAATGGTTAAAGGATATTTTGTAATTGTAAAAAAAACATTAATAAGAATAAGGGTATAATTGTCATTTTATATATCAATTATAATTATTAGATATTTTTTTATTCAATATATTTAAAATAATAATTTGGATATATTTGACAATTTTATTGCTTTGGAATGATATATATGCAATTATGAGTTTTAGTTGGATATATATGCAATTAATAGGCTTTTGAATGATATATATGCAATTCCTCATAGATTTTAAATGTCATTAAAGTCTGGTTTCTTTAAAAACTCAGGCATGTACAAATCAATAATGCACTTAGTAAAATTATTTAAACAATCACGTGTACAATGTTCACCTATTTGTAAATATTCATCAAATGCATCAAGTGTTGTGTCGTATGCCGATTGATGTATGGCGGGAGTGCATTTCATGATAACACTTAAAATTAGTCGACCTGTAGCATCGGGTCAGACTTTAAAGAAATTAAAATTCTCGGGATGAGGATCATAAGTATAAGTAGATATACCTTGACTATTTCTAAAAATAGTTTCCTGCTCATACGATATCGACGTCTAAAATAGGACTCCGAATATTTTGGATTATCACTAAAATAGTCCGCCAACAAACGTGCTTCTACAGAATCACGTTCACGGTTTATCAAATTACGCATTCGTGAACTTTGAGCTTCTTTTGTAACAGCCCATTAAAAGCTTGTAACATCACATTAAAACCAAGCCTTGTCTTAACCCTAACTTTTAACTAACCTACTGCATATATAAGTGTCACACCCCGTCAAAGGCGGAAACACGAGATGTAACGAAGAAGGCACATTGCATAACATTATAGTTCACACCATACATAAATTTCGATAATAGCTTACTGTAAGACATTGAATATCATAACACAAAGTAAGATTAGTGCTAGGTCCGAATCTAAAGAGTGTAGAGAGAGAGTGAGATGTTCTAGTGAGAGAAATTGAAGTATATTAGCTTAAGAGCAAATGAACATCCAACCCTTTCCCTTGGGTGGGAAAGGGTATTTATAGTTACATACAATGCGCCCCACATGGGCTGTGGAGTGAGCTGACAGTGGGTAAAGACCCGACCCACTTCCACAAATATTACTATTACTAAACTAGTATTACGATAACTAAACTAATACTAATAAGCCTACAAGCTAACTTTATGCTGATAGATACTTGGGGTGACCGAGTCTTTCATATGAATATTGTAACACCCCCTAAATTATGTTAAAGCAGCGGAAAAGTAATTGGTGTATTACGGTGAGGATCGAAGTCATAATCACAGAAAATGGCTCGAAAGAGACGTTTTGAAAGTTATTTATCATTCAAATAATATTTTTGATATAAAGGTGAAATATCTGGTTTGTAAATCCCATTAAAGAATATGATAATTTGAAAAGAATGATATATTTGATTTTTACACCATTTAATTTATCCGAGTATATAATGCCCGCTCCGTGTCTTGTCCTGCTCCGTTAATTACCTGAGATAAACATGCTTAAAGTGTCAACACAAAGGTTGGTGAGTTCATAGAGTTTAATGGAAAACCATTTATTTCAATGAATTCAGAGGTGAGGTGATATTCGAAATAATGTTTCAAGTACTAATAAATAGTTCATTTCAATAATTTCAGAGGTGAGATGACATAATAACCGTAATAAATGCTAACAGTGATAAAACAAGTAATAAGTGATGTTGAGTATAACCACAAGTAAATCATATATGTATTCAGTTAAGTTCAAATATCGGATCATAATCCTAACATGAGGTGGAACCCATGATGTTATACCTGAGATCTATAATTCAAGGTCTGGTGAAATACTAATACAGCTGTATCTAGATATATGTGAAGACACATAATCTCTTATGGATATTGCCCCAAGCCTCAGGACACGCAAACGTTAACAATGTACCGTAAAACGGAGGAGACACATCAAGTCAATGATGGTAATATTGCCCTCGAGTAATAGGTGATTTGCCAATTCCTATTTTTCTCAAATATAGTGCATCGCGACTAATACGACTAGCCACAGAGGCATTCCGTCAAGTAATTAGTGGGATAGGATGTCAATCCTTCAACAGGTTTCAAAGCTGTTCACTATATTCGCGTTCACATACTAGTGATTAATGGCTTATGATAAAGGGACTTTCTGGCATTAGGGGTGTACTTAGGCAATATCAAGGTAATGATGTAACTAAAGTACTTATGCTCTTTTCTAGCAAGTATTCCCATTGAAGTTTTGAGATGACATATAACAATGATCTGTACATTCATGATGTTACTTGAATGTTTATCTTAAAAACCAATATCACGCTACAACAAGCAATTTGAATATGCTATCTTCTGAGTTCAGTATTCAAGCCTAAGCAAGCCATTTGCTAGTAAAACAAACATCTATTTCTCCCAAGGAGTAATTCACAACATATAAATATGAGTTATAATTCCAAGTAAATCATGATAGTTTTCAACGTACTTATACGAATAAAAGTATGTAATTTAGCATGTATCTCCCCCAAAGAGTATTTATAATACAATTATAAAAATAAGGCTATGACTCACCTTATATGATACTGAGGATGGTGAAAAGTAAGTTCAGATGAGATTATGGTAACGGCTTCAAAATACAACCTGAATAAATAGGGAAGTCTAAGAATCTGACCAAATACAAACGATGGAAGGGATAACGAGAACGAATAATGATCTGATCGTTAGAGTGAGAATGTGATATGCTTAAAATGCCTAAAGTTTAAAAATAATATATTTCATAATATTATCTTGTTTTTATGTCAAATATTCTAAAATATCATTTCCTCGAAACGTATAGTTAAATCGTTCAAAATCTCGTTATATATATATAATTAACGTAAAGTTAAATTATAAATGAAATATACAAAATGCACGTGACGTGAAGGGAAAATCGAAAAATGAAAAAAAATAGAAATAAGAATGTCAAATATAATATGTTGGTCCTTATCCTTTTCTAGTTTTTACACTTTTTACCCTAACGGCATTAGCGTTACACCGTTAGTCCTTAATTAAGTATAAATTACACTTATAGTCCACTACTTGTCCAAAGTTACATTCTGAGCTTGGAATTAAATAATATATCCATTTCTACCTTAATGATTCTGTTTTTACAGTTTCAGTCCCTGTTTTAAAGGTTTGACAGTTTTAGTCCCTCAAGGTGTAACTAGTTTGCAAATTTAGTCCAAACGTCAAAAATTATGGGAAAAATAATCTGAAAATTTCTATAAGTTTATTAAGATTATTATAGTCTATTTCAACTGCTTATCACATGAATTGCTTATTTTTAATATAAAAGGGCCATTAACGAATGATAAGCCCAATAAGGAAAATTGAACCGTGGGTTTCGGGTCAAAGTGGGCTTATGTTTTGGGCTTATTTTATGAGTCTAGTAACATAACAAAAGTGCTTATCTGGTTAGCTTATCGAAATAACTTAAAAACAGCTTAATGGGCTTTTCAGTCCGTTAAGCTTTTATAATTAGTTTTTGAAATATAGGTTGGTCGATTTACATTGGTAGTTTTTAAGAGGTTAAACGAGCTCATTATCACAAAGTATTAACACGAAATATTTAGCTAGTAACGTGGTCTATTAGATCATGTAAAAATATAGTTGGGTCGTTAAGTCGAATTTTGCTTTACATAGTCATTTAAGTCGCGACTTGAAGCAATTTTCCTGGGTGAAAAGATTTAGAAAATTTTCTAAGTGTTGGTGTTATATATGTGACGGTCGATTTAGTTTGGCCATTTTAAGGGAGTTAGACGAGCTTATTATTACAAAGTATATACATGAATTATTTAGTTTGTAACATGGTCTATTAGTTTACGTAAAAATATAGTATGGTCGTTAAGTCCAACTTTCTTATATGTGGTTGTTTTTATGGTCGAATGAAACATGGATTATGAATAAAAGACTTAGAAAGATTTCCAAGTGTTTTTAGTTTTATACGATATGATGCTCGGTACAATGAGTTCGATAGATGTAGGTAACATAAATTTAAAAGTGATATGGGTGTGCATCGTGACTCCTAGGCCTTCCGCAAGGGAGGCTAGTCACTCATTGTGTTCTACATGCTAACGTATACATAAATAAATAACAAAAATATATACGTTTGATTAAGAGTAAAATATGATGCATGCTTATGAGTCGTAGTTGTTTTCTTTTCTCCTGTGGCTATATTGTTGCTACTCGGACGAGTTACTGTAGTCACTTTGAGTACTACTGCAATGATGTTGGTTACTAACTTCTGGATAGCGTCAGGAGTCATGGTTGAGGTTAGTGCTGGTGGGGGTATTTGTACTGCTTATGCTAGTCATCTTCTATCAATATCACAAGAAACACGGGTTTAAAATCCACTTAACTGGCCATGTTAGAATAATTCGAGTAACAAGGTATTTGTATACTAGTCTTAATAATGTGGTTGCAAATGCGAAATCATAACCAATTGAGAATCATAACATTACGATATGTCTGGGTAATATCGTAGATGAATGCTCAATTCTTAGATATGGAACTGTTAAGGAACAAACTAATTCATCTACAAAAGCTGAAGTTCAGCAACTTTCTCTTCATTCATCAAGTTTTCTTCCAAAAATTTGTCTTATAGAATTCTATGGTTATAGCCCAGTTACGGCATGTTTAAGGGATCATAATAATCATAGGTAATATTATGGTAAATCTGGATAAAATCACTGTAAACAATATATTATTAACAACTTGATTGATTGTTTTTGCAAAACAAACGATACAAGGTCTTTTATTAATGCTCCATTGATTTGCGTGGAGTCATTTGTCTACCCAAGAGAGTAACAAATGATGAGATTTGCATGAGGGTATGAGGAATCATTACATGCATGCATAGCATTACAGTAGGACATGAACGAAAGAATTCATTCACAACGGAGAGATATAACAAAAGAGGCTGTTATTTATTGAGAGTTGGTTACAAGTTCTGAGAGTTTCAGGATTATTGGAAAATACGTCAACACCAACCAAAAACTATTTGGTTTAGTGGGTACAGCAACGATACATATGAACTTAAGTTCAGTTACGTCCTTGATGTAGGCGTTTAACTTCTGCCTCAAGTTCTAGTTGTGCAGCTTTCATGTCTGAGAAGTGTTCCTGGAACATGCTCATCTCTTGGCATCGGATCTTCTGAACAGAGTGTCAATGTTACGGTCGTACCATTCAAAACGTAATGGTTGTAACCCTCCAGCTGTTCAGTGTGAATGTCAGGGCTGCTGGCTTGTTGATAAAGAAGAGTCCATATTGAATCACGAGGGTTTAAATTATAGTCAGGGGGATTAGGTAAAGATACATCATATGGAATGTATGGTATTGAGAAATCTGAAGCGTCAGGTAAATGAGAATTTGGCTCAACATCTTTCCAAATCGTTTCTTGGTGTAAATTCTATCCAACCTCGAAGGTTTTCGGACCACCAATCAACTCCTCATCTGAATAAGGTTCAGTAGCTCTCTTGAGTCTCTGACGTAAGGGTGAGTAAGTAGGTGACGACGGTATCTGAGTAAGTTTCATATTAGGCTGGGGTTTGCGACATTAATACATAAGGATCTTCAGCATCCGGAATAATCTGATAGGTAGGTGATGTACGAGTAGTACGAAGGGTAGTTTTGGATAATACCAACCGGTTTGGAAGACATGATACTGTAGTAATCCGAAAATAGTAATTATAAGTAATTCGTACGTTAAAGATGTAACAGTACGGGTGAAATCATAAAGAGTATAAGAGTAATTATCAAGCATGAAAAGATTATTGTAAAATAATCTTAATAGGTAACGTATTGAGCATGGTAATCTGCAGACACGGAGGGCGTAAAATGGTATGGTGTAAAATCATTCATTTTGAAAATGTAGTTATAGTTCAATGTTTGAAAACATTTGGTTCTCTATAACTCTGGCTCTGATGCCAATCTGTAACACCCCCTAAATTATGTTAAAGCAGCGGAAAAGTAGTTGGGGTATTACGGTGAGGATCGAAGTCATAATCATAGAAAACGGCTCGAAAGAGGCGTTTTGAAAGTTATTTATCATTCAAATAATATTTTTGATATAAAGGTGAAATATCTGATTTGTAAATCCCATTAAAGAATATGATAATTTGAAAAGAATGATATATTTGAATTTTACACCATTTAATTTATCAGAGTATATAATGCCCGCTCCGTGTCTTGTCCTGCTCCGTTAATTACCTGAGATAAACATGCTTAAAGTGTCAACACAAAGGTTGGTGAGTTTATAGAGTTTAATGGAAAACCATTTATTTCAATCAATTCAGAGGTAAGATGATATTCGAAATAATGTTTCAAGTACTAATAAATAGTTCATTTCAATAATTTCAGAGGTGAGATGACATAATAACCGTAATAAATGCTAAGAGTGATGAAACAAGTAATAAGTGATGTTGAGTATAACCACAAGTAAATCATATATGTATTTAGTTAAGTTCAAATATCGGATCATAATCCTAACATGAGGTGGAACCCATGATGTTATACCTGAGATCTATAATTCAAGGTCTGGTGAAATACTAATACAGTTGTATCTAGATATATGTGAAGATACATAATCTCTTATGGATATTGCCCCAAGCCTCATAACACGCAAACGCTAACAATGTACCGTAAAACGGAGGAGACACATCAAGTCAATGATGGTAATATTGCCCTCGAGTAATAGGTGATTTGCCAATTCCTATTTTTCTCAAATATAGTGCATCGCGACTAATACGACTAGCCACAGAGGCATTCCGTCAAGTAATTAGTGGGATAGGATGTCAATCCTTCAACAGGTTTCGAAGCTGTTCACTATATTCGCGTTCACATACTAGTGATTAATGGCTCATGATAAAGGGACTTTCTGGCATTAGGGGTGTACTTAGGCAATATCAAGGTAATGATGTAACTAAAGTACTTATGCTCTTTTCTAGCAAATATTCCCATCGAAGTTTTGAGATGACATATAACAATGATCTGTACATTCATGATGTTACTTGAATGTTTATCTTAAAAACCAATACCACGCTACAACAAGCAGTTTGAATATGCTATCTTCTGAGTTCAGTATTCGAGCCTAAGCAAGCCATTTGCTAGTAAAACAAACATCTATTTCTCCCAAGGAGTAATTCACAACATATAAATATGAGTTATAATTCCAAGTAAATCATGATGGTTTTCAATGTACTTATACGAATAAAAGTATGTAATTTAGCATGTTTCTCCCCCAAAGAGTATTTATAATACAAGTATAAAAATAGGGCTATGACTCACCTTATATGATACTGAGGATGGTGAAAAGTAAGTTCAGATGAGATTATGGTAACGGTTTCAAAATACAACCTGAATGAATAGGGAAGTCTAAGAATCTGACCAAATACGAACGATGGAAGGGATAACGAGAACGAATAATGATTTGATCGTTAGTGTGAGAATGTGATATGCTTAAAATGCCTAAAGTTTAAAAATAATATATTTCATAATATTATCTTGTTTTTATGTCAAATATTCCAAAATATCATTTCCTCGAAACGTATAGTTAAATCGTTCAAAATCTCGTTATATATATATAATTAACGTAAAGTTAAATTATAAATGAAATATACAAAATGCGCGTGACGTGAAGGGAAAATCGTAAAATGAATAAAAAAAATAGAAATAAGAATGTCAAATATAATATGTTGGTCCTTGTCCTTTTCCAGTTTTTACACTTTTTACCCTAACGGCGTTAGCGTTACACCGTTAGTCCTTAATTAAGTATAAATTACATTTTTTGTCCACTACTTGTCCAAAGTTACATTCTGAGCTTGGAATTAAATAATATATCCATTTCTACCTTAATGATTCTGTTTTTACAGTTTCAGTCTCTGTTTTAAAGGTTTGACAGTTTTAGTCACTCAAGGTGTAACTAGTTTAATTTAGTCCAAACGTCCAAAAATTATGGGAAAAATAATCTGAAAATTTCTATAAGTTTATTAAAGATTATTATAGTCTATTTCAACTGCTTATCACACGAATTGCTTATTTTTAATATAAAAGGGCCATTAACGAATGATAAGCCCAATAAGGAAAATTGAACCGTGGATTTTGGGTCAAAGTAGGCTTATGTTTTGGGCTTATTTTATAAGTCTAGCAACATAACAAAAGTGATTATCTGGTTAGCTTACCGAAATAACTTAAAAACAGCTTAATGGGCTTTTCAGTCCGTTAATCTTATATAATTAGTTTTTGAAATATAGGTTGGTCGATTTACTTTGGTAGTTTTTAAGAGGTTAAACGAGCTCATTATCACAAAGTATAAACACGAAATATTTAGCTAGTAACGTGGTCTATTAGATCATGTAAAAATATAGTTGGGTCGTTAAGTCGAATTTTGCTTTACATAGTCATTTAAGTCGCGACTTGAAGCAGTTTTCATGGGTGAAAAGATTTAGAAAATTTTCTAAGTGTTGGTGTTATATATGTGACGGTCAATTTAGTTTGGCCATTTTAAGGGAGTTAGACGAGCTTATTATTACAAAGTATATACATGAATTATTTAGTTTGTAACATGGTCTATTAGTTTACGTAAAAATATAGTATGGTCGTTAAGTCCAACTTTCTTATATGTGGTCGTTTTTATGGTCAAATGAAACATGGATTCTGAATAAAAGACTTAGAAAGATTTCCAAGTGTTTTTAGTTTTATACGATATGATGCTCGGTACAAATGAGTTCGATAGATGTAGGTAACATAAATTTAAAAGTGATATGGGTGTGCATCGTGACTCCTAGGCCTTCCGCAAGGGAGGCTAGTCACTCATTGTGTTCTACATGCTAACGTATACGTAAATAAAAAACAAAAATATATACGTTTGAGTAAGAGTAAAACATGATGCATGCTTATGAAATATACACATAAGATGGAATCAAAAAGGTTTATAACAACTTACTACACCTCTAGGGTGGTAAAGAGTTGCGTGAAAACGAATGGAACACAAGAACTTTAACCCTCGTTCGCTATAATCACATATACGTTGGTATATATATAACCCGTTTTCCTCGGCAAGCTTTCAAACGAAACAAGGATACCTCCTGGTCTTCTAGAGGAGTTTTTGTTGTTGAATGAGAGTTATTATGATGATATTGGACAAGTGATAGAAGGTGGTGAAAGAGAAGTGGGTTATACGTTTTATATAATATACGTATGAAGTTATATTATGTTCTAACCCATACACAACTTGCTTATACTATTTATGTCAGAGATGTTGGGATATTTCAAGGAATTCTACTGACATTACTTGGACTTTAAGGGCCATGTGAATGAGGGAAGAAATGAATGTCGACATATATGTAATATATGTCGACTAACACAATTTTTGGGTACAAGGATTTGAGTTAACGAGAGATCTTGATCTAGGCTGATAAAAACTGATTTAATATCTTGTCATTAGGCTAGGAAAAATATTAGAGGAGGGTGGAATCAAGTTGGAGTCGAAACGGTTAAGTTATGGGTTTTTTATTTTGTCGAGTTGGGTGTAAAACGGCCAATCACTTTGGCTATTAAAAACGTACCAAACATTGACAATATGAACTGAGATTCGACATACATATAGTATTGTAGGAGGTGAACGAGGTGATGTAAAAATATTCATATGTCGCGTTTAGAAATGGAGCGAACGAGAGGCGTTTTGGAGATGGTTTCTAGTTGAATTTCACATAAAATCACAAAGAATGAAGTTGGGCTTTGAGTTGGGATGATGAATAGTGCACGTTAGGATTAAGTTGGGCTGATGAATAGTACACGCTTAGGTGTTAATTATAAATAATTAACTTTCGTAATAATCGTTGAACTCGTTCCGTCATTTGGTGAATTTTGTGATATCGCAATCACAACCAAATAATATAATAAGAAAATTTTCAAATTTCCCCGCAAAAATGGTGATTAGAAATAATGACGGAGATATTTATATAATTAAACGTCGTTAATTATAGGAAATTTTGCAGTTTGCTACAGTACTCACTCGTCATTCTGAATTCCGTCCCGGAATTCAAGTTTAAAGTGATTACTAGGGTAAGGGGTTATGGAAAAAGGGTTGTCTAGAAATTTCCATTCGAAAATTTTGAAAACGAATTCTCGTTAGATTTATCCGTACTAGATAAAATAAATTTAAATGTTGCAACTAATGAATCCAAGGGCTGTGAATAGTGAAAATTTACGGTCAGGAATAGTAAAATCTAACGGCTAGTGAACAGTAAAATGTAACGGCTATGAATAGTAAAATGTAACGGTCGTGAATAGTGAAATAACGGCTAGATTTAGCCTATAAATACCCCATTTTAATTTCCATTCTTTTACCAACTATTTTCCTCTCATTCCACATCTCAAAAATGCCGCACGTCATCACGATGCTAGCGATTGTGTACGTCATTATTTCCGCCATCTACTTGGCTTAGTTCCCCGACGAAGACTCCGAATTCTTGGCCGTAATGTTATTGTTCGTCGTACTCCTCACGGTCCTAGCCATTGCCGTGGATAAGATGTGGGGGTAATAATCTCGAGTTAGGGTTGTTTAAAATGAGTCCTCGTTATGTTTCTATGTAATCCTCAATAAATGTGAAATAAAACTTATTCGTCTTTATGTTCATGAACTAGTCTCTCTATGGTTTTTAATATTTTGTTTGTATTTATGATACAGAATAATCAAGGTGATACATCCTGTGGTGGCTCTCGCTATTGCTGGGTTGGTGGTGGTCTTTGTTGCTATGGCGGGTCAACCTATTGGCGATTCTATGCCTTTTATTGTATTCATTGTAATATTAGCACTTCCGATGCTAATTATATCTCTATGTATTAACTTTCGAGGATTCTAATAAAATTTATGCTATTTGTGCTTTCCATAAGTCTTTGTGAATTCTTAGAGTTTTATGTTGGTACTTTTGTCGGTTTCCTATCATAAAGGTGATGGGTAATAGGTATAGACATTTATTGGGGTTGGTCAGAAGTGATGTTTATGAACAGTTTATTTTTTCTCAAGATTTTTCTTTTTGAATGAAAATTGTTATTAAAGAATCTGAAAAGATAACTGTTCCATTTATGACATGATTCTTCCTAAATTAGACTTAGTTGATCAGGCTATGTATAATTGAGGACCAAATGATGTGATGCTTAGTTCAGTCACAGTGGTATTTATGTTTTTCAAAAAAGTTTTAGATGGTGTTCAACGTTTTCTTTTTGTAAAATGACAACACAATTATTTTTCCAAAAGAATTAGAAAATTTTTGTTCATACTCCGATGATGAGTCAGGAATTTCTAGGGTGATACTAGGATATCTTTGAAATGAATCTTAGGGTTCAGGTGAGGATTCTTACAAGGTGGTAATAATCTATTGTTCAGTCAGAAATGATGTTAATCAAATTTCTAAGGTGATGTCAGTGTATTGTTACGTAACGACTATGGATAGGGAAAATGGAATAGAAACTTAAATAGACGTAGGTTATGATTATTACGGAAATATTACAAGATAGAGTTTTCATACGGTAGAAAGATAGTTGTTACACTTAGGTTACATCCATCGTACCTAAGGTAAAGTACAAAAGGAAATACGACTTAGGAAATTTTATATTGCGGTTTATCTATCTATAACAGGAATTTCTCTTCTGTTAAAACATTGATATCATTCTTTGACGTTGTTAAGGTTCTAAAGAGTTTCCATTCTCTTCCACTGGTCTTTTTGTCCTAAGTGGTATTCTGAGTTGAGCACTGATTCTTGAAGTGTCCCGTTTAACTTTTTGGTCTAGAAATCCTTTGGTAATGGTGATGGTAGGTTCAGTCACTCCTATTGTTCCCTTAAGGTGAGTTGGGTTACAACCCATGAAACTTTCATGGGTATGCTTATAAGTCGTAGTTGTTTTCTTTTCTCCTGTGGCTATATTGTTGCTACTCGGACGAGTTACTGTAGTCACTTTGAGTACTACTGCAATGATGTTGGTTACTAACTTCTGGATAGCGTCAGGAGTCATGGTTGAGGTTGGTGCTGGTGGGGGTATTTGTACTGCTTATGCTGGTCATCTTCTATCAATATCACAAGAAACACGGGTTTAAAATCCACTTAACTGGCCATGTTAGAATAATTCGAGTAACAAGGTATTTGTATACTAGTCTTAATAATGTGGTTGCAAATGCGAAATCATAACCAATTGAGAAGCATAACATTACGATATATCTGGGTAATATCGTAGATGAATGCTCAATTCTTAGATATGGAACTGTTAAGGAACAAACTAATTCATCTACAAAAGCTGAAGTTCAGCAATTTTCTCTTCATTCATCAAGTTTTCTTCCAAAAATTTGTCTTAGAGAATTCTATGGTTATAGCCCAGTTACGGCATGTTTAAGGGATCATAATAATCATAGGTAATATTATGGTAAATCTGGATAAAATCACTGTAAACAATATAGTATTAACAACTTGATTGATTGTTTTTGCAAAACAAACGATACAAGGTCTTTTATTAATGCTCCATTGATTTGCGTGAAGTCATTTGTCTACCCAAGAGAGTAACAAATGGTGAGATTTGCATGAGGGTATGAGGAATCATTACATACATGCATAGCATTATAGTAGGACATGAGCGAAAGAATTCATTCACAACGGAGAGATATAACAAAAGAGGCTGTTATTTATTGAGAGTTGGTTACAAGTTCTGAGAGTTTCAGGATTATTGGAAAATACGTCAACACCAACCAAAAACTATTTGGTTTAGTGGGTACAGCAACGATACATATGAACTTAAGTTCATTTACGTCCTTGACGTAGGCGTTTAACTTCTGCCTCAAGTTCTAGTTGTGCAGCTTTCATGTCTGAGAAGCGTTCCTGGAACATGCTCATCTCTTGGCATCGGCTCTTCTGAACTGAGTGTCAATGTTACGGTCGTACCATTCAAAACGTAATGGTTGTAACCCTTCCAGCTGTTCAGTGTGAATGTCAGGGGTGCTGGCTTGTTGATAAAGAAGAGTCCATATTGAATCACGAGGGTTTAAATTATAGTCAGGGGGATTAGGTAAATTCTGTCGAGTTGGGTGTAAAACGGCCAATCACTTTGGCTATTAAAAACGTACCAAACATTGACAATATGAACTGAGATTCGACATACATATAGTATTGTAGGAGGTGAACGAGGTGATGTAAAAATATTCATATGTCGCGTTTAGAAATGGAGCGAACGAGAGGCGTTTTGGAGATGGTTTCTAGTTGAATTTCACATAAAATCACAAAGAATGAAGTTGGGCTTTGAGTTGGGATGATGAATAGTGCACGTTAGGATTAAGTTGGGCTGATGAATAGTACACGCTTAGGTGTTAATTATAAATAATTAACTTTCGTAATAATCGTTGAACTCGTTCCGTCATTTGGTGAATTTTGTGATATCGCAATCACAACCAAATAATATAATAAGAAAATTTTCAAATTTCCCCGCAAAAATGGTGATTAGAAATAATGACGGAGATATTTATATAATTAAACATCGTTAATTATAGGAAATTTTGCAGTTTGCTGCAAATATTTATATTCCTAACAATCTCCCCCTAAGGGAGGTCACCCCGGAAATTACAATTTAAATTCTAGCATTCTGATGAACTTAATTTCCTAGCTCGTAGTCTTTGATTCTTCATAATAGGTAAAGTTTGTACTTGAAGTCGTGATCTTCTGATGAATGTTCCTTTGGTAAGTGTGATTGTTGAGCATTCATTGCAATCATCGGTTTTGGTAATTTGTGTGTCGTTCTCTTTGTACTGTTGCATCCTTGTGATAAAGTGATCATTAGACCGGCATGCTCACACTTTTCTGGATCATGATATTCAGCCTCAGAATAGCGGAAGCGGTGTTGACAGTCTTTCATTTATCATGATTTCTTGGATTATGATGATGAAGTGTGAGCATGGGGTGATGAATCGGCATCTTTTCTATAATCATCTGCAACCGCCAGGGATTCCTGCATACGACAGTTAGCAATAAAACGTCCGGTACTTACAGGTTCGGACTTCGAGATTGTTAACAGCATAGTGTGAAAACTTTCTCTAATCCTTACCAAGGCCGTTCCTAAATCGGATACCCCCGAGAGGGCTTACAAGATCTACCGAAGTACATCAACGATTAGGTGAGTCGCTGGAGTTCACTCCACGACTGTAGACTGTTTGAAACCGCCGCGACCACTAGGCGTAATCCACAAGGAATTACGGAAGTGACCTGCTTTCAGGGCTGTTTGATGTTGACCCTGGCAGGAATTTCCATTCAATCACTGAGAATTACATTTGTAAGTTCCCTCATAAATGTTCTGGCAGATTGCTAAGATCTGCGTCGGACTCATAAGATTACAACTGGTGTCCTTAATGTTGAACAACCAGTGTAGATGTATCAAGTGTTCCTATGAGATCTTATGATGTATCTCGCGGCTCTAGACTCGATAAGTGCAATTTTGGTAGTCGGAGACTGGAGCGGTGTCTCCTGTTTCAATATCAACATAACTCGTAATGAGCGGTCGATAGATTATGCAGGGTTCCCCGTGAGAATGAAACAAGTCCTTTTAAGAGAACTTGAGTGGCTTAGAAGGTTTAGTGCAGTGCGTCACTGGGTCCATGACGTCTTGTCTTCAATACCGGCGTCACCTTAGTAACAACCAGTAGCATATGAATTGAACCCGGTTTATGCCCTAAGGTTGAATAATTTGAGGGCTAATTCTTTTCACCCTTTCTCATTACATTTCTTTTTAATTCTTCAACCCCTTCTTTCTCCTTTCTCATATTACTCCTTTTTTCATAATCATACCTAAGGACTTTCTAATACTAACTATTCGGTATTGTCCTTGGGTAGATCCCTCTGGCTCTGGTGAATCATAGGACGGTTTTCCTAACCTTAGCCACCTTATAACTTCATGACTATCCTATGTTGCCGTTAACCAAATCCTTGAAAAATCTCTCAAAGTGTTTATGATTATGAAACACATTTTGCTAACACTTTGAGAGTTTTATACTTTTCAAATGCTCCCCCTTAACCTGTGCTCATATGTTTTAATTTAAAATTTGCACATGTTGGGTAGAGTTTGCACTTTTTGAACTAGTCCACTTTCAATGAACATGACCGATTCGAGACAGGCTTACATCACTAGTTAGACTAGCTTGAAATTATTACCCGACCTGGTCAAATCCACATAAAGTTTCTCGAAATGGTACACTCTACTCAGACAAGTCCTCTTCGAGACACGCTTACATCACTGGTTAGACCAGCTTGAAATTATTACCCGGCCAGAACAAGTCCTTTCGATTGATGACAGTTTTTGTTTCGTCAATTCATTGGTGAAGTCTAAGTCGCGCTCCCATGAGATGCCATATCAAATTAGCAATATTTTAATCACCTTTTATATTTCTCCCCCTCAAAATTAGCATATTGATGTTGTTTTTGAAAGACTTTGATTAAAATATGCTTTTTGAGGTTTACGGGAAGAAACTCACAAGATAGTTGTGATTTGTACAAAGAGTTTCAAATACTCCCCCTCATGAGAGGGAATACTTGTTCTGTTGAGCAGAATTCGAAAAAATCGTTTGAAAAAGTTTAGATTAATTCTACTCAACAGTAAGAAGCTTTTGCTTCTTTTATCAAGAATGAGGCACTGAAGCGTACCTCATACTGCTCCCCCTCAACAAGTGAGGGAGGTAAGTACGACACACAAAGCACATGTTTATCACTACTTAAATCTGTACAAAGTTTATTACATTACATGATTACACAACAGCAAAAGAGGACAAATTATTACAGAGAAGATATTCTCATTCGGTTCTCTGTAGAAGTATGTAGTCGCCCTCACGAACTCTTCCACCAAACCACGGAAGATCCTCCTTGTCTTCAATCGTTTTCGAATGGCACGAATGAACTCATTGTTCATTTCCAGATCTTTCTTTGTCCAGAACATAGTATACCGCCCCGATCTTGCCTTTTTGATCTTGTACTCTTTGACTCAGTAATCCAGTGCTTCTTCAATCTTCTGTAGAGTACCATCACTAAACTTGTGGATTTCATCGAGCCGCATGATCATCTAAACTCCATACCTATCTCTAAACAACACAACCTTTGGAGACTCAAGAACCGTGTAGTCGTGCTTGAATTCCATGTTAACTGCTTCCCATCGAGGCCTCGTGAGGTTGAGTTTAGTCTGATAACTCTCAATCCCAAGATGAAATTCCCCTACCCGTTGTCTGATAACTAAGCCCCTGGTCCATAGATTGACGGGAGTGGCAAGAGTCTTCTTTTCATGAGGTGATAGGTGGTGCAGCTTGCCTTGAAGGTTCAACAGGTACAGATCTTCAAAGTCACTAGGGTGCAAGTGTTTGACGTCACTTTCTGCAATGATATGCTCTTTGAGATCAGCTCGGCGAAGGACGATATTCTTCAGGTAGTCGTAGCCATATATTGAGAAGGTCTCAACTTTGACTACACTTAAGATCTGCATGCGAGATCGTACAGCCTTGTGATTACCTTCAGCAGCGAGTCTTTCAATGTAGAATTGTTGTCTCTTGAACCACCAGTGCGATATACCATACGAAGCCGATATGTCATACTTGCATTCTTCTTCAATCCACATCTGATCTGGCACCATTTGTTCTAACCCGATGTCCAGATAATATGCAGCTTTCATCTTAGTAATTGACAACGCTTGTTTATGCTCCTTGCTGCCAAACCTGAGATACTCCAGATCTTTGTTGAAGAAGAAGTCTGTTTGGATGGTGACCTGTCCAGGTGGACCACCCAGAGGGAGTGGTTTGCTGACATTGTACTTGAGAATTCCCTCGTCAACCTGATCCGTCAGAAGCTTGTGGCATTCTTCCATCTGGAACTGAAGGTGAACCACATCCGGGTGAAAGGCTTTGACAATTTCATACGCTGGCCCCTCCAAGTCTTTAGGTGTCAGTTTGGTGATTCCCTGCTTCTTACAGTACCAGTCTATAAACGTTCCCATGTCTCCAGTTTGTGCAAGCAGTGAGTTTTCCGGGGGAGGCACATAGCTGGACACAATAGCATCAGCCCAGTTGCTATCAGGAACTTGCGGATCAGAAGAATGGATGAACCAAGCCGGTTCAGGCATTGGAGGTCTGTCTCCTATGGGAAGAGGTTGCCACCAATCTTTCTTTGCCTCATCAGAAGGTACAGACCAAGTTGAGTCAGATCTGTCATCCTCTGAGAAGGACTTCCACCAATCTCTCCCCAGGTTCACCTTTGGAATATGCATATTGGAGATATCATCCTCATCATCAGAATCAGATTCTAGTTCAAGTGTTGAATCTTCATTCATGACTTGATCCTTAGGAAAGAAAGGAACAGAGGGCTTAAATCTTGAATCAGTAGTCGTCCAGGCAGCGTATGCAGTAGACTCAGCTTTCTTCGTTGAGCTTGGACCAGTAGATTTTTTTTTCTGATCTTCCTTGGTAGATGATGAAGGAGGACGAGGTGGTGGTTGTGTTTGATGTGATCCTGATGCCCTAGATGAGCCTGCAGCTCCAGATGGTCCTGATGGAGGAGGAGGAGGAGGTGGATGAGGAGGAGACCCATGAGGTGTTTTGGGTTTGTCCTGGCTCCTTTTTCTCTTTCTACGGGTTTCAGCCAGGTCCTCCATGAGTTGATCAGAGTTGTCACGATCAATTGATCTTTCCAAAGCTTCATATAAACTTATGTGATCTTCATGGCCTTTTTCAAGATTTGTCTCATACATACGTTGTAGAAGAATCTCCTTCATATCCGCAGTAGGAAAATCTCTGAAGCGAGCTCTCAGGGGTGCTTCCATTGCCCAACCCACTGCTTCGGCAACGTGTTCATCTACAGCAGTCTTTACCTTATATTAAATGTTGAGGTTTTTCAGCTTGGACAACCTATTGCTGTGATGTTTGAAAACCTTGGGTAGATTATGACCTTCCAGAACTGCAATACGCTTAAGAGCCTCTTCAAGGCATGACTCGAGGCTTTCGTTGAAGGGCGGAGTCGGTGGGATTGCACTTGTAGTTGTGGTTGTTGCTGTGGTGGTCGTTGCAGTAAAGGGAGTTGTTGTGGTTGTTGTTGCAGTTGGATTCGGTATTGTCATTGTAGGAACTGCAGAAGTTTCTTGGTCAATAGTAACGGACACCATTGACACCACCTCTTTCTCATCATTTGGCTTCTCAGTTTTCGCATCAGCAGGCTTGTCAGAAATAAACTGATCCCCAAATGTAGGGTCATGATCCAGATTCTTGAGAGATGACAAGGTACCCGTTGAGCTGACGGGTTCCTCCAAATGAGACTGATCATCGGTTCGTAGCTTCATATTTTCTTGGACACCTGGGTATGCCGTTGATACGAACTCATCATGCAGTGTTTCAAGTGGAGGATCCGATGTGACTGCCTCTTCTAGAATTTGAATCTCCTTCTCAGCTTTGTCGGGCTCAGGTCCTGCATCGTCATTACTATGTGTCACATTCATCCCAACATTCTTCTCCTCAGTTGCCAGCTCGTCGGATTCGGTATCACTAGAGTCTAGATTGAGTTCTAAACTCGGAGACTTTTCCCTTGCAGCTTCAGAAGATTCAACGGTTTTGGAGGGTTCGGATTCGCATTTCTTGAGGATGAACTATGTGGTAGTTGTCTTTGATGCTGGAGAAGAGATATCCAGAAGTGTTTGAGCAACCTGTTCGACAGTAGCAATCCCTTTTCCTTTTCCTTCCACTTCAGGCAGTGGTTGAAGTCTTCCGGTATCAGGTTCTCTGAGGATCACACCTTTGGTAGATCGTCCCATTGACTCTGCGTATTCTTTTGCACTAACTTCCAAGGTCTTTTGTAGGACATCATCCTCCTCATCTTGCAGAGTTGGTTTAGATAGGGGGACTTCATCATCAACCAACTTTCTCGGTTTCTTGGATCCCAGTTTCTTACTCACATCACCCCTCTTGGGTTTCTTAGTGCGTCCCGAAGCATCGTCAGTAGTTGATGCCTCCTTACGCTTCTTGGGTTTTGGCTTGCTTTGCTTGGTGATCTTCTGTTGTTTTGTAGACTTAGATGGTTTTGGAGCAGGAGATTCAGCATCACTAACTTGTTCACCAGCCAAGAACCTTTGATGCTTCTCTACTTTCATCAAATAATCCTGATAGTATGGAGCATTTAGTATCTCACTTGTGATAAGGTCTTCAGGAATAGCCTTCCCAAAGACTTCACGTCTAGTTCCCTTTGCAGCGAACTTGAGATTTCCAAGGACATGTTCATCATCTGGCAAGTGGAGTGGGGAGTCCAATCTTGGGTGAAACTTGTACACACTTTGAAGATGGAAGATTATCAACTTAGTAAACATGATGTTTGGAATCATAAGAAAGTTGATCTTCTTCTTTCCAGCTTTCTGTAATACCAGATTGTTCTTGTCTTCGATGAATGAATGGATGGAATGAGTGAATTCTTCCCAAATCCTCTCAGCATAATCAATGTTGGCACGATTAAGAATCCCCCAAAGCATCTGTATCACTGGATCTCTTGGTCTTTCAAAGCCTGAAGTCTTGCCCGTGAGACATAGGTTGATGATAGTTAAGATTGCTCTCCATGGTTGATACATGTCATGTGTAATAACTATAGATAAAGTGTTGATGTTTTTGGGGTAGCCTAGATCATTGACAAAATTGATAAGTTCATCTGGTGCTGGTGGGGAAGTGAAAGGTTTGTTTTCAACAACCGGTGTGATCTGAAGTGCGTCTCTGATGGTGTCTTTGGTGAGATCGAACCATTGTTCATCAAGTTGACAACTGTAACTTGCAGTATCCTTGTCATATCGCACAGTGTCCCAGAACTGTTGGATGTAAATGGCTGGAATAGTAGAGCAAGCTATAAAAGCTCTGAAGAAATTGGTTTGCTTCAGAATGTCTACAACAAGCTTGTAGATAGGGTTGTGTTGAGTTCTGTCCATATCCAGATAACAGTTGCTCTTTCCAATTGCAACCCAGCGGTCATGGGACAATATCTGATCATCTGTGCGAACAGGTTGAGGAATAATAGGAGCTTGGTCAGCAGGTGCATTAGCGTCAGCCATTGTTACTGCACAATCACCACCACAAGAAATATCCATATAGAAATGTGGTGTTAGGTGTGAGTTATAGAGTAAGATTATGACATACGCAAGCAAAGGCCAAGATAGACTAGCACAAGGATCATGAGGATGTAATAATCACATAATAGTGTCAACTCATCAATGCAAGGACATGACCTCGTGACCAAGACACCATGATCATAATGTAATCAGGCAAGTCATAAAAGCAAGACACAATGTACAAGTCTCAATGGTCAGAACACAGTCATTTACCAGGCAAAACGTAAAGACTATATTACTAAGTTACTCAAAACGCAGTTAATATATGTCATGGCACATCAAACCGCAAACACCAAATCTCACACCACAAAACGCAGTTAGTCAATGATTCAAAACGCAGTGAGTATTTCTTGAAAATTGTCAAAACACAGTGAGGCAAACCGCAGTGTCCAAAACGCAGGAACAGTTTTACTGAAAAAATTGTCAAAACGCAATGGGTAAAACGCAACAGCCTAAAACATAGTGACTATTTATTGAAGAATAGCCAAAACGCAAAGGGCAAAGCGCAACAATCAAAACGCAATAATATTATATTCAAAAATAATCAAAACGCAAGATTTTGAAGATTTTTCAAAAAGTGGGTCCTACATTTTGATTATTAAATGGTCTTCATACAATGATTGCGTTTTGACCTGTTTAACTCATATTATATTCAAATCGCAACTCACTACACACATGCAAATCGCAACAAGGAATCTATCTACAAAACGCAACCACGAGTCCACAACCAAAACGCAATCAAGAATATTCAAGCAAAACGCAACCATGAATCTATCTTCAAAACGCAATCACGAATCCACAACCAAAACGCAGTCAAGAATATTCAAGCAAAACGCAACCATGAACATTAATTAACAAAACGCAACCTAGAATATCACTCACAGGCAAGTCGCAACAAAGAATGTCACTCACAACAAATCGCAACATTAATCAACAAAACGCAACTAACTACACACAGGCAAATTGCAACAAGGAATCTATCTTCAAAATGCAATCAAAAACCATCAACCAAACCGAAACCAAGAATGATCCAATACGCAGATTTTTAACATACATATCATGACAAAACACAGCTACATCAACACGATTTACGCACCCTAAACAATCCTAATCAATGGAAATTAACACCACTCAATCCACAACATCAATTGGCCAAGAAAATCACAAAACTCTCGAAAGATCATAAGGACGAAAAATCAAGGATTGCGGAAACAATTAAACAATCAACGAAACATCTACTAATGATATTAAGTCTAACCCAGCAAATGAAACACAAAACAAAACACAAACCTAGGCACGGATGATGATTCGACGCGAGTCCCTAAACATAGCACAATTTTAATGAGTTTTATGCCATGATGATTTTGATAACGTTTCGTAAGACGATTTAAAACGTAAAACAAACATTACCTAGGCAAGAAATCACACGGAAGTCCAAGTTCAGTCAAATCGCAGGTTATCGAGTTTTGTGTGTTTGAGAGAAAACTTAAAAAATGAGTTTGACTAGATTTTGATGAGTTTGACCAAGTCAAAATGCAATGGGGTTTAAATACCTAAGAAGGAACTTTCATATATTGGCAGAATTGGTCCCTGTCTTTCCTAAGGAAGATTTCAAGTTTTAATAAAGGCATGAATGGTCCTCTAATGTATAAAAGCCTAGGAAAAATTTAGCAAATTGCATATAAATCCTATACTTGCATATAAAAGAGACATATGACCTTTTTGGAGTTAACATTAGATTAACACCCCTCTCAAATTGAAACCCCGATTGAAACAAGTCATACTCAATTGATTAAATCCTTGAATTGTAGATGCCCATTAATTGAAATAAATTTTGAATGATACTCTCCCCTTCAATCAATGACCCGATTTCTATTTAAAGAGCTGTGGTCATTGATTGAGTATGAAAAATTTATGAAATTTCAAATCCAATTGATTTTCAAAGCACCATGTGAGACACAAATACTTTCCTGAAGAATAATAGACGGAAAAGTATTTGTTTGGGACAGAAAATGCAAGGATATGAAGTAATCCATGCCCAGGAGAACTTAATCACCCGTTGTCAGAAACAACCGTCTTTTTGGCAACGTGCTTTCCTCATTTTGAAAAACGGGTTGCATATCTAACGTAATAGCAAACCAGTTAGGCATGTTTTGAAAACTTTTTGAACTTCTGCTCGAACTTCATTTAAAGATCCGTGTCATTATTGAATGATATTTCTAGGACCGTAAATGTTATCGATACCAGAAGACATGCCTTGAAAAACTATTTTTGGTATTTTCTATTTTTCTGATTTTTATGGTTTTTGTTGGACATATATTTCTATTTACATTTTGATCATATATATTTCTATTTATATTTTGGTTTAAGATATGTACAAAGGATACATGAAGAATAACCACCGATATTCTTCCCAAGATAGATTGTTGCTGCACGAGTCCTGAGCTGATTTGTTCAGAAGTCATTATGCATGTACATCATTGCTGAATTTCCTGAACCCCTAAATTAGGAGATTTCAGTTCTTTTGGCCGCCAAACTCTTAGTCTTTCCTTGATAGGAATGACCGATGTACCTGCACTTTGGTAAGGATGACCTGCACTAACATGACGAGTTTGTTTGCATTTATGTGGGTTAGTGACATCAGCATCCAGACCATTTGGGGTTTCACTGTCAACCTTGGTTTTGTAATCTGTGAACAACTTACTAGTAGGTATCCATCTAAGACCAACCATCTTAAAAATTCTACCCGTTGGTATCCACCTAAGACAAGATCTAGGAGTGCTTGGTTTCTCATGCACAGTGGAAGACTTGTTGAGTGAAAACCTACGTCCTACAACAATCTGCCTATCAGTTTTCTGAGTATAACTCTTGGTTATGGGCTTGTTGATGTATCTAGTCTTAGGGGATTGAACCTTAGCACTAGCATTCACTTCCTTTTCATTAGCCTTAGAAGATTGAGCCTTAGTACGAGCATTTGCTATCTTTTGATTAGGTGTAGACTGTGAAGTGACTGGTTTTGGCAAAACCTGTTTCACA